>JALMQS010000149.1:15672729-16008470 GCA_024734495.1 Forficula auricularia
TAATCTTGTGGATGAAAAGGAATTTATGGAATCAGCTAAGATTGAAATGTTCATTCCGTACTTTCATATTACTAAACAGGGAATAATAAGAGATATACCAATTGATCTCACATGTGAAGAATTATATCATGATATAGTATCTCCTCATAATAATGTAATTAAAGTAAAAAGATTTGTTAATAGTGTAACCAAAATAAAATTGCCGCGGTTATATCCCGGGAGCCTAGTGTCTGAACAAGGAACTATTCGAGCAGGAACGACTCCATGACGTGGAGGCTATAGGAGTGAGTGTTGACGAATGAACATGTGGCAGCCAGATGGTAAATGGATTTCGATTTGTCAAGTAATCGTAGGCTTGCTCGGATCTATTATCGTTTCGTTTTATTATAACGCGTACCGTACACATATGGTTGTCGAGCTGGCAAGGTGCCAAGTGAAGTGAAGAGTGTTTATACTCTGCTTTCGTTTTGGAGAAACAGATGATATATGGATGCCGCTTCGTCAAGTAACAAAACACTTGCTCGGGTCTGTTATCGTGTGTTCGTAAAACGTGTGCCGTGTTGCCGTTAATAGTATTGTTGTACGTGTGTTTGAGTATTGTTGTTATCGTGGAAAGATAATTCAACAATAATTTATATATATAAATATATATATCTCTTATCTTAAATATCATTAAATATTTAAGTTATTTATTTATAGAAATGGCCAATTGCCTAATTCAAATACAAATATTGTTTTGATAATATAATTATCTGTTGTTAAAGTTTAAATTTATATAACTGTATTTAATAAGTAAAACCAAAGATTGTTAACACCTTGTTATTTAATATACAAAGATTGTTAAACCTCGTTGTTATACATAAATACAAAACCCGTTTGAAATAAAATAATATTTCAAACAACAAACATTTAATATTTTATTTATTTTTGCCTGTAAAGGGCAAAGTGTTAACTGGCGAATTTTCCAGCCAGCACAATGGCGCCCGACCAAAGGACCCTATTTTTTGTTTACGTTCCGTATCTTAATTAATCATTTGTGATTTTGTGACTACCGATTATAAGGAAAGAACAATATGGCGACCGAGCGATTCGTGGAAGAACTAGTGGCCGAACGAGATGATTTATTCGACCATGTTCGGTTCCTTTACGAGGAATGCACACAGCTGACCCCTTCTCAGGTAGAAGATTTTAAAATTATCCTAGAGATGTTACCAGGGTTGGAATCTCAATTTGGGGAGGTCCAGAAGGGCATTCGCAGGTGTAATTGCCGCACTTCTGATCCCAAAGAAAAAGTTGAGATCCCGATGACGTGGGTGGCCTTCACCGATATCATCGACGCCATAATAAACAAGTATAAAGCGTTGGTAAAACGTGTAGGAGTGCCACACACAGGAGTTCTTCCTTCTGCCATCCCTAGTACCGATTTCTCGTCTTCTACCGTATCGCCAGGTCCCATTCCTTATCATCATATCGTCCCGTGCTTCTCCTTTTATTCATCTCCTACCATACCGTCTCGTACCGTCCCGGACCCATTAATAAAACGGGAAGATTTAGAAGTAGATAAACAAGTTCAACTATATGAAAATGTTGAACATTTTGGAGAAGTGGAACACTTTGAAGAAGTTGAAGACTATTCAGAAATTGAATACTCAGAAGTTGAACATGGGGAAAAACCTGAAGAAGTTGAATCAAAATCTGTGATTTTAATTAAGAGTGAAGATGTCATTGATGACGTTGATGAAGATGTCAATGATGATGATCTTAATGAAGATGATGAAGTACCTGGTGAAATTGTCAATTTTGAGAGTGATCATGATGAAATTGAACAAGAAGAACCTGGTGATAATATTCATGAAGATAGTGATCCGGATGATCCTGATGAGATTGATCAAAATCAAATAAGGGAGGTTGAAAATATTTCTTTGGATAATGTTAATGAAGACTTTGATGAAGAACTGATTGATAAAAAACCAAATATTCAATCCGTTGAAGAAGAAGAGGAATCTGACACAGTGACAACTGAAGTAAGCCCTGAAACTGTAATTGATCAGCCTCTAGAAACAGCTGAAGAAATATATTCTAGAGAGGATGAGACAACGGATGTACAAAATGGAGAAAAATACAATTTAAATTTTCCAGTCCCAGTGCCACTTCCCATTTATGTCCCGTGCCCCTTTTTCACGTTTAGCTTACCCTATCCACATCCTTTCCCTTTTGATCCGGGTATATAAAAAACTATCGGAGGAAGGTGTTCTCGACCCAGAACCTTCCCGAGCTCCCGGAACTTTCCCGCTGGGGGGGGATATGTAACCAAAATAAAATTGCCGCGGTTATATCCCGGGAGCCTAGTGTCTGAACAAGGAACTATTCGAGCAGGAACGACTCCATGACGTGGAGGCTATAGGAGTGAGTGATGACTAATGAACATGTGGCAGTCAGATGGTAAATGGATTTCGATTTGTCAAGTAATACAGTAGGCTTGCTCGGATCTATTATCGTTTCGTTTTATTATAACGCGTACCGTACACATATGGTTGTCGAGCTGGCAAGGTGCCAAGTGAAGTGAAGAGTGTTTATACTCTGCTTTCGTTTTGGAGAAACAGATGATATATGGATGCCGCTTCGTCAAGTAACAAAACACTTGCTCGGGTCTGTTATCGTGTGTTCGTAAAACGTGTGCCGTGTTGCCGTTAATAGTATTGTTGTACGTGTGTTTGAGTATTGTTGTTATCGTGGAAAGATAATTCAACAATAATTTATATATATAAATATATATATCTCTTATCTTAAATATCATTAAATATTTAAGTTATTTATTTATAGAAATGGCCAATTGCCTAATTCAAATACAAATATTGTTTTGATAATATAATTATCTGTTGTTAAAGTTTAAATTTATATAACTGTATTTAATAAGTAAAACCAAAGATTGTTAACACCTTGTTATTTAATATACAAAGATTGTTAAACCTCGTTGTTATACATAAATACAAAACCCGTTTGAAATAAAATAATATTTCAAACAACAAACATTTAATATTTTATTTATTTTTGCCTGTAAAGGGCAAAGTGTTAACTGGCGAATTTCCCACATAGTACAATAGAACGACAAAGGAAATAAAAAATTCTATACTTGTTACATTTAGGGGCCAAATACTACCCGACTATATAGTTATACATAGCGTTCGAACTAAAGTAACTCCATTTATTCCACCGGTTATCCTCTGTCTAAATTGTGTCAGATACGGGCATTCTAATATTTCATGCAAAACGAAACAGAGGTGTCCCAGATGCCTTGGTCCACATCCAGTGATCTCGTGTCAATCTTCCGAACAAAAGGCATGTATATATTGTAAGAATAATGACCATACACCGTTAGAAAAGGATAAGTGTCCTGAATTTCAAAAACAAATAAAAATCAAAAAGTTAATGACAATGAATAATTATTCATTTTTAGAAGCTAAGGATCATGTTAATTACAACCCATATTCAAATCTATTAAATGTTCCTAAAGCGCCAATAAACTTCACTAACCCGATAAACTTTCCTCCCTTGCGAAAAAATACACCAGCTATCAATCACCATCCATTTAATAATAATAAGAGTATTAAAAGAGTAATCTCTTCTGATAGTAATGATGAAAATGATAAAATATGCTTTAATAATACTAGAAATACAAAAAAATATAAGCCGAATGAGCAAAAAAACTTTTGGGTCAGCAACTGAATTATTATATTCAAATCAAGACGCTGGTCCTAGTCAACCTCTAAATAATAATCCATACCCCCCACAATATCATAGATTAATTCCAGCTACTAGTAAAAATATTGAAAATAACGATCAATTAATTGAATTGTTAAAAGAAAATCCTAATATAAACATGGAAACATACAATTTAATTAAAAATATATTATACGATAAATCAAATTATACATAGAAGTGTTTTATCAAAATAAAGAACCTTCTATAAATAAATAAATTAAAAATATGAAAAATACTCAGAATAGATAAATCAAGTAAGATAACATTTAATTGTATATTATTGAGAAAAGAGACCTATTTTTATAATTAATAATAATCCTATAAAGTATACATACATATATATACCTTGTAAAATGGCGACTAGAACAAACAATTCAAAAATGTTAAAAATTTTACAATGGAACATAAGGTCACTTTTATCTAATCAAGATAGTTTAAAAAACTTAATACATGAACTGGATATTGATATTGCCACGATAAGTGAAACTAGACTAAATACAAATGTCAACTTGAAAGTACGCAATTATAATATAATTCGAAAAGATAGGGCCAATAGAGCTGGAGGTGTTGCTATTTTATTAAAATCTAACATTAAATACAAAATTATTCAAAACAACTTCAATATTCCATTTGAATCGTGCGCTGTGGAGATATATCTGGAAGATGTAAATCTAACAGTCTTTTCGATATATGCTCCGCCTAATATAAATATTTCTAAAGAAGATTTCATGAAAATTCTAAATCACAATCCTGATTCTATGTTAATATGTGGGGACTTCAATGCACACCATCTCGCTTGGGGAAATAATTTTTGTGACTCAAGAGGAAGAAATCTAATGGAAGCTATAGATGATTCTGGTGTGGTTATTCTTAACAATGGATCTTTTACTAGAGTGAATTATCCCTCTCAGCGTCCAACAGCAATAGATATTAGTTTAATCACTCCTATGCTAGCAATGACAACTGACTGGTACGTACTAGATAATCCTAATGGGTCTGACCATTTACCTATAATTGTGCAAATACCACTCAAAAATACAAAACAAATTCCTATAAATAATTTTAAAAAATGGAACACAAAAAAGGCGGACTGGAATAAATATAGAGAATTAATCTCGAGAGAAATTGGTTCTCTGACGGATTCAGTTTCAGATTATAATAAAATTATAAATATAATAAATAAGGCTGCTTCGGAATCGATTCCTAGAACAGGTGGAGATAAGGACTCGAATTTTTCCCCAAATCCATGGTGGAATGAATCGTGCTCAAAAAAATGTAAAGAAAGATATAATTATTTTAGAAAATACAGATCGAATCCAACATATGAAAATTTTATTAATTATCAAAAAATTGCTGCAGAAACGAAAAGATTTTTGAGATCTACAAAAAAAAGTAGCTGGTTGGAGTTTTGTTGCAATTTAAGCAGAACCTCTCCTATTGACAAGGTGTGGAAAAATATTAGAAGTTTCAAAACATCCACTATTCAATCCCAAACAAATAATCAAAATAATTCAAGTGAGTGGATAGAGGAATTTTTTGATAACTTGACTCCTCCATTCGTACAAAATAACATTGAAAATAATCATCTAGAAGATAGCCCTAATGTAGATATTACTGAAAAATTTTCAATTATTGAATTAAAAAAAGCACTTAGAAACACCTGCCAATCTGCACCAGGAAAAGATGAAATACAATATAATATGTTATTTAACTTACCTAACAGTGCATTGTTATATTTACTAGATATTTTCAATTATATATTTAATAGTGGGAATATCCCTAAAGAGTGGAAACAATTTTTAGTCGTACCGATCATCAAACAAAATAAAGATTCTAATCTTGCCTCGTCGTATAGACCTATCGCATTGTCTTCTTGCGTTTGCAAAACATATGAGAGAATGCTGAAATGTAGACTTGAATGGTGGATTGAAAACAAAAATATATTGGCTTCTAGTCAAAATGGATTTAGACGAGACAGATCAACTGTGGATAATTTAAGTACTATTACAAATAGCATTTATAATACATTTACAAATAAAGAAATTATGCTTGGACTCTCACTCGATCTCTCAAAGGCATATGACAATATTGAAATTTCTAAGCTTATAAACAAACTGATATTACATAGAATTCCGAAACAATATATTAATTATATACAAATGAGTTATGAAAGTAGAGATATATTCATTAAATATAAAGGACAAATTATTGGACCACGAACAACATATAAAGGTCTAGCACAAGGAGGAATACTGTCTCCTATTCTATTCGCATTATATACAGCGGATATGGAAGCATACATTTCCGAAAATAGTGAAGTAAAAATACAACAGTTTGCTGACGATATTTTTTTATATAAGTCTTCATCTACATTAGAACAAAATATAAATAAAATAGAAATCGTAGTAACCAAATTAATCGAGTGGTTAGAAAAAAATGACCTCAATCTATCAGTTGAAAAATCATCTGCTATAATTTTTACACGAAAAAGAAATCATTCTAATACACAAGAAATTACAATGGCTAATAATAATTGGAAAATCCTCAAGGAGATTAAACTGTTAGGGATTACTCTAGACAGAAAATTAAGTTTTGCATCTCAAGTAAATAGCGTTACATCTAAATGCGAGAAAGGTTTGAATATAATGAGGTCTCTCACAAGAGTATGGTGGGGCGCGGACCCAAAAATTTTGAAACTTATTTACAACTCATTGGTAAGATCCCATATAGATTACGGAGGTTTCATTTATGCAAACAACCCTCACAAGAAAAAATTAGACGCTATACAATATAGAGGTCTAAGGACCATATTAGGAGCTATGAAATCTTCCCCGACAAACGCCCTTCAAGTAGAAACAAATGAACCTCCGAATGAAATAAGATTATATAATTTGGGATGTAAATATATACTTAAAAAAATACATATAAATAATAATTCGGTAATAGAGTCCCTAGAGACTTTAAAGAACTCGTCAGATCAAACTGGTTATTGGTTGAGAAGCCCCAATAAGACACCATTCTTGCTGAAATGCTTTGAAAAAATAAGTCCATTCAGGCACTTGATTCAACCATATTCAAGGTCTCCCATATATGATACGAATCTAAAAATATTAAATTATTTATTAAAAGTTGATTTAAATTTTAGCAATGCTTCAAACACCAAACTATCACATAATATATCCTTCAAAATATATATAAATAAATTTTATAAAGAGTACTATCAGATTTTTACAGATGGATCAAAAAGAAATAATGACTTCTCAGCAATGAGTATATACGATCCTCAATTAAAAACTGGAAAAGCTTATATCCTTCCTAAGGAAGCATCTATTTTCACCGCAGAAGCAATGGCTATCTATGAAGCAATAAATTATATAAAAAATATCAATTGTAAAAAGTTTATAATCTGTTCAGACTCCCTATCAGTACTAACAACACTGAAAACAATAGAATTTGCCAAATTAAATTTTCTCCTATTGAAAATTAAAAAAGAAATATACAAAGTTGGACAAATGGGCAAAGAAATAGAACTGATGTGGATTAAAAGTCATTCTGGAATTTGTGCGAATGAGAAAGCAGATGCAATGGCCAAAAATGCTAGCATAAATTTTCCAACAAAAGCAATCCCAGTGAACGATATAATGACTAAAATTAAAATGAATAATAATAAAGAATGGCAAAGACAATGGATAGAATCTTCAAGACTTAAAGGTTTCAACTTTTATTTGTTGAGAAGTAAGGTTGGCAGAATTCCATGGTATCATGAGACAATTGGACCTAGAATATTCTATTCTACTATAAATAGAATGAGACTAAACCATGCTCTGTATCCGGCTCATCTTTTTAAAATAGGACTGTATGATAAGGGAGAGTGTTCATGTGATGGTACATCATGGGGATGTCTCAATCATATGATATTTAGTTGTCCAAAATTTAGATTTAGAGATAGATTAGAGGGTGAATTGATTGCCAACGATGTTCAAAGGCCATGGAATCTGGCGCATCTTTTGTCTTTCGAGAGAGAGGAAATACACAAAACATTGATTAGGTTTATCCTAGCAAACAAGATCAAGTTATAACGCAATTGACAACGAGAGTTATTATACCTAATTTGTGTTTTCCATGTGAAATTTTTATTATTTGGAACATTTTTTTTCATTATTTATTTATTAATTTATTGTTCTATTTATTTATTATTTAATTGTTTATTTATTGTTTATTTATTTGTTTGCTATTTATTTATTTATTTGTTATTGATATATTTATTTATTATGTATATAGTTATTTATTATTTATTTTTAATTTATTGTTCTAATTATTTATAAACTCATGGTAGACTGGCTACAATGGAATTCATTCCAAGGCCATTAGGGGAGAGAGAGAAAGAAAAAAAAATAAAATTAGAAAATTTAAATTATTATTTTAAAACCCACTACGCCGTTACGTATTATGTAATAAGTATCCGGTGAAAATTTTTTGCTTTATAGTTAATATCAATATACATATTTATATTATTACCTTACCATACAGGGTAATGTCAAGTATTGTAATAGTGCATGAAAAAGTTGTTTTTTGCTTCTTTTTTTCGAAATATGTCAAAAATGGCTGAAACTATTTTCGACTATTTTTCGAGATAATAACTGTTTTGTCAAAATGTCTGTTAATCTGTTATTTTGTTAGTCTGTGCGTTACCAATTTTTGGACGAGCTAGCTCAAAATCTAGTCTGAATATCAAAACCAAATTTCACACGTAGTTTTGGTGAATTGAGATTAAGAGCTGATTAGATTTTGGTGCATATCGATCCAAAATTAAGGGGGGGAGGTGTTAAAATTTTAAATTAAAAAATTTTCAAACTAAAAAAAGCAAGAAAAATGAAATATACTATAAATTGAACCTATAATAACGAAAAAAAATTTCTATCACCAAAATTAGGGAGGGGGTCAAAAAATAAAAATATAGGCCATTTGAGGAAACTCGACCAAATTTTGTATACATTATCAGTAGGCCCACATAACATTAAAAATGCAAAAATAAACCGTCCAAAATTGGGGGGAGGGGTAAAAAACCAAAATCTAGGCCCTTGTACCAAAATCAACCAGAAGTGTGTGGTAAAGTCAAGTGGATGACCACATCAGAACGTGACAATTTATTTTTAAATTTATAAATGTTGATTTTTATTTGCAGCCAGAATTGAAATAAAATTAATTTTTTTTGCCAACGTTTTGATTCGCTTAATACAAGATGAATAACCATATTTTATGTTTTGATCATGAGTGAATCATAACAAAACAGGTGTCGTTAAATCAATTCAAAATATGTAATTTGAATTAAAAACAAAACAGAGAATATATATAATATCCCATTACTTTTAATTTTAAATTCAGGTAAAATTGTCGATTTCTATTTGAAAATATAATTTTATTTGGAGACTTTACTTTTTAACAATATAATATTTTATAAATACGAGTATATAATCATGAAAAATTATGATTACATTAAAAAATAAAAATGATAATAATATAGTAATTCGATGAATATCAAAAACAATATTTTTTTAACAAAATAGAAATGAAATATAAAGTTCGAAATGCATGCAAATGTTTAAAAGAAATCACGAGGGAGTGTCATCTACTTTCTAATCTATCCGACCTATCATTTATAATTTTAATTATATTTTACCGAGGGGATGAATTCATCCCTTCTGACATGCAATTAAAATTATCAATGACAAATTAGGATAGAGTGTAGAAAGTAGATAACAGTCTCTCGCGATTTCTTTAAAAATTCATTTTAAATATAATTTTTTTTCGGCAAAGAGATTGTAATGTGACATTTTATCTGGATATGATGGCCAAGATCAAATTCCGTTTGTTAAGAGGTGGTATTTTATTTTTATTGGTGTGGGGTGGGGGTGGGGGCAAAAAGGTAGAGTGGCTTAAAGAAACAAAAAATGTCGTATATAAAATTAAATTAAAATTTAATTAATTAAATTATAAATATTATTTAAATGAAAATTTAATTAAATTTTTTCCACCCCCAATGCCTGGTTGGAAGCTAACAAAAAATAAACAATTTATTCGTTTAACATGAGCAGGAGTAACAGCAAAGCTTCTCCTGCCAAATGGTATTATTCTATTAGTCAATCCTAGGGTTAATAATTTTTAATTTGTACAATGTACAATGATCCATCGCTTTCATACATTAAACAAGATACAAAATGAAATTTCATTTCACTAGAAGCATTTGTTTTAATAAATTGTGATATGTTACATATAGACGAACAATATATGTTTATATTTAAATATCATTTCCCTGAGGATGAAAAAATCCAGAGCTCAAAACATGAAATGTCAACATAGACCTTAGTGAAATTTGTTTTTATTGACATGTCTATATTATGAACATAAATTTAATGTTTATCGCTAGTATTCTCATCTTCCATTCATTCTAACTAACAATATTCTCTGACATAAGTATAAATAATTTCAAAATTAATTTTCGTGGTAATTAAATAGTTTATTATTGGCTTTAAAATCGAAATCAAAGTCTATAGACCCAAATGTAATTATTTTTTTTATCAATTCGCAAATTTATTGCCACTTCAGTCTCCTGAAACTCATTATCAGGACCTGATTTGTTTTCTATTATTTTGATGAAATGCAACTGACCTTTTAGGAAATATTGAGGGGTGAACCGCGATTGGAATTAGGTGTACACGTCTTTGGAATAATGTGGAATTATTTTGGAATTCATTAGATAATGCCCCTTCATCTATTGCAGGACTGTCCAACCCACAGCCTAGCACTACAATGAATGCGGCTCGACATAAAATTATAATTGGATGTTGATGAAGGCAGTCCACCGTGGTTGTAAAAAATAAGACTATAATGGTTTTATTATTTTACATTTATTCGTTAAACCGACGTTTCGGAGATTTATTCTCTCCTTCTTCAGGGTAACAAAAAGTCAATGAAAGTAGTTCAAATCATAATTAAAACAAATGTTATTTTGGCATTGTCAAAGGAGACAGGAAGTAATTATGATTTGAACTACTTTCATTGACTTTTGTTACCCTGAAGAAGGAGAGAATAAATCTCCGAAACCTCGGTTTATCGAATAAATGTAAAATAATAAAACCATTATAGTCTTATTTTTTACAACCACCGTGGACTGCCTTCATCAACATCCAATTGCATATTTATACCACTCCGTCTCCTAAAGAAAAACGCTATCAATAAAATTATAAACTTTCTTAATAAATTGAGATTTTTCAGTTGAAAGTAATGGAAGGCAGCCCAAGGGTAGTAAAGAAAGAAAAAATTATCTCAATTCCAAAGAAGGTGTATTTTTAGGATTTTCATTATTTCTTTCTTCCTTTCCTTTTAAGCCAACCTTTCGGAGGATTATTCCCTCCTTCTTCAGGGGTCCATTGAGATTTGTATGTACTTACTGGAAAACATATCTGATTCAATTTGACCTGATATTGTTTTTTTGTTTCTAAAATAAGAAGAAATTGGACAATCTGCCCAAAATTTTTTGAAAAAAAAAGGGAGATTTTAGATTATGAAATGTGAAAAAATATATCAAGATTTCAGAAAAAATAATCACACAATTTTGTCATAAACTGAATGTTTTCTACATTTGATTCAATCGCGAATCTTATGTAGGGAATTTTTGACAAATGTTGAGTTAAAATAATATTTGAACTTAAATATTTCTAACTTGAAATAATGATATTAAATAAATTTTAATTTTCCTCATTAATATATCAAAGAATAATTGATACGTCAACGAGAATTATTTTGACCGCGCTGATTTGAAAAAGATATTTTTATCTCGCGAGACAACTGCGGATTACGCTATTGGAGTCTGCGGAGTATTAAGTCTGGACCAAGAGAGAAAAAGATGTGATCCACTTAGCTACAATCCAACGTCATTTCGCGTATAGCCCGCTAGACATTCGGATGGCTCACCAAGTGAATTTTGAAATCTCAGATGTTATATATTTGATCTCCCAGTCCAGAGCGCTAGATCTATTAGCATGTATGTTAGATGCCTGCCATTAATTAACTGAATGTTTTCTACATTTGATTCAATCGCGAATCTAATGTAGGGAATTTTTGACAAATATTGAGCTCTGGACTGGGAGATCGAATATATAACATCTGAGATTTCAAAATTCACAATGACGTTGGATTGTAGCTAAGTGGATAACATCTTTTTCTCTCTTGGTCCAGACTTAATATTCCGCAGACTCCAATAGCGTAATCCGCAGTAGTCTCGTGAGATAAAAATATCTTTTTCAAATCAGCGCGGTCAAAATAATTCTCGTTGACGTATCAATTATTCTTTGATATATTAATGAGGAAAATTAAAATTTATTTAATATCATTATTTCAAGTTAGAAATATATAAGTTCAAATATTATTTTCACTCAATATTTGACAAAATTCCCTACATTAGATTCGCAATTGAATCAAATGTAGAAAACATTCAGTTATTTAATGGCAGGCATCTAACATACATGCTAATAGATCTAGCGCTCTGGACTGGGAGATCAAATATATAACATCTGAGATTTCAAAATTCACTTGGTGAGCCATCCGAATGTCTAGAGGGCTATACGCGAAATGACGTTGGATTGTAGCTAGCTTTTTTAATTTATGTTAAGTAAATTAGTTTTTAAATATAATTTATCCATTTATAAAAAAAACTATCACTGAAGAATTAAATATAATATCAGTTATGTGAACTGGAATTCTCTCCTATCGTGTCTCTCTTTCTGTTGTCTTACAATCTTCAGACACTTAAGGTAGATATTCGCAGATATCATCTTCGTCCCAACTCTTTCTCTTGATTACTTTTTAAATTGAAAAGTTGTAAAAAGACCTATAGCTGCTGCACTTTTTTCCCTGAATCTCTTTTGCATTTGATCGCATTAATAAAAGATTTCTGGTGATATTTCATCGTGATAAATCCACTTAAAACTCGCTTAAAAGCAAGGATTGAAATGGATTACTCAGGGTAAATCTCATTCTGGACCGGATCTAAACTAGTTTCCTGAGGTAAACTAGTGATAGCCGCTGGTGTATTCATCGAAATAGGATTATTGGAATGGATGATAGAATAAAGACCATAAATAAAGTCTTGTCGCAAAAATGAGTGCAAGTTTTTTATCACTTTGAATTAATCCATCATCTATCGCTTGTAATGACTTATGAAGGCGAAATAAGGGTTATGACAAAGTATAATTAAGAATTATCATAAAAGTAAAATATTAAAGAAAGAGTTCGAAAGTAGGACTAATGGCTGAGTAAGGCTAGGCATACACAGTCAATTTTCATATAATAATAAAATGTTTCACCTAG
The DNA here is from genome assembly GCA_024734495.1 of Forficula auricularia. Classification (NCBI taxonomy): domain Eukaryota; kingdom Metazoa; phylum Arthropoda; class Insecta; order Dermaptera; family Forficulidae; genus Forficula; species Forficula auricularia. Next base: position 15,685,861 of record JALMQS010000149.1, read on the forward strand.
AACCAACACCTAACTCCTTAAAAGTTATAGTCAATTTTCAGTCGACGCAACTATTTAGTTGGGTTGGTTTGAAATCGTGATGCATTATCAATTTATAACTAACTCTAATTAATTAACTAAGCTCGATTTTTTTATCATAAGTGCTCATCGATCCCTTTTGATTAAACAATCGAGTTGATCTGCAGTTGTGTTGTGTATGCACCTACTTTAAACTTAATATATTTTTGTCCATCAACTTAACTATCTACTGAAAATCGACTGTGTATGCCTAGCCTAAATGATATCCTCTTTTAAACCGACTTCAACAAAGGAGGAGGTTCTCAATTCGACTGATTTTTTTTTTGTCTATTTTACTCGATTTCTTCGTCAATTGTGAACCGATTTTGATGATCTTTTTGGATTTTGTTAAGTATTTTTTCCGATTGGTAAAAAACTAAATTTCATTGGTATTGGACCTTTTTTGTTATGTATGTTCACACATAAATTCTTTATTTATGAACCTGTTTATTTCTTTGTTTATGTTTATTTTTTTGTTTATATAATTATTTTATGGCTTTTAGTGAATTTTATTTGATTTTTGAGTTTTTATTATTTTATTTGTTGCATTTAATTTTTTTGAATTGGGTTACAGGGCAGAGAAAAAACAAACAAAATTTAACATTGTTGTTATGCAAAGAAACTATTTTTCACATTTTTTTTCTACAACTTACGATCGTAATTTTAAGTAGCAGTTTTACTTGGATGATGATGCATCTCTTTTTCTTTCGAACGGTATAAATATGTCATAGGTATATAATAAAAAATGGATTTAGCAGGTTTACACTCTAAGGCGACGACATGTAGGTATATTATATATTATTTATTTGTTTGATACATATATAGTACCTGGAGGCACCGAGCGATGCTCGGTAACTTCTTCCTTCAGTTAAAAGCTTTATTTTAATATTATTTTTAATTTAAAATTCTGATAAAAAGGTCGATTTTTATTTGAGAGCCGCTTTCAAATTAAAAAAATACAAAAATATATAATAGTTGCCCAATGTAGCCCCCCCCCCCCACCTCCACCCCGTCCGACCCCACCCCCGAAACCTCTCGCTACCACCTGATTCCCCACCACTGCACCCCACCTTCTGCACCTGTTTTGATTCATTAAAGTTTAGGGAAAGCGGTGTTGGTTTATAGTGAAACATATTAAACAAAGGAATTATTATTTAACGGGTTATAGTGGTGTTTCACCACTATAACCCGTTAAATAATAATTCCTTTGTTTTGATTCAACAATATGATTCATTTTTATTCATCCAATTAATAAATAAAACCTATCAAAATGTGTTGTTTTTTCAGAAAATTGAGACCTGATTATGCGAAATATATTTTTAAATAAATTCTTGATTATTTTTTATTCTTTTAAATAAATAAAGTTCTTTATTAAAATAATTATAAAACGTTTATTAATATTTCTAACGTTTAGGGAGAACAAAATATGTTAAAATCCACAATCACAATACTTCTTCAAGGCCTTTTAGAACAATGAAACAAACAACCCATTGTCTGCCTGGTATAAAAGGAAAAGGGAAACCTTTTTTAAAACCCTAAGAATGGGATTTGTCTAACAGAGAATAATTAATTTGATTACGAAAAAACCCATCAAAAACAATTTTGTCGAAGATGAGACCGTGACAGATAGATTTGTCACCCCAAAAGCCCCCTAACCCGTGAATTTCATCAAAATCGGTAGAGTCGTTTTCAAAATATAACCAAGATACAAATATATAAACAAACAAATATATATACAAACAAATAAATAAATATACAATTTTTGCTCGTTTAATAAGAGTAGATATATTTGATATATATGTGTGTATGTTTATTTGCATCAAGCAGAGCCGACAGTCTCCTTGTTTCTCTTTATGAATCAACAACTCTGCTACTCTAGACAAAATAAAAAATTTTCAATTAAATATAATTATTTTCTCGGAGAATAAAATTATTTTATTTCATTTTTATTTGACACGTGACCAAAGAAGATCAACAAGGTATCTGGAATCATATTCTTCTACTAGAAAAATATATTTTCCAAGATATTTTTTAATAAAAGATATCCGTATTTCCTAGATATGAATTTTCTATTTTATTACCATTCCATATGGTGCACTATATGTTGAGTGGTTAACCATATTAACCTTTCAAGATTAATTGAATGCATTTGTTTAGTACCTACTTGAATAAAAAACAACAAACTGGTTTTATATTGCAACAAATGGATGAGAATGAAAATAAGCCAAATGGCGTATCTTCTTTTTGGATCATAGAAGTTTTTTAATTAATTAAAACAAAAGAGAATAAATATATACTGGTCCTTCAGGGTTGCCGAGTTCGAAACCACTTTCTTTTCTTTAGAGCTGAATAATCTCATTCTTTATTTAATAAAAAATAGTACAACTTTAGGGAGATGAGAATAAAACATATTTCTGTTCGGATCATGTTTTAGATAAAAAGCATTGATGTAATTCATATATAGGTCAGTCAATAATGGAAAAACCTTGGATTGAAAAATTCTCAAATTAGTTATTATCTCAACATTAGAAATAAGTAGAATCATTTATCAGCAGGTTTATTATTATCACCAGACTAGACTTGAATAAACCCTGACTCCATTTTTCCCGAATCCTATTGACCAAGTTTAAGTTAGAATCGAATACCGAGGATTACGTATTTTATATCTTCCATATAATACTTGAGATGTCAAATTCGTTCTCATTTGTTATTGGTAAGTAGAGAATGAGAAAATTTTAGAAAATTTTCATGCTATTTTTAACCGACTTCAAAAAAGGAGGAGGTTCTCTATTCGACTGAATTTTTTTTTTTTTTTTTTTTTTTTGTGTCTATGTTACCTCATATCTCCGCCAATTGTGAACCGATTTTGATGGGTTTTTCGCATTGGGTTCAGTCTAGCTTCCGATTGGTCCCGTTCTTTTTTCATTGGTATTAGACCTTTTTTGTTAGGTTTGTTCAGGCCTAACTTCTTTGTTTATGAACCGATTTCGAAGATTCTTGTTTTATTGGAAAGGGGGTATCTTAGGGATGGTGCCATATTAATTTGGTCAAGTTCTGATGATATGATCAACGAAGAAATAACGTAAATCTCCAATTCTTATGAGATAAAAATTTTTAAGAAAAAAATAAAAACCGACTTCAAAAAATTAAGTGCAACAAATATAAAAATACACTAAAAGGTATAAAATAATTATTATCTTATTTAGTTACAACTAAACGACGAAATATTAACACGAAGTTACTTTTTGAAGTCGGTGCCAAACTAACTATACCTATAAGCGAGCATACCCTCCAAACGTACTAAGTAAGATCCGTCGAGTGCGATTCATAAAAGGTATATGTTTGGCACCAACTTCAAAAAGTAATTTCGTGTTAATATTTCGTCGTTTAGTTGTAACTAAATAAGATAATAATTATTTTATACCTTTTAGTGTATTTTTATATTTGTTGCACTTAATTTTTTGAAGTCGGTTTTTATTTTTTCTTAAAAATTTTTATTTTCTCTTTTTAGTGATGTTATTAATAGTGATTATATCATCAGAACTTGACCAAATTAATATGACACCATCCCTAAGACACCCTCTTTCGGATAAAAAAGAACCATCGAAATCGGTTCATAAACAAAGAGGTTAGGTCTAAACAAACCTAAACAAACCTAATAAAAAAGGTCTAATACCTATGAAAAAAAATCGAAAAAAAAATGGGACCAATCGGAAGCTAGACTGGACCCAATGCAAAAAAATTTTCAAAATCGGTTGACAATTGGCGGAGATATGAGGTAACATAGGCACAAAAAAAAAAAAAAAAAAAAATTCAATCGAATAGAGAACCTCCTCCTTTTTTGAAGTCGGTTAAAAATAATCGAAATTTTGATAAATAAAATCTTTTATAAAAAATCTTATAACATTCATTTAAAACCCGCAAATGTTTCGAGAGAATTTCTATATTTATGAATTGAATTTTATTATCATTTTCTGATTCATTCGCCTGACGAGATGCATGCAAGGTATTATATTAAGTCACTATTAATAACATCACTAAAAAGAGAAAAATAAAAATAATTTTTATGAAAAAAAATAAAACCGACTTCAAAAAACTTAAATGCATCAAATAAAATAATAATAACTTAAAAATAAAATAAAATCCACTCAAAGGTATAATAATAATAATTATCTTATTTATTTACAACTAAACGACGAAATATTAACATGAAATTACTTTTTGAAGTCGGTACCAAACAAACTATACCTATAAGCGAGCGTACCCGACAAACGTAAGTAAGATCCGTCAAGTGCGATTCCTAAAATGTATATGTTTGACACCGACTTCAAAAAGTAATTTCATGTTAATATTTCGTCGTTTAGTTGTAACTAAATAAGATTATTATTTTATACCTTTTAGTGGATTTTATTTTATTTTTAAGTTAATATTATTTTATTTGTCGCATTTAAGTTTTTTGAAGTTGGTTTTATTTTTTTTAAAAATTATTTTTAAGTTAGCTACTTATTAAGGCAGGCAAGTACCAAAATTATCTAAAAATGCCTTGGGGCTTCTCTCACACAGCCATTTTGAAGTGGATTTTTTTTTAAGTAAATGTAATTTTTCTTAATGATATCTTACAAGAATACGATATACTTCATGCTAATAGATATAATATTTATAAATCTTTCTCAAAATTATCATTCGATTAAAATTTTATATCAATTTAGGCTTTGGTGAAAATGAGTAATATCAATTGTAAAAATAAAGTTTGTCTCCTATTTAATTTACTAGTTACAATGCTCTGACAGACAGTCACACAGGCGGATACACAGACATTGTGACAACACTAATAGGGTGTCGTTTAACTTTTGAACGGAATCCTAATGAGAGAAGAAATATTCTTATTTTTAATTACATTAGAAAATAGGGAACAAGTGAAAATGTTATGAAAATTAATAAATTTATGCTTATAATTTTTGTTTGATAAATTGTTGCTGTGTAGGTTTATTAATTTTTTTTTTACTTTACCAAATAGGGTATGGGATACATAATCAGTGCGACCCCAGAAGTCTAAAAATTCAAAAACTAACCGCCCAAAATTGGTGGAGGGAGGAGGGGTGTAGAGTCAAAAAATGAAAATATAGGCTCTTATTCCAAACTTAACCAAATTTTGTATACATAATCAGTAGGACCCCAGAAGTCTATAAATGCAAAAACTTACCGCCCAAAATTGGTGGGGGGAAGAAGGGGTGTAGGGTCAAAAAATGAAAATATAGGCTCTTGTAACAAACTCAACCAAGTTTTGTATACATAATCAGTGTGACCCCAGAAGTCTAAAAATGCAAAAACCAACCGCCCAAAATGGGTGGGGGGGGGCGGGGTGTAGAATCAAAAAATGAAAATATAGGCTCTTGTTCCAAACTCAACCAAATTTTGTATACATAATCAGTAGGCACACAGTAATCTAAAAATGCAAAAACTAACCACCTCCCCCTACATGATTATAAATAATTTTATTAAATATTAAATATAAGTGAGAGGCCAGGTTGTATGGTAAAGTCAAGTGGATGGCCACATCAGAACACGCCAGCTTTTTTAACACATAAACAGGCAAATCAAGAGGAACTAGATATGACTGTAAATGGGTCAAATTAAATATGATTCTTTGCAGCTATAATTATAATAGCTGCTTCAAAAAGAATCCAATGATTTTTAGATTTAAAATTATATGAATGGATAGAATTACAAATGAAAAGTTGTTGATATAGGTTTCGAGAAAATTTTATTTCTAAAAGAATTTAAGAATAAGAGAGAGAGGGAGAGTCGATATTAAGACATGGATTACCGAAGGATATTTTGAGATGATATAGGAAAGAGAAGAAATAAAGATTGAAATATTTTTCCCAGCAATTGAACCATTATAACGAGAGTAAGCTTTATGTAGATCACTCTATTCCTCATAAAAACGTCTTCTCCCTTTCCTTTTATTAAAGACTCTATACTAAGAAGATCACAGAACCTGGAAATATACAGCTAATAATTCCCTCTACAACCTCATATGTAGGAAACACGATATTTTCAAACTTACAACATCTCTCGTGGTCAAATTAGATACAATTTTTTTTCAATTAACCCTATGATCCACATTCTGTTCCGACTATAATCTCGTTCCCACGTTAGGGTCCGTCCATAAATTACGTCACACAGTAAGGGGGGAGGGGCATCTCAGATTTTTAACAAAATGTGACAGGGGGGCCCGGAGATCTTAAAAATTGTGATGTCAATAAAGTCAAATTAATATTTTTACTTTATCCAATGCGAAGCATGGGGAAAGTATTGTAATCGGTCGGGCAAGGCACTTCAAAGGGTCCTCAGGTAAAGACTACGGAACCCATGGACTCAATTAAAGTCACACATTGTAGTATTAAATTAGGTTGAATTTTAGCACGTGACGGTTTTGCCAAAAATTACATGGGGTCTCGTCGAGAGGCCAAAAAGTGCCATTTTTTCATTTAGTGCGTGCGGATGGATGGATGTTATCGTTTTTTGGCCCACGATTTTTTCCACACCGTTGCACCGATTGAAATGAAATTGAAAACCTACCATTTGTTTAACAAAATGAAGCGCTGATTAGTTTTTGGTACATATCGGCCTACAAACATTAGTACTTTATTTCAGTACTTTTTTAGTTTTTTCTAAATATCTTGAAAATGAATTAACCAATTTTGATGAAATTTAATATCCTAATTAAGTACCTTGCGGACGAGGGTAATTAAAGTTTTTAGTAAAATTGTATTTTAAACGTACTTTACTCTAGAGTAAGATAGTACTTTTTTAAATTCTTTAAAATTTATTCATTTCATCGTTTTAATATAGTTCATTTAAACATGCTTAAGTAATAATGGATAGGCTTCTCTCTGTGAAATGCTTGAGTTGTTTGCCATAAAAGAATTTAGTCTTTTTGATTTTAAGTCGATTCCTCCACGTTTTCAGTTGAGGTTGCCATTAATAGTCAAAACATCAAAAATGGAATGCAATAAGGTTATTCCTCGAGTATTAGATAAGAATTGATCGTTATTTTTGATTTTAAGCCGATCCCTCCATGTCTTCAGCAATGGTTACCAATAATAATCGAATCGTCAAAAATCTAATGTAAAATTGTTAATCCTCAAGTATTAGGTGAGAATAGATGGCTATTTTTGATTTTAAGCCGATTCCTCCATGTCTTCAGCAATGGTTATTAATAATAACCGAAATGTCAAAAATCCAATGTAGAATGGTTATTCCTCGACTGTTAAATGAGAATCGATAATTATTTTTGAATTAAAGTCAACATGAACTGCAAATTGCAATTGATATCTGATTAATAATAAAGGAATAAACATATTAATATTTCAAATGAATTTGGATAAAGTTTATCAACGATCCGTTGCAGTTTATTTTTTTAATTTTTAAATTAGATTTCAGGCTATTATTATTCCAACCTGAAAATGTTGGTAAAATAAATCTAAACAAAATATTGTAAGCAAGCAATTTTTAGCAAAAACTATTTTGAAGGAGGCAAAAAAGAGTGTGTCTTTTGCTTGAAAAATACATTTTTTAATTTATTTATAACAAGACTATAGTTTCGAGGGCATTGCACTTTCCTGTGAATCAATTGTAATAGACTGATGAAGGGAGCAAAGTCCTCAAAACTATAGTATCGTTATAAATCAATTTTAAAATTGATTTTTCAAGCAGAAGACACACTAATTTATTGACTCCTTTAATTTATAAAAATTATGTTACTCTCGGCAAAAAGAAACATTCAAATTAGCAAAAAACCCTTTTTATTTTAATTAAGGATTCATTCCCTGAAGATATTTGTTTGAGTACAAATATTTTATTATGATTTTTTCAACAAAGATTAATTTGTTTAAGATAATGGGTTAAAATTTCTACAATTATTAAATTTTAGGGTATAAAAGTGAGTGTGACGTCACAATACAGGGGGGGGGCAATGAAAATGTGACAGAATGTGACACAGGGAGTCAATAAAAATGTGACAGTATGTGACAGAGGGGTATAAAAATCTTTAAATTCATGTGACGTAATTTATGGACTGCCCATTATAAAATGGATGTGGGACTTTTAGAGTACAGTGAAAGAATTAGCATTGGAGCGAGTAAGAAGTTACATTATACTAGGCTTAGAACTATCATGAGAGCTAAGATGAAACTCAGGATTTCCACTAAACTTTCAGTAAAACAACAATTCTATTTGAATTCCAAATGTTAAATTATAGTATTTGACCCTTTGATTTTATTAATAAAACAATGTTCTATCAGAAACTGACTTGTGATCTGCATAAGTTTTAGCAGAGTGAATTATTCACGAATAAATGCCACTCAGTGATATTATTATTAAGAGATTCCATTTCAATTCGCTTCAATATTTGATTGTCTCTTAAGAAATATTGACTTTCCATCAAAATTTCAGAATTAATAAATTCGTTACTCGGTCTACTAGCGTTTCTCCCGGGTGGGCCTAGTATTGAATTTACTCATTTTTACTTTCTCCAATGCGAAGCATGGGAGAAAGTATTGGAATCGCTCTCGCGGCAACCGCGACTTCAAAGGGTCCTCAGGTAAAGACTACGGAACCCATAGACTCAATTAAGGTCACAGATTGAAGTATTCAATGAGATTGAATTTTAGCATGTGACGGTTTTGCCAAAAATTACCTGGAATCTCGTCGAGAGGCCAAAAAGTGCCATTTTTTTGGAAGTGCGTGGGGATGGATGTATGTGTGTGTGTGTGTGAGTGTTATCGTTTTTTTCGTCCACGATTTTTTCCACACCTTTGCTCTGATTGAAATGAAATTAAAAACCTACCATTAGTTTAACAAAATGAATCGCTGATTAGTTTTTGGTACATATCGGTCTACAAACATTAGTACTTTATTTCAGTACTTTTTTAGTTTAATCTAAATATCTTGAAAATGACTTAACCAATTTTGATGAAATTTAATATCCTAATTAAGTACCTTGGGGTCCACAAAAAAGATTAAATAAAGTTTTTAGTAAAATTATATTTTAAAGTACTTTACTCTATAGTAAAATAGTACTTTTTTTAATTTTAGATTCTTTAAAATTTATTCATTTGATCGTTTTAATATAGCTCATTTAACCTAACTTAAGTAAGAATGGTTAGGCTTCTCGCTGTGAAATGGTAAAAATTTGGGAGGAAATTTTATAAGTAACCATAGCAACCGCGTTGTTTTCTTATCCGTTATCATTGCTGACGACATGGAGGAATCGACTTAAAATCAAAAATAGCTATTGATTCTCATCTAGTACTTGAGGAATAACCATTCTATATTGGACTTTTGACGTTTCGGTTTTTATTGGTAACCATTGCTGAAAACATAGAGGAATCGAGTTAAAATCAAAAATAGCGATTGATTCTCATCTAGTACTTGAGGAATAACCATTCTATATTGGATTTTTGAGGTTTCGGTTTTTATTGGTAACCATTGCTGAAGACATGGAGAAATCGACTTAAAATCAAAAATAGCGATTGATTCTCATCTAATACTTGAGGAATAATAATTCTACCTTAGATTTTTGACCCTTCGATTATTATTGGTAACCATTGCTGAAGACATGGAGGAATCGACTTAAAATCAAAAATAATTTAGTCTTTTGATTTTAAGTCGATTCTTCCACGTTTTCAGTAGAGGTTGCCATTAATAGTCAAAACATCAAAAATGAAATGCAATAAGGTTATTCCTCTAGTATTAGATAAGAATCGATTGTTATTTTTGATTTTAAGTCGATTTCTCCATATCTTCAGCAATGGTTACCAATAATAATCGAAGGGTCAAAAATCTAAGGTAGAATTATTATTCCTCAAGTATTAGATGAGAATCAATCGCTATTTTTGATTTTAAGTCGATTCCTCCATGTCTTCAGCAATGGTTACCAATAATAACCGAAATGTCAAAAATCCAATGTAGAATTGTTATTCCTCGACTGTTAAATGAGAATCGATGATTATTTTCGAATTAAAGTCAACATGAACTGCAAATTGCAAGTGATATCTGATTTATATAAAGGAATAAACATATTAATATTTCAAATGAATTTGGATAAAGTTTAGCAACGATCCGTTGCAGTTTATTTTATTCTTTCAATTTATATATATTTATATTTTTTGATTATCGATATTTTTCATCTGAAGTTAAAATCTGAATCAGACTTTTTTTTAAATACGGACATTATGACAACAAAAAAATTTGATGAGCTTCTGTTTTCGAGTGTTAATATTGAGTATCGAAATATACAAATACACACAGACATAAAGAAAAAAAATATGCTGGGAAATTATTCCCTCTACGATTTTATATATTTCTAAACATGATATGAAAAAAATAAGCCAGTAAAGTGTGAGTTTGATCGCAGACTGAGGGTTCCGAGTTTTCAGCTTCCAAAATATTTCAGATATCAAATTCGGCCTTATTTTTCAATGATAAGGGAAGGTTATACATTTTTTATAATTTTATATTAAGTCATTTCAAAACGCCGACACGAACAAAAATCGACAAAAAATGGCCTCTTTGGGGACTCTCTTTTACTGTCATTTTAAATCAAAGTAAATTAAAAAAAAAAAAAAAAAAAATACAATACTTTCTCTATGCTTCGCATTGGATAAAGTAAAAAATTAAATCTAATTTTAGATGAGATTTTTACACGAATACATATTTCACACCTCTTAATAAAAATATTTTAATTGAAAAGATTATGTTTTGCTGGAAGTAGAAGAGTTGAAGATTCATATAGAGAAATCAATTAGGTTCTCATCCGCTTGATGCAAATAAACACCTAAAATATATACAGCGAGTATACCTAGCAGGTATATATAATTTATTTGTTAGACTTTAGTTTCGAACGTTTGACCTACATCATCTATATGGTCAAGTATTGTAATCGTGCATGAAAAAAGTGTTTTTTTTCCTTCTTTTTTTCGAAATATCTAAACGGCTCAAACTATTTTGATTAAAAAAATTGAGCGAAACCATGGCATTTTGCTCTACAAAAAAGTTCTAATAAGTGAACATCGAAAAAATTATATTTTTCGAGATAATAATTGTTTTGTCAAAATGTCTGTTAGTTAATTAGTTAGTTAGTCTGTGCGTTACCAAATTTGTGGATGAGCTAGCTCAAAAACTAGTGTGAATATCGAAACCAAATTTCACACGTAGTTTTGGTCCATTGAGGTTAAGAGCTGATTAGATTTTGGTGCATATCGACCCAAAATTGAGGGGGGCGGATGGGGGGTTAAAAAATCTAGGCCATTTGAGCAAACTCAACCAAATTTTGTATACATAATCAGTGGACCCCCAGAAGTCTAAAAATGCAAAACCTAACCGTCCAAAGTGGGGGGGGGGGGGGTGTAGAGTCAAAAAATGAAAATCTTGGCCATTTACCAAACTCAACCAAATTTTGTATACATAATCAGTGGGACCCCAGAAGTATAAAAATGCAAAAACTAACCCCCCCCCTACACGATTATAAATAATTTTAGGGGCCAGGTTGTATGGTAAAGTCAAGTGGATAGCCACATAGAACACGTCAGCTTATTTTAATTAGAAATATTTTATCTGTTATTTCTCATGGGTTCAAATACCCGATTGAAATTAGGTATTGTAATGACCCTAATAAGGTCTCGTTTAAATTTTTAATCGGGACCCTAAAATGAAAATTTTTCAATGAATTCAATCATTGGCGTACCCAGAAAATTTTCTTGGAGGTGGGGGGTCAATCCACAAAGTAAAATATTTATTGGGAATTTTTTTTTATTAAAAAAAAATCTATTCAAGAAATTAGAAATGAACATAATTCTTGATTATACATAATGAAATATATTTAATTACGGTTAGTTTGCCATAAGAAACGGTTTGTCGTTGACGTTACTCATCCCATGACCCCTTCCCTCGGGGGGGGGGGGGTTTGACCCCCAAAACTCCATCCGTGGCTACGCCCCTGAATACCTGAATACATACTTAAGCCGCCCGGTAAACAAAGATCGTCCGCCACCTATTAAATAAATAACACTTTATTCTTTCTTAAGCTAATTCACTTTTTAGTGAATATATTTTATTTATAATTCTTAAAGTAATAGTAATAGGTTAAAGAATTATTAATTAAACTAAATTTAAAATAAATTTAGGGAACGAGGCCTTTGATATCCAATATAAAATTATTCGATTGAAATCTTAGATTTGGACCTTAAATATAAATTCTTATCTTGATATGTTTGGTTGCAACGTGAGTTGTATTATTGAAAAAATTCAATCTTATTTTCAAAAAAAGATACTCAAACCTTCGGGTTAATTATTTTAAATTTAAAAGTTTACCGTAGTAGCTAGTATTAATTTAAATGAAATAGAAAAACACATCAAAACAATTTCAATAACAAATCGATATCTTTTCTAAAGGCAAATGTCTTTTGTCATTTAAAATAAACACTCTAAGCCTGGATTTCATTCATAGGTGTTCACTATTGAACTCCACCCCTTTCTTTTTCCAATACAAACCCGTTTGACCTTTTTGACTGTTCACTTAAATAAAGGTGTAAAAAACGGAATATATAGCTTCTCTATACGCCCGTTTCCTTAATCGTATTACTCTCTAAACTAATAGTAGTAGTAGTTAAGATATTTTGTTGGTCCCCAACCAGCCTAGGCTAATAGTCAATTAAGCTGAAATTAGGTACATAGGTAATTAGTAATTACCTACAGAAAAATTTTATGGGAGTTTATATAAGTAAACAATATTTTATAGAATACTAAATAATAGATGTGTGTAAATATAAGCTAGAGGAAAAAATAGAAATTTTTTAAGATTTAGTGAGCTATCCGCAAATTTTTCGGATAGCTGCGGGTGGTGTGATTTATAGCACCCAGATAGGGGTAGAATCTAGTAAGAAATATACATAGGCATAAAAGAGAGTATTCAAAACTTATTTTTTGATTTAATTAACATGTAATAATGGGGTCGGGTTAGGCTAGGGGTTAGCGTACTAGCGTGCTAACCGAGTCGACCCGGCTCCGAATTCGACTAAAATCTGATCCCTGGGTAGGGACTAATTTAAAAAATAATAATAATAAGTATTGCAAATTGGCTTATGGCTATAAAAGCCAAAAAAACATGTAATAATTACAATTTCTAAATCATAATATTTAAATAATTAATAATTAATAATAAATCATCAGTAGATTTTAAAATATTTAATAAATAATAAAAAAAGCCTGTTTGTGAATTTTTCATGACCATGCCATAATATACTAGTAGGTATCTTTAAAATTTTCTACATTTGAGAACCGAAAGTTCTTAAGCTAGAGAGCCCAAAATCTAATACAATTCTCTACAGTGGAAATTAAAATATTTTAGCACCATCAGGAACATTCTACAAGACCTGCCTGACGGACTTAGTATTGAATTCTTGGAAGTTTTTTTTGTCTTATTCTGTTTAAAAGAAACAGGAGAAAATCATTTCCAATCAATGATTTTCTGTTCAAGTGCATGGATTCCTGTACCCTTGTTAACTTATGAGCGAAAAGTCCTAGAAAGTTCAATCTAGTGCCGAAATGTTTCGTATTTCCTACTAAAAACTGATGAGATTTTGGACTTGCCAACTTTGGAGCTACTGGTTCAAAAATGCATAAAATATCATTTTTTCTCAATATAATTGAAATAAACGATAAATAAAGTCTATTATAATTAAGTTCATTATTGGCGAATATATCGTATTTTAAAAAAAGTTTTAATTTATTTTTCCTTAATTTTATATATAACATTTACAAATTCTCAATCTGTATTTGGTTGAAAATAAAGATTTGAAACCTATTATACAAGTTGGTACATATTCTTTTTTTCTTATACATCTATATAATAAAAATGAATTTCTGTTTCTTTGTAAGCGCAGATCTCTCAAATGCCTGGACCGATTTGGCTAATTTTTTTTTAATGTTCGTAATAGTCCGATTCAGGTTAATACGTAAAAAAAAATTGGAAAAGTTGCCCGGAAAATTGGAAAATTCAGGAAAAACTAAAAAAAAATTCAGGTTAGCCAACATAGCTTGCCAAACAATAAAAGAACTAAACTAGCAAACTAAACATGTGTTGGCGGCCCTGTTTGTCAGATTTTTGAGTGTCATTCATTCTCAATAGTTCTAACCACATTATCGTTGAAGAAGAATTTAATTAATTTAAAATAATTAATTTAAAAAAAACTATCTATTTTTTTAAAGTACATTTAAAACCAAAAATTAAAAAAAAATCGTCATGATAACTAAATTTTTGAAAAAGTTATAGTTATTTAAAAAAAGCTATTTTTTTCAAAAATTCCTAACTTCTTTTGGGTTGGGTGAAAAAATTTGAAAAAAATTCTGAAAACCGTCTTTAATAGGGTAGAAAAAAATAAAAAAGTTTCAGCCAAGCTTTTGATTATATATATAGATGAAAAATATTTAATTTAAAATAAAATATGTTATTTAAAAATCATTTTTCTTAAAAATACCCTTGGGAATCTCACCTCATCTTTTTTCTATTGTATTTAAGACCCTCAGCCATTTCAAAAGAACTAAGCCTTTTGGCTTTTGTATTCGAGCTCATTCATTCATTTCAATATTATTTATTTATTTCAAAGTTAATTATAAAGGATTATTGAAACTATACTAACTAAACTAACTGAAAGGAATTAATTAGCTTTTGGAATTTCTTTAAAAATATATTTTAAAGATTAAAACCAAAATTCAATTAGCCCGTAGAATTCTTTAAAGAAAACAAAATTATTTGAAAACCCATTGTTATATTGTTTTGAAATCTGTGAAATTTCAGCCTATTGAAATTATTAAAAACCTATTTTGAGTCTAATTAATCCTAAGTTTTCTATAATCTAATAATAAACTTTAAAAGTTTATTATTTTTAATTTTTTAATTGGATAATTCTCCCCAAATGACGATTTTTACTTTATTTATTGAATTTTTACAAGACAAAAACTTTATTTTAATTTAAGTTGAAAGGTTCTTTTTCCCGAATAATTGAGTAGCAGAAGGGGACAATAAAATATTTTCTTCTGCTGGAAAAATAATATTTTTTAAATTCATTCATAAAAAGATATACTTTGTCTTCTTCATCAATCTATTACAATTAATTCACAAGAGCTGATATATGTTGTTCTTTAAACGTGTATAAAACATCAATAAAACAGCCACGTTGGGGTCCAGGGGGCGAAGCCTCCAGGCTAGCAGAAAGCGGACCTTGAAGCTAGTACATAAATATTTAATCGCCAAAATGTACCAAAAAAGCCGATTTAGTTGAACTTTCCTGTGGTTTGCGTTTCCAATGGAATAGATTAGTCAGCATTAAAGGGAGAAACTGCGACTATCAACACCTATTCTATTTACTTGAAATCTGCCTAAACGACTCATTCATGAATTCATTTATCTGTTGATACAGATATATTTTATATATAGGGCTATTTAAAAGGTTTGGCAGCTTTTTAGAAAATAGCCACAAGCCGTACACATCGTCACCCTTAAGCCAAAACCACAAAGGTGCAAATTTTATAATGTTTCACTAATGTCATTTTTCAATCCAATTTTTGTCAAAATTTCGATGTCAGAGACACTAGTGTGATAGAATAATTGCATGAACCTCAAAAAGTGAGGTCTCTATTTCCCTAATGTATTAAATGTTGTTAAATAAAGTAAGAAAATTGTAAAAAATTTTAAAAATATAAAATTCTAGGTAGGTTTATATTTTATATTTTTAAAGTTTCTTAAATTTTTTAAAATTTTCTTTACTCTATTTATATATATTTCACTGAGGTCCCACACTATTCTCCCTTGACAAAATTAAATGTTGTTATATAAAAAATTTTAAAATAGCAATAACTTAAACAAGCTCTATTTGCACAATCATGACTTTGGCATAAAGCTGAAGATATGAGATAGATAATCCATGTTTTTTACTTTCACTTACATTTATATAATCAGAAATCTTTGATGCGTGATCTCAATATTACGACAAAACAAATTTACTTAAATCCAATCGGATATTTGACTCCATGAGAAATATTAGATAAAATTTTTCTAATTAAAAATACTGATGATGAAGGTCGAACCTTCGAAACTATCCAAAAAAACAAATTGGTCTTTTGACGTAACTGAGGTCCTTAATTCACAGGATAAATCCCGATATACGTCCTAAATACGTCTTGATTTGGAGCAAGTTACAACATAAACAACGTTTGTTTTATTGAAATTGATGAGGGAAGGAATTACACCAAAAAGGTGCATCCCCTAAAGGCCTGTGTTGGCCCCTCCATCGTGAAAAGAAGAAGAAAGGGGGATTTTATGGGCTGGGTAGGGGTGAAAGGTATCTTTGGATGCGAGTCTTAAACAGCTGAAGGTTATATGTTTTTTTGACAACATCCTTCTATCCACAAAAACGAAAAAAGCGCTGAATATGACAACCTCTTTGATTTCTCTTTATGAATCAACAACTCGCTCGGCAAAACAAATTATTTTCAATTTCCTATAATTAAAACTGGAAGTATTGCATTTCTCTCCCGAGGACTTGGTCCTTTGATACCTAAAAGATTTTAAAATAAATTAAGAAATGATGGAAGGCAGCACAAGGATAGTGGAAAAATAATTGGACAGTCATTTTTTTCCTCACTCAAAAACAAACGTTTCGGAGGATTTTCTCTCCTTCTTCAAGGTTTAAAAAGTAAGGTTGAAGTTTTGAAAAACTGCAATTTTTGCAAAAAAAAATTGATTCCTATCTCATTCTCTTGGAAATTTTGTTGACTTGAACGTTTACTTGGACTACTTTTTTTTAAAAGTCTTAGATTTATAGATATACAGCGTTTACCATGACAGGATATAATCCGAATCTTCAAAAGTGTCATGGAAAATGCTGGATATCTATAAATCTAAGAGTTTTATCAAAAAAGTAGCCCAAGTAAACGTTCAAGTCAACAAAATTTTCTAGATAATGAGATAGAAATCAAATTTCTAGAATGAGTGGTTTTCATTTTATGAAGGAAAAACTGCGATTTTTTGCAAAAAATTGTATCAAATGTATTCTAGTTTAAAAATGTATAGAGTGGTCTCGAAAACGTGCTCTCATGGTCAAAATGGGAGAAAATCGAAAAAAGTGCGAGTTTTTGGGATTTGCGGAAACAGAAAAAATACGCCAATTTTTAATTAGCGCTTCAGCCCGAACGGTTGCTCGGAAAAAAACCCTAAATTAATAAATTTGTAGGAAACTCTATGATCTTTCATTTTGAATAGTAAGGTTATTTACGAAAAGTTGATAGTTTTGACAATGTTCCGTCACAAAATTTTGTTACCAAACCTCAGATTCTGATTTAGCACACCCAAAAACATAGAGGGTCGAAGAAATTAGCAACGTTAGCGCTTGGGTTAGATCCCAAGGGGATGAAACACTCTGACATACAATACATACATAATTATCATTAAGTTAATTTTTCACTAAAATCACATTGTCCCTAAAATGTAAATTCTTTTTTTAATTAAAATACTGGCTCTAGCCAATAGTTGTCTTTTTGAAAAACATTCCATCTAATTTTCAAAAAATGACAAACTCAAATTCTTTAAATTTTAAAAAATGTTAATATTACTAAGTTTGTATAAGAATTTTTTTTTTTTAATAAAAATAATAAAATTTCTTGGTTGCGTACTATTGGAAAGACCTGTAAATATGTATAGAGAGAATGCTATTTTAAATACATTACTTTGTTACGTTTTACCATAATATCGTGTTATTTGGCTCCGTGGTAGTAAAACGCTGTATGAAGCCTCATAAAGCTTTTTATCAAAATATGGCAGCTCCAAGGTTCCCCTAAATGTTTCGCCAAAACACGTTTCACTCAATTAGTCATAATAAAACCAATATTTTGAAAAAAAAACATAGATGACTTAAAAAAATAAATTATAAATTTGCCTTACAAATTTTAAATGATTTGGTTATTTATTGTAGGAATTATCAGACAAAATGTATAAAAAACTTTAGACGCAATTATCTCAAAACTATCGATTTGTAGATACAGCGTTTTACCATCCTTCAGCGGTGTTCAAAATTTGTCCTTTCTCAACAGAGTAATTATAATTAAGGGGAAAAAAATCCATTCTTTAAAAATTCTTTTGATGACTCTGTTGAGAAAGGACAAATTTCGATTAAAATTTCTACCAGTTCTTCTCTCTCCGAAGAGAAAATTTCTTCTAATATTTTAAAATAAACTTTTTAATTTTGTCAGTTTTAAATCATTTTTTGATTTTAATTTTTCTTATAAATATTTTTTTGTTTAAAGTGAGTGAGCACTGAACACCTTCGCATGAGGTAGGTCATTCACATCTTGACGTAGGTATATGGTATATTTTAAGAGTGAAAAGGAAATGAAACTATAGTCCATATCAAATCAAATGTTATATTCTTCTTCTTCGAGTGTCATACCCGAAACGGGTGTCTGCGCTTCTCCACATATACCTGTGCTGAGTGTTTTTAGTTGTTTTACACAGATATACGGGACCTACTTTTTAACGGCGGTTCCGAAAGGCTAATTTGGAGAGGTTACTTGGCAATTATACTCTTGGTAGGTTGCCATTACTTTCCAAGAGGAGGCGACTGCAAATATCTATCTGCCGAGACTCGGTCTCGAACCAGCGATTTTCGAGTCAGCGACCCAACACTCTATCCACTGACCCACAGTCGCCTCAAATGTTATATACCTAACTATATAATAATTTTGATATGCGTATGTTTATTTGTATCAATCAAAATAGATGCTCATTGATTTCCTCTAGAAAAATTTTCCACTGACTATTAGAATATAATTATTAAAATTAAATTGTCTAAATAAATTTTCCGGCATATAGCTTATCCTATACTAGTTACAATACTAAGAAGATAATCTATAAATAGCTAAAGGTAATTACGTGTAGATATTAGAGATGGGGCTGGACCATAACAGCAGATGCATTAGTCAGGGAGATTGCATTCGAATCGAATATGCCGTACTAGCTAGATCTAAAGGGAACAGAAAGTGGGATAATGGAACTCGCAACCTTCGATTTCTCCAATAAGCTGTCTAAATTATAATTGGTCCATTATCTAGGAATTTCCAAGAAAATAAATTATTTTTAGGTAATTAAAATATGGAAGTGGCAGTAAAATAACAATTTTATTTTATTATATTATAGGTACTTGACTTACCATAGGTACGTCTCGCTTTGACAGGGACTGTTCTGGTATGAAGGTATGGATCAAGTGTTCCGGTCAGTTTGTCATTTTGTTCCGGTTATTTGGAAAAGATTTAGTGTTGCCTCGGCAAAGTTAATTGTGAATTAAATTTTAGTGGATTTCTTGATGCGATTAAAAATACAAAAAAATAGAAGAAAAAGTAAAAACTTTTTCAAGCCCCAATACGCTTGCTAATTAGAGTCGAAACAATTAATTTCTTTTGCACATTTTTATTTGAATTTTAATCAAATCCAATTTAATATTCTCTCTCTATGTAACGAGTATCGTTTTGGTCCGAGTGCAAAAGCCCATTTCTAGAATATGTTTTTTTTTTTAATTGAAAGTTTTTGCCGAGAGTAGCAGAATTTTTATATATTGAAGGAGACAATAAAAGAGTGTGTCTTCTGCTGGAATTATAAATTTTATTTTTTTATAACAAGACTATAGTTTCGAGGGCTTTGCCCTCTTCATCACTCTATTACTATAGTCTCGTTATAAATAAATAAAATTTATAATTCAACAGAAGACACACTCTTTTGTATATGATACAGACGGCTACCCCTGATTAATAGGCAACCAAGTTGCCATTTGTTTCTATTTTTTCTTTCAGAGCAGATTTGGTTTCTTTCTGTTGGCGGACTGCGTACCTTGCTGGAGTCGTAGCTAACTTCAGTTGCGCGGCCCAGACGAGAATTGGCACCGAGGCGAGGCACATGCACTTGGATTGCAGATTCGGTCCTGGGCATTTCAATGCGTCTCTCTCTCTTAAAACTTGCCCTGCGACAAATTCACTCTCATATATCTTTTATCATATGCACACTATTATATACCTTGCTCTAATCGCAGTGATTCTTTGTTCTCATTTATTATATAAATTCTTTTTTTACAATCAAGTTTTACTTGTAATTGACAACTATATATTTATATTTTCTTTCTTTATTATAAATAAATAGTTTTTTTATATTTCTTTATTTTTTTACCAGTGCTAACCATTACACAACCTTTATCCAGAAGGGGACCCTACCAAAATTGAGATAGGCCGCTTGAATCGTTATACTTTTATTGTCTCCTTCAATGTTTTTAAGTATTATTAGGGTTAGTGAGGGAGCCGAGTTTTAGACTGTCGAAATTTTATATGCTAGCTACGCTCGAACCCGGGTCTCCCGCTTGATCATCGTCATCAACGATGCTGAAGCGGGGCCAGCGCCTTAGCCAGCTCGGACAACCCGACTCCCCATTCCTAGAATAATAGAAATTAAGAAATTAATTTCTAATAGTCTGAAACAGGTTTGAACTTGTATTAGTAAGATTTAAACTTGTATTTGGCAACTTTACAATGCATCTTATCTTTAAGAGAGAAATTATTATATCGGCGTCCTTTGTAATTATTTTCATCGATCAGATTCTAATGAAAGAATCGCTCACCCGCACATTAAATAATAAAAAAGTGAAAAATTTCAAGACTCAGTACACTAGAGCTTCGCTACTAATTATTTATTAATAAACTTATATATTAATTGTTCATTTATGGCTATACTAAATAACTATAACATCCTCTTAAAATCTCAAAAGAATAATTCAAAAAATAATATTTTCTGCTTTTTGAACCAGAAAAACCCAAAATCTAACAGTACTAAATATGTAAATAGATACAAATGAACTTTTTGACTTTCAGTTCTTGGGATATCGTGGGTATCGAAATTCAGACACACAAAGAGAAAACAATCATAGTTGAAAAATATTTATCTCCGCGTTTCAGACATTTTAAACCACAATGAGTAAATATTTATTTTTATGCGTGATTTAATACTAAGACCTCCTGGGAGTTGAGTAATTTTTAACTTAAGTTTATGCAAATGATATAAATTATTAGTTTAGCTCAGTTAAGAGTAATTAAAAATCATTACTAGTTAATTGTTTTTCTTTGTTAACCACTTCACGTTCAAGTATCACGTAACGTTGTTTAGACATTATTTAGGCCCCCCGTACCCTATTATAACGCCACGTAACATTTGTTCGACCTCCCCCCTTGCAAGACTTGTTATGTAACATAATGCATTTTTTGAAAATTAAGATTAATGATTTTTCTATTACCCCCAGTGTGTTTTATGTATTAGTATATCAAGAATAAATTGTGAGTTCAAAAAATTAATTAATTTTGATACCCTCCCTCATGAACATAACACACTAGTAACACTTAATTTAACCACTCTCTCGGGTATGATTGATATGTAATACTTGAACATTCCCTCACGAATTGTTCTCTTTCAAATTAATCAATCACAATGTTTTAACCGAGACTAAGAAAATACATAATAAAATAAAATATTTTTTAGATAACAAAATAATTTACACTTTACTATCTGTGAAGAAATTTGTAAAAATACCTTTGTAAAGATAAAAGTAAATAAATATTTCATATAATATTTATTTACTTTTATCTTGATTAAAGACGAGCAGTGCCGGGCGTGCCGTACGGCACGCCTGGTCCTCCTAGCTGGTGGCCCTGGCGGGCAGCGTCTCGAGATGTGATTATTAGCTGTCAGTAATTATATGTTTTGAAAAATAATTTTTTGAATAATGAATATTGATCAAAGAAAGATGAAAAATATCATTAAATGATTTATAAATACTTTAATAGAGCATGCAACCATTTCTCTCGTAATTCCCGATCGGTTGGAAGCCTATTTCTTTTTTAATAATACATTTCAATTTTTAAATTAATCTAAAAAGTGTCTCTAAATTAATTATATATAATAATTTTAAAATAAGTTTATCTACTAAAATTTCAAATGACCCGCGAAGTAATAAATTAAGAATTAATCTCATTTCCCATTAAATCATAACTCATTAAAATTTATATTATAAATTAAATATATATATTTTAAAATTAATTTGTCTACTAAAATTTTAAGAATTATATTTTTCTTAAATTCAAAAAATAAAAAATTAATTTTCGCGGTATGAATTATGTCCAAAAATTAAATATAATATATTAATATATAATATATTTAAAATTAATATATTTGTCTACTAAAATAAGTCACGCCGTAAATCTAATATTCTAAGCTATATAGAGGAATTTATTAATATATAGAGATATTATAGATATATAATATAGAGAATAGATATGTTTTATTTGTAAAGTTTGACAATATAACAACTGTCATTGAATATTAGTTGCTTTTTCTCCCACATGTTCCTTGTTGCGTGGCGCAGCGAGGAACATGTGGACTGTCTGACAATGGCTTTTATATATATATAGATAGATAGATAGATAGATAGATAGATAGATGTTTCTCCTTGCACCAACATCACAATCCCTATTAAATACCTTTGTGGCCACAGGCAGCCCATAACATCACGGCATCACGGGCCAAATGTTGGGCATGTCTACTCTACAAAATAATTTAATTCATCCTAGCTTTCCTGTTTGTTGATATTGACACGAAAAAAATAATCATTAGATTACACGTCATTTTGGATCTTAATTCTGGAGACATTTTCAAGTGCGACGGAAATCATTTTCGTTATGACTGAAGCACAATGGTTGTTTGAAAAGAAATGACAGCTCATGTCTGTTCATGTTATAATTTAATAATGATTCCGAGAGTGTGAGTTTGGAATTATCTCTGATAATAATAATAACTCAATGCTTCTGGGGCTTATTAAAATTTTAAATAATTGCCTAATGATTAGAAACTTCCATTCAGGTGTCAGATGTGTCAAACAATCATATCTTTTCTAAAATTATCCAAACACTTTTATGAAAATTTTCAATTATTAATAATTTGTTAGCAGAGCATTAGAGTATATTCGAGAGAAAAGTGAAAACTTTCATCTCCTCATATGACAATACTAATATTTTTATTCTTTGTATTTTTGTATCAGTAGTTCAAGTCCGAAATTTATGCGTTCTTCGTTTATTAACCGACTTCAAAAAAGGAGAAGGTTCTCTATTCGACTGAATTTTTTTTTGTGTGTCTATGTTACCTCATATCTCCGCCAATTGTCAACAGATTTTGAAAAAAATTTGCATTGGGTTCAGTCTAGCTTCCGATTGGTCACGTTTTTTTTCATTGGTATTAGACCTTTTTTATTAGGTTTGTTCAGGCCTAACTTCTTTGTTTATGAACCGATTTCGATGATTCTTTTTTTATTCTAAAGGGGGTATCTTAGGGATGGTGCCATATTAATTTGGTCAAGATCTGATGATATGATCAACTACGAAATAACGTAAATCTCCAATTTTTATGAGCAAATAATCGAAATTATGATAAATAAAAGGTATTATAATAACATCACTAAAAAGAGAAAAATAAAAATAATTTTTATAAAAAAATAAAACCGACTTCAAAAAACTTAAATGCAACAAATAAAATAATAATAACTTAAAAATAAAATAAAATCCACTAAAAGGTATAAAATAATTATCTTATTTAGTTACAGCTAAACGACGAAATATTAACATGAAATTACTTTTTGAAGTCGGTGCCAAACATATACATTTTATGAATCGCACTTGACGGATCTTACTTAGTACGTTTGGCGGGTACGCTCGCTTATAGGTATAGTTGGTTTGGCACCGACTTCAAAAAGTAATTTCATGTTAATATTTCGTCGTTTAGTTGTAACTAAATAAGATAATTATTTTATACCTTTCAGTGAATTTTATTTTTATTTTTAAGTTATTATTATTTTATTTGTTGCATTTAAGTTTTTTGAAGTCGGTTTTATAAAATACAAACATTTTGACAAACCAGAATGAATTTTCTACGATATTCGACTCTTCTCGTTATTGTGAGTACCTTGTTTTATAGATAGTGACACACATAGACACAGACAGAAAATTAATATTTTAAAATTATTTTTCTCCATGTTTTATACATTTCTAAACAATATGAGCAGAAATAAGTAATAACTTTTAAGGAGATAGGTGTTGGTTGTGAAACATTTGTATATAATAATAAAATCAACTGGTGTGTTCACCACACGACTTTCACATTTTCATTTATTTGAAGTCATCGCGATACTACTAATTTACACCCCCTTCCTTTATTTAGTTTTTTGTGATTTTCTCAAAATCGTTGGAGCCGTTTTTGAGAAAATGAAAAAAAAAACGAAAAATCTTTCATGTAAATGTCCACTTCCGGTCTTCGGATTTCAACCAAAAGCTTGATGTACTTCTTCTAATATCAAGCTTAAGTTTCGAATTTCGTATCTCTGAGATTTATGGTTGCGAAACGCAGGAGGGAGGGGTACATTCTTACGTACGTAAACACCAACTTCAGGTTTTTTATTTTAGCAAAAATCTTTTTATACTTCTTGTAGCTTCTAGATACCTTAAGTTTTAAATTTAAAGGCTCTGTTACTTTCCGAAAACGAGATATGAACGATTAAAATATTTATTTTACGACTGTCCAATTTACAACCCCTTCCTCTTTTTTAATCGTATTAAAAATTTGACACAACTAATAACTCATGACATTTGATAAATATACTAATTTTTAAAAAAAATCGTTAGTGTCCTTTTTGAGAGAAAAAAATTCATTCAAATGTCCACTTTCCGATTTCAACCGCTGTACTCCTAGCCCAGCCTATCGAGCTTAAGATTCGAATTTCGTAGCACTGAGACTTATGGTTGCGAAACTCAGGGGGGGGGTACATTAGTACATATGTACATGTACATTGTACATACACACTGAACAATGGGTTTTGGACCCCTTTTTGGTCTCTCGGGACCACAATTTCCGGTTTTATGTCCTAAATCCAGTTTTCAACTATTAAGGGCAATGATTCTTTCCACCTAGAAGTTACAAAATGAAATTAACTTTTTTCATCTCTGAGATACAAGCTCTCAAAGAGTCAGCACTCAGACTGGCCATCGCAATATTCTCCCATTATATTCTATAGAATATATATGTGAAAGTAAAAATTGTAAAATTGCGAGGTAGGTTTCACAAAAAAAAATGAAATAAAACAAAAATGAGTTTAGAATTCGATATATTTCGTGTTGTCAGTCCATCCTCCTGATGATGGGCTGACAACTCGAAATATATCCAATTCTAAACTCATTTTTGTTTTTGTGAAACCTACCTAGTAATTTTACCCTTTTTTTATTATTATAGAAATAAGTAAGTTTGCCTACTGATCTGCAGTGTAATAAACATAAATTAATATATACAAATTTACAAAATAATACATACTACTTTTCAAATGCATTTGTCGAAAGCAAAAATTTATATTATACTTATGCATTTATCAATGTACTTTATCTGGTTTGGTTTGTACTGGATATTTTAAATTTGAATGAAATGTATTTTTAAATGTATTAATTAGTTTCAATAATGTTATTTTATTTTAGGTTTGAAGTTTTTCCTTTTGGACACGGACTGATATACTAATATCTCAGGATTTGGATGAAGGCAGTCCAGAAATAAACAAGAGAATTATCCAACAAAATATCATTTATTAGATAATTTTTCCATTTTAGGATGATATTTTGTTGGATTTAATTTTCTTGTTTATTTGCTGACTCCCTTCATTCAAATGCTGAGTTTTTACTACATTTATCAATGTACTTTATCTGGTTTGGTTTGTACTGGATATTTTAAATTTGAATGAAATGTATTTTTAAATGTATTAATTAGTTTCAATAATGTTATTTTGTTTTAGGTTTGAAGTTTTTCTTTTGGACACGGACTGATACACTAATATCTCAGGATTTGGATGAAGGCAGTCAGGAAATAAACAAGAGAATTATCCAACAAAATATCATTATTAGATAATTTTTCCATTTTATGATGATATTTTGTTGGATTTAATTTTCTTGTTTATTTGCTGACTCCTTCATTCAAATGCTGAGTTTTTTATTTTAGCGGTTACATTTCAAATATTTGTTTATAATATTTGTCTACAAACAACATATAATATTTGTCTACAAAATTATTTGGAATAGAGAAAAACAATGGTTGCATAGTTTCAAGGGGCGAAGGAAATAATTTGACCTCCAAGGGTGGCGATAGAATAAATACAGTAATCCTCTCAAAGCTCAGAAATGTTAAAAATAAATCCAAACGAGTTTCGGACAAATAAATATTATTCTAGAAATTTGAGAAAATAAAGTTTTTCTTGAGAGTAAAATTAATGGGTAGCTGGGGCTACTAAGTCGGACTGTGACATGCATACTTAAATACAATTGTACTATACTACATTAAAAAACGGGTAGCTGGGGCTAGTAAGGAGTACTGTGACATGAATACTTAAATACAATTTTACTATGTATAATGTATATACATTAAAACCTTCAGAAATCAAAAAATTGGCGAATAAAATTTATAATTTTAAGTTTTATGAAAATTTCAGTGATTTATATAAGCAAATGACTTAAAATGTAAAGGTGAATATTGGCGCAATAGCGTAATTAATAATTAAATCAGGTACTGCAAATTTGAGATCCAAATTTAATCTACCAGGCACAACAGTTCAATAATTCCATATTAATTTTTATTTTATCTATTAAAAAGGCTAAAATATCTTTTTTTTTGCTTAATCAAATGCTAAATACAAATCTCTAAAATGAAATTTTAGGATTTTTATAAATTCACTCCTTAAATACTAAAAATGAGTGAGGGTCAAAAATTTAAATTCCAAGCGCCAAATAAATGGGGAGCATTTTTTCGACTTTTTTTGATCAATATTCATAATTTAAAAAAGCATTTTTATAAATATTTTTGGGCCCAATTTTTTGGAGGAAGAAGTCAATTTAGACACCTAATAATTCCATTACTGAGACAGTGTCGAGCTGAGAGAGTATGCCAAAAACATGGAATTCGGAAAAAAGTATCAGCTTTCTTGCTTAAACAATAACAATAAAAAAATGTCAGATCACCAAAAGTTGTACGAGGCTTGGAAAAAGTTTTTAATTTTTACTTCAATAATATTTATTTTCTTTGTCGTCTACATATCCCGCGAAGAGGGGGTCCAAATGCACCTGTGGGCCCCGGGGACCGGACATGAAATCTTTTTTAAGGGGGTATGTTAGAAAAAAAATGCGTAAGGTGATCAACTTTTTTCACTTTAATAACAAAACACAAACTTATTTCATAATAAGGGGGGCCCCAGCTTCAGATGTTGCGCCCCGGGCCCGAAATTTCATTTGTGGCCATGGTAGTCTAGTATTCTTTTAACCTTCTTTGGTATTGTAGGTAGATGATCTAAATTAATAATGTATTATATAGAATGTTCCATAATTTAAAAATAATATTATAAATAATAGTTAAGTTTTTTTTTAATTTAAATATTCAGTTTTAATAATTTTTCAAGACAATTTTTGAAAAAATCGATTCTCACTTAACGAAATAATAGTCATTATCTGGAAGCCAATCAAAACCTTTAATGAAAAAAAAATGATACTATACATTCTGTATCTCGAGGCTGATATTGCAGAGACGGTAGGGGTGAGAAGAAGAGGAAGGAAAAAACGAAAGAGCTGGATAGGGGCTTAAATACTGTAAATAAATTATAATGAAGGCAAAAAGATAATTGGGAAAAATAGCCAGATTAATTCGGTAAATATTTTTCAGAAAAAAAATACGAATAAATAAATAAATACCAATTATATTTCTAAAATAATGATAATAATAAATTATAATCTCAAAATATTGACCAATGGTTTTTTCTATTCATTATATAAAATTGATTTTTTTCTATTAATAAAAAAAATATTGTATAATTTAAAAATGTGATTGGTTCAATATATTTATGTGATGGTGTCAAGGAAAAGAGCCCTTTTCTTTAGCTGGTCAACATTGACATAATCCCGCCCAAAATTTGACTCGGGTATGAATTTTTGAATATTTAGTAGTAAAAAACCTAGTTTTGTGTTATAGGTGACAATTTTTAAGAAGATAGTAATAGGGCATTTCTTCCAATTTTACCCTTGCTAGTATTCTATTCCGAATGAAAATTTGCTGCCGAATTCAAATATTTAATTAAAAATTATACCCACATTTAACTCAGATTCTTGAAAAAAAACTGATAGGTGAAGATAGGCCCTTTTTCCTGACACTATCAAATATTTATAAATTATAAGCTGTCAATCGGGTATTCGGCCCTGCCGCAGCTTGCTCTTGTAAAGTATCGTCTCGGGGTACCAGGAAAAGTTTACTTTAAATCCATTAATAATATCCCAACACTTGTTTTCTTTTTATTGAATATACAGCTATCTATGTATATCACCCGATTCAGCTTGATATAAAGAAACAAAGAAAAGTGAATTAAAATAAAGATTGATTCACAAAAGACGAAAGAGGAGAGTTTTGATTGGTTGAATTAAATAAAATTACGATAGGACACCCGATTTTTTACAAGATCGTAGATCCTAGTCTTTTGAAATACAGCGTAAGTTTCAAGGTTCACGGTATATCTACTGAAAAAAAGAAACCCTACCGAAATACCTAATCAAATGCTACCATACAGTTTTCCATGAATATCACGCTATTCAGCCTGATATAAAGAAACAAAGAAAAGTGAATTAAAATAAAGATTTATTCACAAAAGACGAAAGAGGAGAGTTTTGATTGGTTGAATTAAATAAAATTACGATGGGACACCCGATTTTTTACAAGATCGTAGATCCTAGTCTTTTAAAATACAGCGTAAGTTTCAAGGTTCACGGTATGTCTACTGAAAAAAAGAAACCCTATAGGCAATACCTAACCGAACCCTACCATACAGCTTTCCATGAATATTACCCGATTCAACCTGATACAAAGAAACAAAGAAAAGCTAATTAAAATAAAGATTGATTCACAAAACCAATACTGCAGATCGCTTTTCTGAAAAGTAGCTAAAAAAGATCCTATATAAATAAACTTTAAGCTTTCCAAGGGAGAAGAGAAATAATTTTTAAATTAGTTTCACTACTTTCTGAGATATGCCCTACATGCATCGTACAAACAAACAAACAAACTTTCCTTCTTTATAGAGAGAGAGAGGGAAAGAGAGAAAAAGATAATATGAGGGTTTATTTAAATATTTCAGGAATGCTTCTTAATATGGGTTTATTTTTTTCTAATTATTTTTGGATCCGAGTTGTTATATTTAATTTTTATTTCATGTTAGAAGGGTTGTATTATCAAGCCTCCTTTGAAAATTTTACCCACATGCTAAAAAGCGATTCGATTCAGGCCAATGGTTATTCATTGATTTAGAATCAATCTGACATATGTCATTCGTAAAAGCGTTCCTTCAATGATAAATCAAAACATTCTAAATTTAAACATACCTACATTTTAAATAGTGATTGTTTCGAATTTTGAAAACTCACAAAACTCGAAGGGAATATTTTATCAAGTTTAATAGAATTAAGAAATGTTAATAAAAATTATTCATAATATTTCAAATTCATTAAAAGGAATCCTCGTGATTTTTCAATGAATTCTCAATTGTACTACATACGACAAAATTAACCTTTATATTCTTATTAGTATTTGTTAAAAAGCAAATGAACTTATTCATGAACGAATCTTCATTCAAAGATGCTCATGTACAAAATAAAATAAAATATTTATATCAAGATAAGAATTTATATTTAAGGTCCAAATCTAAGATTTTAATAGAATAATTTTACATTGCATATCAAAGGGCCTCGTCTCCTCAGGAGTCGATCCCAAGTACTAACACGCTTGCCGGGCATGTTAGTTCTACTCTCGAGACAAAAACACACTCTGAATATATTACATGAAGCCAGCATTTATACTACAACCCGAACGGAAAAGCAAAATTTCGGTTAAACTGAAAAAAGTTTTCAGACAATGACCATTAATTAAAATAATTGACCAGAAGATTTGAGTATCTTTTTTTGAAAATAAGTTTGAATTTTTTCAAAAATACAACTCACAGTGCAATCAGGTATATCAAGATAAGAATTTATATTTAAGGTCCAAATTTAAAATTTTAATCAAATAATTTTATATTGCATTTTTATAAAAAACTTATACTAATACACGATTTTCCAAGATTCAACACCCTTACGAGCTTAAATTAGATACTAACCGAGCAAACGCATTTGCCAACTCGTTTGTCCCCATGACTTCTAGAGACTGAAACTCTCTTCCCCTGACCGCCTTTTCAGCAACATATAACCTTCAGTCTTCCAAGACTCGAATCCACAGATACCTTGATACCCAGACTCTGACCCAATCCCTAAATCTCTTCGTATTTTCACGATACAAGGGTCCACCATTAACTACAGAGGTTGTACCTTTTTGTATCAATCTATGTATATAAAATTAAGGTTTTGTCTGTACATTGCTCCAAATCACGGCAAATTTTGGTTGCACACGTTTCAAGCAAAGCTATGAACGAAAACACCCTCAACAAAATTCCTGTCTGTATGTATGTCTGTCTGTTTCAGTGGTTTCCGAAAAGTTGCTCACGATTCACGTAAAAACGGCTAAAGGGATTATTATGAAATTTCATATTTACATCGGATGTCTTCTAACTTATGTTTTTAGCTATATAACGTTTTGATATTTTGTCCCCATAAGGGGGTTTGGGGGGCGCACGAATCAAAATCATCAAATAACTCCTAAACTATTAACCCTACAGCAAATTTTATGATAAACAAAGTTGTAGGGGATGTGATTTCTGACAACTTTTGTTTAAGAAAATTTCCCCAAAAAACCTCCCAAAAAGGGGGGGGGGTTGTGAAAAAATGTAAATTCTTACCCTTGGAACAAACTCAACCAAATTTTGTATACATAATCTCTGGGCCTCTAGAGAGCTAGAAATGCAAAAACTAACGACCCAAAATGGGGGGGGGGTCAAAAAATGAAAATTCTTTCTCTTGGGCCAAACTCAACCAAATTTTGTATACATAATCTGTGGGTCACTAGAAGGCTAGAAATGCAAAAACTGGGTGCGGGGTGGAATGGGGGTAGGGTGAGGAGTGAGGCGGACTAGGGTGGGGGTGCAGGGAGTGGTGCGTGGTGTAGTCCAGGCGGCATAGCGGGGGTGAGGTCCAGGGAGCTAAGCGGGGGTGTGGTGCGCAGGGTTGGAGGGCGCGGGGTGGGGTCCGGAGTGTATGGGATGCGGGGTCTGAGGTGTGTTGGGTGCGGGCGGTGGTGTGGAGGCGGGGGTTGGGTACGAGTGCGGGGGTGGGGGGTGCTGGGGTTGGGGCGAGGGGGATTAGTGGGTTAGGGTGCGGAATGGAGTGTTGGGGTGTGGTGTGGGTGCCGGGGGTTGGGCATGGTGCGGGGGGTGGGGGTGCTGGATAGGTTTCGGGGGTGTGGTGTTTGGGAGTGGGGGTGAGGGTGGGGTTCGATGGCTGGGGGTCCAGGGGTTAGCAAGAGGGCCGCCGAAGGCGGGCCTTGCAGCTAGTATCATTATAAAAAAAGATCTATAGTTTCTATCAAATAAAGTTGTATAAGTATATACGTATGCAGATTGCAGATTGGGCTAGTGTGTAGCGTGTCTGTTTAATCTTCGCGATGGCGATGTTCAAGTTCAAAAGAAAAAAATTTGACGAGAACATGTTGGTCCATCTTCAAATTACGATGTACGGCCAAAAGACAGGCGAAACCTTTCATCTATTAAAAATTGTCTTTCAAGTCATCAACTATTTCCATGTGTTTCTTATTTACTAATTTATTATGTCCGTTTTGTTTGCTTAAATCCGACCCTGGTAATCCTATAAAGTTAGTTAGAAGTATAGAAATGCTGATGTCATGATAGTAATGAATTGTAAATAAGGCAAAAACAGGAGATCTTCGAGGGATCTTTGATGTAGATATCTTGGTCGAAGGCACTGTGTGCCGAAAGGTTTAATGAATTTTTATTAAGTTCAACTGATTTACTCTCTATCCCATTGATTTCTGCAATCTCATTTCATCACTTATCAATAAGTTATCTACTTAAAGAGGTATTTATGGGATAATTCACACCTCATGATTAAAATAAATTTTATTTTTGTCTTCACAAAAATTGAACTCTCCCCAGAATAATCATTCGATTAAAATTTTAATATGATTTTTGATTTCAAGGAAAATAAATGAATATGCAATTTCGAAAAGGGCACATGTCTGAAAATTAAAAATGTTCAGGAATGTAATAAAAAACTTATTATTTTCTAAAGTAGTGTAAAATTTATAAAATGTATTTTTGAGTTAATTTTGGGGGTAATAAAATTATTATTATTATTATTCTAATGAAAATGATGAGAGAAGGAGTCACACCAAAAAGGTGCATCCCCTAAAGGCTTATGTTGGCCCCTCCATCGTGAAAAGAAGAAGATGAGATTTTATGGGCTGGGCGGGGGTCCAAGATATCTGTGGATACGGGTCTTGAACAGCTGAAGGTTATAAGTCGCGGGGAAGACCGTGGCCGGGTAACACCAGAGTTGTGCCTTTTTCGAGCATATTAGGTTCTGGGAAGCTTTTAGATGATATTTACCAATGAAAAAGTGTATTTGCCAAAATATGTGAGATGTCCCCTTTTCGAAATTGCATATTCAAATACATTTAACTTGTAAATTTCAAATTAGTTTCTTATTTAGTTTAAGAGCTTCAATTCTCTGACCCTGGTCTGGTACAGAGTGAAAGACAGAGATATATTATAGCGACACTAATAGTGTCCCGTTTTATTTTTAAACGGAACCTTTAAACGGTGAACACGACATCTTATTCAATAATCATTTTGAAAAGAACTGCTCATTTCTACCAGACTTCGACTCTCTGGCCCTCTTTAATGCTATTACTTTTTTTACGATGTTGGCTCGCCAAAGCCATCGCGCCCTTGGGCCGCTTATACCTAAGCCTAGATAGCCGGTTCTGGTGATAATAGCCTCATCATTATCCAATTAGAGCACTTTTCCAGATTTTAAAGCTATATTTTTCAAATGAAAATATAATAAAATTAGCAAAAATTAAACATTTTTCAGAACTCGATGTGTTGACTGTAAATTTAAATGATATCACGATTTTGTTAATTTGGAACATGATACAGATCGGTTGGCTATTTTTATCAACATGTGTGCTAAATTTCAATCGTTCAATAGCTCCCATATAACAATTTGGTTTGATTTTTTTGTGATTTTCAACATTTTTTTAATTTATAGTTCTGAACCTAGAAAGTCGAAAATCTACGCGGATATTTCTTTTCAAAATACAAATATTTTGGCACCAAAACGAATTGTCTACGACTTCTATTCTTGAGCTTTGAGTACCAGAATCCAGACGAACATACAAAATAAAAAATAATTGTTTAAAAACATTTTCAGACATTTCACAATATAATAACAAAAATAAAATTCTACAAATTAAATACTTCAGTACGCTTGCGCCTGGGAGGTAGACCGACATTTTGACATTCAATATGTTCCGTCAAGAAAAATTTAGATATCTGGAGAGATTCGTGATTTTATTTAAAAAAAAATTCATCTAGTTTTACTTCACAATTATTGATTGTTTGTTAAAAGTGTTATTAATCATTATCGTTATTAATTATTATTATAATATTGGTCGAAAATATAGCGCCCCAAACACACTCCGCCCGACAATTGGCTGATTCGGTTTTCAATGTGTGTTTGATTAGAAAAAAAAATGGGAGCACGAAACACACCCCGCCCGACGATTGGCTGGTTCGGTTTTCAATGTGTGTTTGATTAGAAAAAAAAATGGGAGCCCGAAACACAACTCGCCCGGAGTAAACTTTCGGAGATTCGGTGAATATATATTAACCGAACCGGAGTCGATTTGCATTACTCATAAGATTCACGAGGGGAAGGGTTATTTTGTCATGAGATATTTTGTCGGGGGCTGAAATGTCGCGGAATCCGGACTGATAGAACTTTTAATTGAAAGTAATGGAAGGCAGCCCAGGGGTGGTGAGGAAAGAAAAAAATAACATATATCAAATAAGATGTAATTTATTGGAATTCTTCCTTCTTTCCTTTCAAACCGACCCTTCGGAGGATTCTTCCCTCCTTCTTCAGGGTTTCAAGGGGTCAATGAAGGAAACAAATAAAATGCTTCCTTCCTCTCTCAACAGAAAAGTTTTAAACTACATGATTATTAATAATATTATTAAATATTAAATATAAGTGAGGGTCCAGGTTGTATGGTAAAGTCAAGTGGATGGCCACATCAGAACACGTCAGCTTTTTTTCTTATTTACGTAATTATAATTTTTATTGGCTGAAAGATAAATGATCCAGCTTACAAATGAATCTTCATTCAATCGTGTATTAGTGCCCAAGACATGAAACAAATAAAATATATATGCTATTGAAGATGAAGATCAAAACTTCGAAACTACCATATAGTCTGCAACTAATAAAATTATATTGGTATATCCATTTATATATCAAGCGAACACCCTCATTGATTTCTTCTTAAAAATCCAAAACTCTGTTTTAATACTGTTTTCAAAAAATTTCTTAAAAATTAAAAAAATTGTAGTTCTATTTTCGATGAACGATAAAACGACGTTTTGTATTTTGACAGCAACTCACAGTTCTGTCCGCGGTGCTGTGGGCTGATCATCATCGGACCTGTCGCCTGCAGTCATCCTGTTGCCGTGTTCATCAAGAAACACACTACCTAAGGGTCCACTCCAGGTGGCCCGTCTTCGGCGACGTCTTCCCCGAGGTATTCGCACACTTTCGAGGCTTCGACTGTGAGGGGGGACGTGGCTAATCACCTCGGCGATATGCCGGAACGTGTGGGGAGACGTTTTCTTATACGCGTTCAACATTCCTCCTATTCCATAGGAGTTTTGTGTCGGGGTCTCGCGAGCATAATTTCTCTCAAATGACGGGAGGACGAGCCGGATTACCTGCTGGCCAGATCGACGTCGGCGTCGGAAACGCAACTGCCTCGTGGGGCTCGACGATCGTCAAATATGCGCCGAAGACCGAGACACGGACGCCGCCGAAAACCGGCGGAAAGAAACGAAGGGGGAGATTCTCTGAAGGGTCCCCACAGATCGAAATTTACCTGGTTTATATCACCTTCGATTAATTATGTGCGATAAGATGGGTTTTAATGTAGAAACACTGTTTGACTGTTCCCAGATTTTATTTTCAATAAAAAAAGTAATTGAAATGATTTTGTTTGGCAGAGAGTAGCAGGGTTGTTGGTTCAATGAGCTTGTTCTCTGCTTGTTGAAAATAAACATATACATATATAATATACGAAATATAAGTATTTTGTTAAGGGATAATGGTGTGGGTTCTTGGTGAAACATTTTAAAAAAGTAAAGAAAATTTTTGAAATTTTTTTAGAAACTTTTGAAAATTTAAAATACTAGGTAGATTTCACATAAATAAAAGATCAGATGCTTGTTTAGCACGACTCTATATATATATTTCCCATCTTCACTGTGGAAGTGTGTCCTTTGTGAACTCCTGAAGATGAGCTTATACCCCGAAATATATATAGAGTCGTCCTAAACAAGCATCGGATCTTTTATTTATGTGAAACCTATCTCGTATTTTATATTTTAAATTTTAAAAGTTTCTAAAAAAAATTTTAAAAATGTTGTTTACTTTAAATATAAATATTGTATTTATATAATTTATTTGTTTGAGATTATAGTTTCGAAGGTTCGGCCTTCATCCACAGTCTTTTTAATTAGAAATAATATATCTGTTGTTTCTAATGGGTTCAATTACCTAAGGTATAAAAAAATTTATTTTATTCTTAAAACAAGCTAACCACAGCCGTTGGTTATTTGGTTAGCTTGCTATAACAACAAAATGATTTTTTCTATATCCAATCAGGCAATTGAATACATGACGAACAACAGATAAAATATTTATAATTGAAAAGACTGTCGATGAAGGGCGAACCCTTTGAAACTATAGTCTCAAAAAATAAATTATATATAGGTATATATTTATATGTTTATTTGCATTTAGTAGAGAACATATTCATGAATATTTCTTTATGATCTTTACGTATTCTGTTAGACATTCTTAGGACAATAAGGTTTACTTTTAAAGTATTTTTTATTTCCAGTGACCAACTATTCAAGAAAAGTAAAACCCCAAGATTTCACAGTACTCCTACAAAGTAAACTTGAGAGAATGGGTAGGTATTCACAGTTTTTGTTGAACGTACTTATATTGTCAGGTCTTGATGGATTGAAGATTGAAAGACTAATATTGAAGGAGACAATAAAAGAGTGTGTCTTCTGCTGGAATTATAAATTTTATTTATTTATAACGAGACTATAGTTTCGAGGGCTTTGCCCTCTTCATCAGTCTATTACAATGTATTCACAGGAATTAATTTATGAATGAAAGGTTAACATTTTTCATGTGGTAAGGTTAGAAATTACATAGAGTGGGCAAGTTAAGAATTGACACTTATACTTGTTTTATTATTTTGACTGTAGTTGGCGTTCGTGAAGTTTATATTTTAGCAGCTATTTTTAAAATAAAGCTTTCGGGAATTTCTATTTTACGATTTAAGAATTTTTTTGGTGAATTATTGTATGATTTTAAAATTTCTAACGATTCGAAAATACTAATTTTTAAGGGATCTAATTCTGATCTAATTAATTTAATATTTGATTCATCTGGAAAACAATGTTTCTCGGAAATTAAATGGTCTGCAAATGCACTATGCCCTGAACCCCCTTTAAAAATCCTTTTGTGTTCCGAAATGCGCGTGTTTAAATTTCGTTCTGTTTTTCCTATATAGGTCGAATCACATTCTCCACATGTTATGGAATAGACACCTTTTTTGTCCATTTTTTGAATTTTGTCTTTCTTATTATTGCTAATATCAGATCCCAATGTTCTAGAGGATTTGAAAATAGTTTGATATCCTACAGTTTTGAATTTTAATTTTAAAGTTTCCGAAATTTTTCCATAGTATGGGATTATTAATTTTGGTTTTAATTCTGGCTCGGACATTTGGGAATAAATCAGATTCAGAGTTGACTTTTCAATTTTCTTTTTTAATAGTTTGTCAATAAGGGTTTTCTCGTAACCGTTTTTAGCTGCTATTTGTTTAATTATTTCTAATTCTTTATTGAAATTTGTTTTATCTAAAGGGATATTAGTTAATCTATGAATCATTGAGTGGAATCCTGCTAATTTGTGTGTGATAGGTCTACAGGAATTATTATTTATAGCTATGTCTGTGGTCGTGGGTTTCCTAAATATTCCAAAAGTATGTTTTTTATTTGAAATTTTGATTTCTACATCTAAATAATTTAGTGTTTTATCTTTTTCGATTTCGCTGGTAAATTTAATTTTGTCGTGGATAGAATTTATATTGTTGATAAATTCACCCATAACGCGCTTTGTACCTGTCCATAGTAAAATAATATCATCTACATACCGGTAGTAATAGTGAATGTATTTGAAATATTTGTATTCTACGTTAAGAAATTTTGTTTCGAAATTGTCTAAAAATATTTCCGCTAGTAGGGGTGATAATGGACTACCTATTGCTAATCCATTTTTTTGTTTATATATTTTATTATTAAATTGAAAGAAATTGTGATTTATACAGAGGTTCATCAATTCGCTTAAATTTTGTTTTTCTCTGGCTTGTAAATTAGGGGATT
This sequence comes from Forficula auricularia, assembly GCA_024734495.1. NCBI lineage: Eukaryota > Metazoa > Arthropoda > Insecta > Dermaptera > Forficulidae > Forficula > Forficula auricularia. The sequence continues at coordinate 15,723,795 of JALMQS010000149.1, forward strand.
TAAATATGATTTTGTTAACTAATTCTTGAGTTTCTTCTGGTGGAATATTTGTAAAAAGGCTTGTGATGTCCAGAGAGATTAATTTACCATTATCGGGAATTTCAACATCTTTGATTTTATTTATTAATTCAAGTGAGTTTTTAATTGAGTTTTTGGGGATGAATTTAGTTTTTTCTTTAAATATTTTGTTTAAATGTTTGGCAAGTTTTGTAATTGATGAATTTGTATAACTAACTACAGGTCTAATTGGAATATCTTCCAATTTTTCAGACTTGTGAATTTTTGGAAGAGAGTATAATCTGGGACATTGTGGGCTCTTTTCTGGGAGTGAATATTTTTGTTTGTCTGTTAATATAATAGAATTTTTTATTTTTTCTTTAACTATTTTATCAAAACTTTTAACTGGATTTTTAATTTCTTCAAAATTATTTGATTTTAGAAAATTCTCCGTTTTTTCTTTGTAAATTTCATTGTCTAATATGCAGACTGTATTTCCAAGACTAATAGATTGAAATTAAAAAGAAAATTCCAAATTCTAGAATTCACAACGACAAACGAATCGATAAGATAGAATTTATTTGATTTTTTACAAAATGAATTAATTATCAAATATTTTTTAATAAATTTTGTTATTTAGCGCCTAACGATGCAACCAGCATTACAGATCGTTCCTTTCGAATGCACACTTGCCAATCGCAGGCGGCACTGAGTCTTCCATTATGTCAATGACTACTAATACAGGATAGACAGAATAAATTAACCACTTAGCCAATCCTATGGCTATTACTGGATACTAAATTATTTAATTATTAATGTTTGTGCACATAAATATTTTGTATGTGAATTCATTAATTATACCGATTTTCACTTTTAAGAATAAAAAAAAATTCAAAAAATCAAATATTTTGTATACATCTAAAACTATTTATCATTACAGTGATATAACGCTGTGTTAATTAACTCAAATAAACAATTATATATCTCACAAACAATACTGCCGATATTATGTAAATTTACACCTATGTTTAATTTGGGAATTGATTATCTTAGATATTTTTTCGAAACCCAAAGTAACAATTTTGCAAACGTTTTAGTTTTCATTCTCAGTTCAAAACAATTGATTCTGACCAGTTGACAAAGAATTTGCAGAATTCCATCACGAGGACATCAGAATGTTTTCATTTAAGGCAGTACTTGAAAAACTTTGCAAATAAATCGCCGGACTTGAGTATCTCAGCCATACATGTTCTAATAAAGGCAAAACAATTAGAAGAAACTTTACCGAATAAGGAAGTTGCTACAAGGATATTCCTTTGCCTAATGGAAAAAATGAATTACGAACAGCTATGTTTCAAGAACGACTTACCAATTTGTCAATCATGTGCATAGAAAGTGATACCCTTCAAAAATTGGACTTTGAGGAGATAATAGAAGATTTTGCATAATAGAAATCTCGAAAGAAACCATTAACATCAAGGTAAGTTCAATTCTCAAAACAGTAATCTTCTTCTTCGAGTGCCATACCCGAAACGGGTGTCGGCGCCTCTCCACATATACCTGTGCTGAGTCTGTTTAGTTGTTTTACACAGATATACGGGACCTACTTTTAACGCCGGTTCCGAACGGCTAATTTGGAGAGGTCACTTGGCAATTATACTCTTGGTTGGTTGTCATTACTTTCCAAGAGGAGGCGACTGCAAATATCTATCTGCCGAGACTCGGTCTCGAACCAGCGATCTCCGAGTCAGCGACCCAACACTCTAGCCACTGACCCACAGTCGCCACTAAAAAAAAAAAACAGTAATCACTTCACTTATATTTGATTGGTTTAAAAATAACCATAATAATCAATAATAATAAACAAAAGTACAATCTGATGTTTTCATTTTTTTTTTGGCTTTCTAAAAGTGCCCCGAATTTTGTGTACCCAAGGGCCCCTGCATGGCCCTGTCTATGAACATGAATATGCAAAAAAATGTTGTGAATTGACTATTTAAATCGTATGTGAGCTGCCAGCTTTGTTTACCGAACATAAAAAGTAATAATGGGTAGGTGTTTTTTTAGGTAGGTGTTTTTTTAATTAATATAAAAAGAGGGCTGCGACAAAATAAGTGATTTCGGAAAATATTTTGATCAACATCCGTTTATTAAAATTGTAGAGCTTGAATTTAAATAAAATATATTCATACATGATTTTATAATATTAATTTTTCATCAAATTTTCATTTAATTGCAAATTGCTTTGTAAAGTCGACTGAATTTCATTAAAAGGCATGATATAATATTTATTTATTTTTTTATTAATTTTATTTTTCATATAAATCTCAATATCTTTCTAAATTAAGATTATATTCGCAGAATTTTTTCATGTATCCTTAAATAGAATTAAAAAAAAAAAAAAAAAAGCTTAAAGAAAAAATATTCCCGGATTTCCCCAGGAAATTCATTTAAATTCTGGGGTAAATGATCTTTTAAGAAAATAATTACCAAGCAGTGATCGTATTTTCTAACGACATGACAAAAAATGAATATTATGATAGCTGTCTTAAAAGAAAATGATCATAAATAGAAAGAAACAAACAAACCTATGCCGGAACTAAATAAAAAAATGTAATAATAAAACGAAAATTGGAATTACGTAAAAGGAAGTAAAAATAAACCAATTAAGATTTTCAACGAACCCATCAAATTAAAGCCAATGGCAAAAAGAAATATGAATATAAAAATAAATTAAAAAGATTATTAATAAATACTCTCATGACACGATTTATTTTATAGATATGTTACAAAATCAAAACCGTGCAAAACGAAACAGAACAGTTTTTAAAAAAGACTGCGTTAAATAATATGGAAACATTATTCGAAAAAATTGAAAAAGCTCATTTTAGTGAAATGAGTGTGTTTAATGTAGATATGTAAAACAATTAAAGTAAATTTTAATTTAAAAACAGTATAAAATAAATTTTAAAGAATTTTAAAAAGTACTATCTTACTCTAGAGTAAAGTTCTTTAAAATATAATTTTACTAAAAACTTTATTTAACCTTTTTGTGGTCCCCAAGGTACTTAATTAGGATATTAAATTTCATCAAAATTGGTTAAGTCATTTTCAAGATATTTAGAAAAAATTAAAAAAGTACCTAAATAAAGTACTAATGTTTGAGGACCGATATGTACAAAAAACTAATCAGCGCTTCATTTTGTTAAACTAATGGTAGGTGGTTTTCAATTTCATTTCAATCGGTGCAACGGTGTGGAAACAATCGTGGGCCAAAAAAACGATAACATCCATCCATACATCCATCCGCACGCACTAAATGAAATAAAGTAAAAATCGCACTTTTTGGCCTCTCGACGAGACCCCATGTAATTTTTAGCAAAACCGTCACGTGGTAAAATTCAACCTAATTCAATACTACAATTTGTGACTTTAATTGAGTCCATGGGTTCCGTAGTCTTTACCTGAGGACCCTTTGAAGTCGTGCTTGCCGCGAGACCGATTACAATACTTTCCCCATTCTTCGCATTGGATAAAGTAAAAAGACAAAATCGTAATATTGGAGTACGGTGGGAAATGATGGATGGGTGTATGTTTATAAGGTTTTGTGAGAAAAAAATTTCACATTCGACTCTCCTTTTGGGTTACACGGGCCAAATTTGAAGAAAAAAAATTGTCTCGGACCGCGGATAAAATTTATAATTCTATTGATATTTGTCATTCAAAAAAGATAGTTAATAATGTAGAAATAAGAACTTTATTATTTTTTTAACTCATAATGAGCTTCTAATTTTACTTTTCGTAAATTTTATACATGAAAATAGCGTCTCGTATATGTAAATACACACCTGCATACTTACAAAAAGTGATATTATGTATTACTATTTGTTTATATTTTTTCCTGGCTAGATAATTAGGTAATATACAATTCTAATAAAGAGACAATATTCAATTTTTCTTTCAGATCGGTATCTAATTGTTGTTCTAGAACATTCAATAAGAAAGTTTGCAAGTAGAAAATTTATTTCTAATGAAAATTGAGTCAAAAATAGATCAAAATGATGATTATTTTTTCGGATATCTTGAAATCTATCTCCAGATTCAAAATTTAAATTTAGCACTTTTATTTTTTGAAAACTTCACAGTAGATTTTCGGATTTCTTATTTTAGAGAAAAAAAATTATCAGGCCAAATTGTTCTGTGTTTTCCAGTATCTACATATAAATCTCAATGTTTTAAGGAATTTTATGAATTTATATGGCCATGGGTTGGATCAGCCCTGGTTTAATTCGTATTGGATTAAAGAAGGATATGATGAATGATAATTTATTTTTTAAAAGGGTCACGGATATAATAATTCCTGACTATCCATTATCTGTTGACATGTAAGAACGTGCAAAGATCTAAAAGACAAGTCCTGACAAGTTTTAGTCCAGGAGAGAAATTATCAATTATTTGTGATTTTCTTTAAGCCAGCGAAGCAACTGAACAAGTAATATAATGCTACAAATTAAAGATATAGGAAGTTTTTTCTTAAATCGCCGAAACATAATTAGTCCTTTAATTTAGATCTTTTTATTCATTTATTTATTTATTTCGAAATTTTCTCAAAAACGTTTTTTTTTTCAATTTTCTTTAAATCGGTGTAGGTAGTGAACAAATATTATAAATGGAATAAATTTTATTTTAAATGAAATTAAGAGCGGAGAGCTGATTAGAAGTGTTGCGTAAATAACTCTTCTGATTTTTTTTTAAATGTACTAATTTTTATTTATTATATGTTTTTGGACTCAAGAAAAATTTATTCCAATTGAAATAAGATGAACGGGATCCAATATTTTAGTAATGAAAAGTCAAGGGTCAATAAAATTTTATGTTTAAGTTCAATATCGACTAAAAGGAATACATCAAAACAAACAAATGAACAAAGAAGGGAAAACTTATTGAAATATGGTAGATATTTTATTCAGAATCAATCAATTTCACCGGACACTATTCTTCATTTTCGTCTTTTGTGATTTTGAAAATAGAAATAGAAAAATTGCGCTCAGAGCAACAACTGATAAAAAAGTATTTTTTTAATGCAATCATTCCTTAAATGTATTTTATTAAGGTTATAATATTTGTAAAAGCTAATCTCAAAGAGCTGATTGTAAACTAAATAGAATGTTGGGGCGATGATTGCGCCCTAATGCCCCACTAAATAATACTACTCTATTCTAGAGAAGTATGAAAAAAGTGAATTTTAAAATGAGAAAAATAAAAAATTAACGAATTTATCCCGAAAATTGGAAAACTTCGTTGAGTGATATATTTTTGGCTTTTTTGTTAATAAAAGTAAAGTCTGAATTACCAAGTTGACCTCGTCTCATCGCAGCCTTGTTATCTTGTCTAGAAGATATTTTCTGAAAATAGACAAAATAGAAATTAAAATTGATTGATTCAACTCTTAACAATCAGTAGAGATTGTGGTGTTGGTGCAAGGTGAAACATCTTTAATAAAGATAAGAGTAAATAGATATTTTATTTAATATGGATTTACTATGAGTTAAGGATACTGGGTCACTTATTTCACATTAAAATTAAAAAATTAAAAGATATAAAATTTTTTTTTTTCTTTTTCAATATATATATTTCGGGCTATCAACCCATCTTCAGGAAATACAGAAGGTAACTAAATAAAATTTATTGAATGACAGGCTATATATGTTTATTGAACAGAGAGACAGAATTTATCAAATTATTTTAAAAGGACACTTTCTCTTAAGCTGTTATTCAGAAAGAAATTCGGGTTGACCTTTATTTACATAGGATTGTTTGGGTAAAAGGCAAGTTTGTGAGGTCATTGACTTATGTCTCTGGGTTGGAAATGATTTTTACATTTGGATATTAAAAAATCAATTATTATATTTGATTTTACATCTAGTTGATTGTTGATAACATTTTCATCATTTGACAAGGCATATGCTGCGATGAAAAAATTATAATTTCCTCCATTTCTATCTACTTGCTGGTTCAAAATGCATTTCCTCTGTTTTAAATTATAATTATAGCTAGTTTAATAAACCAATTTAATTTTTGATAGAGAGAGGGTTATTAAGAGGGAGATGAAGATTAAATGTGACACTATCGTAGCATCTATTTCAGAGGTGACCATACTCAGACCGGTCGACCTCAAGTCCTCTGAAAGTCGCCCAAGAAGCTGAAGTGAACATGAACAAATTACAGTGATAAACTCCGAGCTGTTTTAAATTAAAAAATAAATAATTTTAATACCTTTTATTAGATATGGATAATTATGTTCAAAATAATGTTCCCATAATATACTGGATAAATAATCACACAAAATCGATATGTTTCTCCCAAATGAAATTGAAATTCCAGCAGAAGACACACTCTTTTATTGTCTCCTCCAATATATAAAAATTCTGCTTCTCTCGGCACAAAAACTTTCAATTGAATAGTATAGAACTCAAATATATTTTATTAAAATATCTACATAATTAACTAAATATTGAATATTCATGATAAATAATTGAAAAAGCAATTTTATTTTTAAATATATTATATGTATTTCATTAGTGAAGTTTAAATATTTGAGAAAATTTTGAAATTTTTCATTATAAAAGATTAAAAAAAATTTACGTGGGGATTATGACATACAGGGTGGGGCATAAAGATCTACCGCATTTTGAAGAGGTATAAAAAATGAAAAAATTTAATTAGAAAATAAAAACTGAAAATATTTCTGAAAAGAACATAGAATATTTTTTTTTTTAAACTGTTTTAAACATTATCAGACAAAAAGGAGGAAGGGGTTCAAAAATGAAAACCCTTCCCCCATTTTGGGTGGTTAGTTTTTGCATTTCTAGCCTTCACAGAATATGTATACAAAATTTGGTAGAGTTTGGTCTAAAGGGCTAAAATTCTAGTTTAGAACTATACATTTTCATTTATAATATTTATTTATCTTCTTCCGAACGTCTTCCCAGCAACATAATATAACCCTCAATCTTTCAAGACCCGCATCCACAGATACCTTCATCTCCGACCAAATCCCTATATTTCTTCTTATTTTCACGATAGACACGGTACATACGTACATACGCACTGACCAATGGATTTTTGGGCTCTTTTTGGCCTCTGGGGGCCACAATTTCCGGTTTTATGTCCTAAATCCGATTTTCAACTATTAAGGGCATCGATTCCTACCACCTTGAAGCTACAAAATGAAATAAACTTTTTTATCTCTGAGATACAACCTCTCAAAGAGCCAGGTCCCAGACAGGCCACCGCAATAATTCTAAATTATATTCTATGAATATAAATGTGAAAGTAAAAATTACAAGTGGGTGTCATCTATTAGTTCAGATGGAATGAATAGTTTTTAATTAAACAACCCTTCTGACAAATATGGAATTAAAAATAATCCTTTCCATCGGAACTAATAGATGACACCCTGTTGTGTTTCTTATATTCTTTTATGTTTATTTTCGGATATTCATTAGAATCAAGCAGACGACATCCTCTTTGATTTATTCCTAAAAAGAACTATCTAAAACGTTCCCTTCTTGAGTTATCGGAGGTATCAGAATCCAATCACACAGACAAGAAAAAAATGGTTTCCACCTTTCAGAAATTTCTAAACACAAAATATACAAAAGAAAAATAAACTGCAACGGATCGTTGCTAAACTTTATCCAAATTTATTTGAAATATTAATATGTTTATTCCTTTATTATTAATCAGATATCATTTGCTATTTGCAGTTCATGTTGACTTTAAGTAAAAAATAATGATCGATTCTCATTTAATAGTCGAGGAATAACCATTCTACATTAATTTTGACGTTTCGGTTATTATTGGTAACTCATTGCTGAAGACATGGAGGAATCGGCTTAAAATCAAAAGTAACGATCGATTCCTTATCTAATACTAGCGGAATAACCTTATTGCATTCCATTTTTGATGTTTTTGACTATGTAATGGCAACCTCTTACTCAAGCTTGAGTTGTTTACCAAAAAATTTAGTCTTTTTGATTTTAAGTCGATTCTTCCACGTTATCAGTAGAGAGTTGCCATTAATAGTCAAAACATCAAAAATGGAATGCAATAAGGTTATTCCGATAGTATTAGATAAGAATCGATCGTTATTTTTGATTTTAAGCCGATTCCTCCATGTTTTCAGCAATGGTTAACAATAATAATCAAAACGTCAAAAACCTAATGTAGAATTGTTATTCCTCAAGTATTAGATGAGAATCGATCACTATTTTTGATTTTAACTCGATTCCTCCATGTCTTCAGCAATGGTTACCAATAAAAACCGAAACGTCAAAAATCCATTATAGAATGGTTATTCCTCAAGTATTAGATCAGAATCAATCACTATTTTTGATTTTAACTCTATACCTCCATGTCTTCAGCAATGGTTACCAATAAAAACCGAAACGTCAAAAATCCAATATAGAATGGTTATTCCTCAAGTATTAGATCAGAATCAATCACTATTTTTGATTTTAACTCGATACCTCCATGTCTTCAGCAATGGATACCAATAAAAACCGAAACGTCAAAAATCCAATATAGAATGGTTATTCCTCAAGTATTAGATCAGAATCAATCACTATTTTTGATTTTAACTAGATACCTCCATGTCATCAGCAAAGGTAACGGTAAAAATACAACGCAGTTGCTATGGTTACTTATAAAATTTCCTCCCAAATTTTTATCATTTCACAACGAGAAGCCTAACCATTCTTACTTAAACAAGTTTAAATGACCTATATTACCGATCAAATGAATAAATTTTAAAGTTTTTTTTTTAAATTTTGGTAAAATAAGGAATTCAAAAAAAGTACAACCTTCTCTAGAGTAAAGTACTTTAAAATATACTTTTACTAAATACTTTAACCTTTTTTGTTGTCCCCGAGGTACTTAATTAGGATTTTAAATTTCATCAAAATTGGTTAAGTCATTTTCAAGATATTTAGAAAAAACTAAAAAAGTACTGAGATAAAGTACTAATGTTTGTGGGCCGATATGTACCAAAAACTAATCAGCGCTTCATTTTCTTAAACTAATGGTAGGTTTTCAATTTCATTTCAATCGGTGCAAAGGTGTATAAAAAATCGTGGACGAAAAAAACGATAACATCCATCCATCCATCCATCCATCCATCCCCACGCACTTCCAAAAAAAATGGCACTTTTTGGCCTCTCGACGAGATCCCTGGTAATTTTTGGCAAAATCGTCACGTGCTAAAATTCAACCTAATTGAATACTACAATTTGTGACCTTAATTGAGTCCATGGGTTCCGTAGTCTTTACCTGAGGACCCTTTGAAGTCCCGCTTGGCGCGAGAGCGATTACAATACTTTACCCATGCTTCGCATTGGATAAAGTAAAAAAAGATTTCATTATCTTGGCCAGCTTGCCAGGGTTGGTATTTTTGAATTAATATTAAAAAAATGTTTCTTTTAAATTTGATGATACGCCTCCCAATATTAAAAATATTTTAATTTAAGAATTAATAATAATAATAATAAAATATGCAATTTTCAGATGATAAGAGTACAAAAATTATTCTATAGTAAATATTGTAACAAATACTATATATTTTAAGGGAAATTAATTATTTCTTAAAAATATGAAGGAAAAATGCCAAGAATGTGAATTTTGATTTCAACCGGAATTTTATTCTATTCTCAGAGAGCTTGTCATCTAATAGATTCGAGCTAAAACAAATCAGTTTTGTGTTGTGTTCATCCACGCCGTAATCAAACCCGATCTCCGACAATAGCAATCCTGGCCAATTGGGCACCCTGTGACTTGAAGCTATTTGATATATGAAAAGCGCTCATCTCACAGGGTAGCCAATTGTCCTGGATTGCTATTGTCGGAGCTCGGGTTCGATTCCCGAGGGAGTGAACAGACCCTTCTGATATTTAATTAAAATAATAGATTCCAGCTCGGATTTAGTAGATGACAACATTTAGAGATTCCCTTAGAAGTATAAAGTCTACTGCTATCGGGAATTTGAGCTTATGTATTCAAAATCCAATCAATCTTAATCACAACTTAAAATAACCTGACGTGTTCTGATGTGGCCATCCACTTGACTTTACCATACAACCTGTCCCCTCACTTATATTTAATATTTAATAAAATTATTTATAATAATGTAGGGGGGGTTAGTTTTTGCATTTTTAGACTCCTGGGACCTACTGATTATGTATACAAAATTAGGTTTAGTTTAGTAAATGGCCAAGATTTTCATTTTTTTTACCATGGACCCCCCCCCCCCCATTTCGGGCGGTTAGTTTTTACATTTTTAGACTTCTGGGGACCCAGTGATTATGTATACAAAATTTGGTTGAGCTTGGTAAATGGCCAAGATTTTCATTTTTTGACCCACCGACCCCCTCGCCATTTCGGGCGGCTAGATTTTACATTTTTGGACTTCTGGGGACCCACTGATTATGTACTACAAAATTTGGTTGAGTTTGGTAAATGGCCAAGATTTGTAATTTTTTGAACCTCCGCCCCCCCCACTTTGGGCGGTTAGATTTTGAATTTTTAGACTTCTGAGGTCCACTGATTATGTATACAAAATTTGGTAGAGTTTTCTCAAACGACCTAGATTTTTAATTTTTAACCCCCCCTCGAGACCCCCCTTAATTTCGGGTCGATATGCACAAAATCTAATCAGCCCTTAATCTCAATGGACCAAAACTACGTGTGAAATTTGGCTTCGATATTCACACTAGTTTTTGACCTAGCTCGTCCACAAATTTGGTAACGCACAGACTAACTTAGCTAACAGACATTTTGACAAAACAATTATTATCTCAAAAAATATAATTTTTTTGATGTTCACTTATTAGAGCTTTTTTTGTAGAGCTAAATGCCCTGGTTTCGCTCAATTTTTTTAATAGAAATAATTTCAGCCGTTTTTTGAGATATTTTGAAAAAAAGAAGGAAAAAACCCACTTTTTTCATGCACGATTACAATACTTGACCATACCCTGTTATGGTAAAGTAATACAGATTCTTACTTTTACATTTATATTTAAAAAATAAAATGTGAAAGTAATATTAAGCTTAAACCTTTGGAAGACAAAATTTGTCTCCAAAATTTCAATAACTTTTTTTTGGAAGGCCTAAAGAAGATAATGGGTATCGTGAAATTAAATCTTGAAACGCCATAAGAAGAGTCGATAGCATTGTCAGCATTGACAAGAGTCTAATATAATTTTCGTTTTAAGTGTAAATTTCGCCTGCGGCTATCGCAACCTATTGGGTTGTAAATAGTATCCGTTGCCTACCCTACAGGACGCCCCGTCTTGTCACAAATTTATTATTATCTATACCAGGGATGTTCAACCTTTTGGCCTACACGGGCTACATTTGAAGAAATAAACTTCTTTCGGACCGCAGATATATACTAATTCAATTGATATTTGTTAATCAAAAAAGAAAGTTAATAATGTAGAATAATGATATTCACCATGACAAAGAGGCCAAAATGGATTGTTATATCAATCTTTGAGTTCTTTTGGTTCATGATTTTATTTTTAAATCAATTAGCACTTAAAAAATGTTAATTACTGAACTAATAAATACGAGTACTTTAGTAAACGGAAATATGAGACGAAGAATAATTTTTAATATTTAAAACGTCATTTTTTTACCTGATGGTTGAGCTTATAATTTGGCTTTTAGTGAATTTAATTCTTGGAAATAGCTTCACACGTACGTACCTATATGTAAATACATTTTTCTAAAATGGGAATAAATATTGTGAACCAGGAGTATTTGTTTCTGGGTAGATAATTTTTGTATAATTCTAATAAAGAGACATACATAGACTACTGATTAGATTTTGAAATATCTGGTCAAAATGCAGAAAATATTTTTTGAATTATCATATTCAGATTTTAAGAGGATGTACTCTATAGTATAGCCATACATGAACGATTTATATTTAAGTTTATTAATAATTATTAGGGCAGCTCTAGTCTGCCGAGTCTTGAAATAGTTTTTACTTGTTTATTATTTAATGTGCGGGTGAGCGATTCTTTCATTAGAATCTGATGTATAAAAATAATTACAAAGAGCTCGAATAGAATGATCTCTCTTTCTTTAGAACTAAGGTATACACCTTTGCAAGGATGCCTGAAACAGGCCTGGACTTGTAAGTGGATGCCACTTACAAGAATAGACCTGTTTCAGACTATTAGAGATTAATTTCTATTTATTCTAGGAATGGCCTTTTCGAACCAAAACGATACTCGTTATATAGAGAGAGAATATTCAATTGGGCTTCATTAAAATTCAGACAAAAATCTTCAAAAGAAATTACTTGTTGCGGCTTTAACTAGAAAGCGTACCGAGTCTTGAAAAAGCTTTTATTTTTTCTTCTATTTTTTGTATTTTTAATCGAGGTCCACTTCTTTTTATTTTAGAATGAAAAAAAAAATTATATGTATAAGGTCAAATTGATTCAGATATGTTTTCCAGTAAGTACATAAAAATCTTTAAGGAAGTTTATAATTTTATTTCGGGCTCATTCATTTCAGTGCTGGGCCACATGCGGCCCGCGGGTTGGACAGCACTGATCTACATTCTACTTTCTACTATATTAATTCTTATACAAATGTCTATACAATTTTTTTTAATTATATAAAATTAATTTTCTTTAGTTATACAATACGTTATGTGTTAGGGATTCCCTTTATTGCAAAATAATTCAATATCTATCTATATAAATAAATTGCAAGCATATAATTAACATATTTTCAATCTTATTATAAAATTAACCACTTAGTAAGTATGAACAAAATGAATAAAATAAATAAATAACTAATACTAACGTTTGAGTCAGGTTGGCCGAGTGGTTAAAGTGCATGCCTTCTAATCAAGCTAGCGCGGGTTCATGCTCGACTCGATGCAAATATCTGACCGGCTATAATCTGATTCCTGCAAGCGAAGGCAATGGGAAACCACCCCTGTAAAAATTTCCCAAGAAAATTACAATGGGGAGTATACTCTCCATAGTAATCGCCGACGCTCGTAATCGACTATGGCACTTGAAGTTTGAGTGTTTTATAATTTTTATTTTCTAAAAAACAGATAGAATTTTTCAAACACATTATAAAACATCGTTCATTATTTGAATTTAAAAACCTAAGGAAGAAGGCCTTTTTTTATTTAATTTTAATTTTAGATCTTGGTTTGTTTTATATATCAGAAGGGGTCGCACCCTCAGAAGAGAAAAATTATAAGACAATCAACCGTTCGTATTAATTAAATAATGAACGATCGAAAGTGAATGCATTAATATTAACTTTATGCTTTTCTATGTAAGTGAGAGTATTTAAAAAGTTTTTAAGTACAACAAAGTTTTATTCACCTTGATTAATTAGAGCGCCACTTGCAGAAGACCTATCCATGTCTCTGATCTCGTAGACGGTTGTCTCTAGAAACATCTAGAAAACAAATTAGCATCCCTTACGTTGGCATGGCGTATCCCTCCCACCCTTCTACAGCTATTACTAATTCTATGCCACTTTTTTGAGTTTATAATACAAGAAATTAATTTATGCAATCGTAGTGGTTTTGTAGCAAATCCCACGGAGGGAGAGGCGATGAAGCTGAAATCCCTAACGACATATCAATATTCGACAATCTAAGACCCAGAGAAAACTACAAATTCTAAAGTGTCTTACTTTTTGAAGATATATCTGCCGTCTGAATGTCCACTTGATCCATCCAATAATTGAAGAAGGGAATGCTGAAAATCCTTCATTAGATATTCTATTTGAATTTGAATTTCATTTTTAAAAATCTAAATTTGAAAAATAATTTTAAAAAATAATAAATTATAAATAAATATAGGTATAGAAAATTTTAATCTTTTTATTATTAAATGCATTGAAAATAATATTTAATTTAATATTAATTTTATCAAATGAAAATAAATTTAGGTAAAAAAAATATAATTATAATTTAAAAATATTAAAATCAATACTAAATTAAAAATTTAAATTTGATTTTATCAATTTCTAATTAAAATTAATCATTCACGGGGAGTGCTGAAAGAGAAAAAACATTCTATTGCAAAAATTCTTAATATTTTAAAAAAGTGATTGGTCCCCAAATTTCAAATTAAAAGCCATGCTAATAAAGAAAAAGATTGAGTACTCATATTGGATGCGAAGCTGTGATGTGCAGATTCAAGTTATGAGTAGAATGAAGCCGACAAGAAGAAGATGAAGACGACACGAAGAAAAGATCAATGAAACACCATGGAACATGAAACAAAAAGAAAACAAAATTAAATTAAATTATTATTATCATTTCCGTCCATAATTTGTATTAATTTGAAAGTTTATAATAGGAAAATAAAAACAAGTTTTTATGTGTGACTTTTTTATTTATCAGCCAACGTTTTGTCGACTTTGCTGACTTCTTCTTCAGGGCTTCAAATAGTCATGCCACACATCTATTTAAATTTGAGATTTCTTTATGTAAAGATGAAAGTAAAAAATATTCTTTTTTTTTGCTTTTCGGCCTTTCTAGCCATAAGCCATTTACGATACTATTTATTTTATTTAAATTTGTCCCTACCCCGGGGGTCAGATTTTAGCCAGATGCCTCGAGTCGAATTCGAACCCGGGTCCACTTGCTTAGCAGGATGACACGCTACCGCCTAGCCTATCCGACCCCGGAAAATATTCTATTCTATTTTTAAAAACAGTGTTGCCTCATTCTATTTATGTTATTTCTGTTTTATATCTAATGTAATTGTTTATATAATAAAGAGAAAAAATTTTTAAGAAAAAATAAAACCGACTTCAAAAAAATTAAATGCAACAAATAAAATACACTAAAAGGTATAAAATAATTATTATCTTATTAAGTTACAAGTAAACTACGAAATATTAACATGAAATTACTTTTTTAAGTCGGCGCCAAACAAACTATACCTATAAGCGAGCGTACCCACCAAACGTACTAAGTAAGATCCGTCGAGTGCGATTCATAAAAGGTATATGTTTGACACCGACTTCAAAAGTAATTTCATGTTAATATTTCGTAGTTAAGTTGTAACTAAATAAGATAATAATTATTTTATACCTTTTAGTGCATTTTATTTGTTGCATTTAATTTTTTTGAAGTCGGTTTTATTTTTTCTTAAAAATTTTTATTTTTCTATTTTTAGTGATGTTATTAATAGTGATCCTATCATCAGAACTTGGCCAAATTAATAGTGCACCATCTCTAAGATACCGCCTTTCCAATAAAAAAAGAATCATGGAAATCGGTTCATAAACAAAGAAGTTAGTCCTGAACAAACAAATCTAAAAAGGTCTAATACCTATGAAAAAAATGGGTCCAATCGGAAGGTAGACTGGACCCAATGCAAAAAAATTTCAAAATCGGTCCACAATTGGCGGAGATATGAGGTAACATAGGCACAAAAAAAAAAAATTCAGTCGAATAGAGAACTTCCTCATTTTTTTGAAGTCAGTTAAAAAGAAAAGAAAGAAAAATTGTTTATGTGAATGTGCCAAATATTTTTTGAAATTTGTGTTCTGATGGTCTTTAACAAACGAAGATAACAAGAATATTTATGTGTGGCATGACTATTTGAAGTCCTGAAGAAGTCGTCAAAGTCGAAGAAACGTTGGCTGATAAATAAAAAAGTCACACATAAAAACTTGTCCTTATTTTCCTATGATAAACTTTCAAATTAATTAAATTAAATTAAAAATTGGTCAATAACATACATATTTTCAAATTAAATGAGTATTTAATAAACACAAAATTATTAAACATTATCGTAATAATTTAATGAACATGTTTTTTAGTTGATTTGGCGAATTATTCTTCTTTAATTTAGGACTTTTATATATATTTATATCTAGTATATAATTTTAAATAAATTTTCAGTTATACTAAATTATTAATAATTCCTACTAAAAATTAGTATTATTTATTAGTAGAAAATTGAGAATAGATATTTAATCGAATTCATAATAAATTGATAAATTAGCAGATTGTCAGGTTGAATAAAACCCCTATCAGAATTTGATGGAAATGTATGAAAGAAATTGTAAGAAAATAAAAAGAAAAGCTCCCTTTTAGAAAGTTGTTTTTATCGAATAATATATAATGTTAAATTTATTTTATCTCTCGGAGATAATGCAAGACGAAAGAAAGGTGCGTTTCTACTTTTCATTAGTATCAATTTAATTAACATGAAAAATAATTGTGAGCTTGCTAAATGAAAATGTTTTTTGTTTGACTTAATTAAATATTTCATGATTAACAAAAAGTTTAATATACAATATTATTAAATTTAATACCGAAATCATTTTCAATGAGTTGAAATTTTTTTAAATAATATATATTTATATACTAGGTATAAGGTATAAAAAAAGTATATGAATGAATCTTTTTAATTTACCAAACAGGGTATGGTCAAGTATTGTAATCGTGCATGAAAAAAGTGTTTTTTTCTTTCTTTTTTTTTAAATATCTAAAAAACGGCTGAAACTATTTCGATTAAAAAAATTAAGCGAAACCATGGCATTTCGGTCTACAAAAAAGCTCTAATAAGTGAACATCGAAAAAATTATATTTTTCGAGATAATAATTGTTTTGTCAAAATGTCTGTTAGTTAGTTAGTTATTAGTTAGTTAGTTAATTAGTTAGTCTGTGCGTTACCAAATTTGTGGAGGAACTAGCTCAAAAACGAAATTTCACACGTAGTTTTGGTCCATTGTAATTAAGAGCTGATTAGATTTTGGTGTATATTGACCCAAAATTAAGGGGGTCGAGGGGGGGGGGGTTAAAAATTAAAAATCTAGGTTGTTTGAACAAACTCAACCAAATTTTGTATACATAATCAGTGGACCCCCAGAAGTCTAAAAATGCAAAAACTAACCGCCCAAAATGGAGGGGAGGTCAAAAAATGAAAATCTTGGACATTTACCAAACTCAACCAAATTTTGTATACATAATCAGTGGGTCCCCAGAAGTCTAAAAATGCAAAAACTAACCTCCCCCCTACATAATTATAAATAATTTTATTAAATATTAAATATAAGTGAGGGGCCAGGTTGTATGGTAATGTCAAGTGGATGGCCACATCAGAACACGTCAGCTTATTTTATATACTGTTAAATAATCGATTCGAATATTCAAGCCTTAAGAAAATTTGAAATTTATCAATATATAATTTAAATTCACTTAAACTCAGGTTTCTCTGTTTATTATTCAATCATAATATATGTTTTGGGTTCGAATTCGACCCACGGCTTCCGTCTAAAATTTGATCCCTAGATAGAAGAGAAAATTTAAAAAATAATAGTATCGTAAAAGGCCGATAAGCCAAAAAAAAATAATAATATATGTTTCGGGTTTTTGTTAAATTCTTTTTCACTGGCCATATTTTATATTAGATAAATAAAAAATTGAACTCTATTTGGAATACACACATAGCATTCGAAAATAAATATTAAAAAATGCAGGGAAATGTCTTTTTTGAATGATTTTATTGAGAACTTCACGTATTGTCATGTTAAAGAAACAAGTATTTTTACTTTACCATATAGGGTATGGTCAAGTATTGTAATCGTGCATGAAAAAAAGTGTTTTTTTTCCTTATTTTTTCCGAAATATCTCAAAAACGGCTCAAACTATTTTGATTATGAAAATTGAGCGAAATCATGGCATTTCGCTCTACAAAAAAGCTCTAATAAGTAAACATCGAAAAAATTATATTTTTCGAGATAATAATTGTTTTGTCAAAATGTCTGTTAGTCTGTCCGTCCGTTAGTCTGTGCGTTATCAAATTATTGTGGACAAGCTAGCTCAAAAACTAGTTTGAATATCGAAACCAAATTTCACACGTAGTTTTGGTCCATTGAGATTAAGAGCTGATTAGATTTTGGTTCATATCGACCCAAAATTAAGGGGGGTGGATGGGAGTTAAAAATTTAAAATCTAGGCCGTTTGAGCAAACTCAACCAAATTTTGTATACATAATCAGTGGGACCCCAGAAGTCTAAAATTGCAAAAACTAACCACCCAAAATGGGGGGATCAAAAAATGAAAATCTAGGCTCTTGTACCAAACTCAACCAAATTTGTATACATAATCAGTGGGCACCCAGGAGTCTCAAAATGCAAAAACTAACCCCCTCCCCTACATGATTATAAATAATTGTATTAATTCTCTTTATTATCTATATTAATGACCTATTAAATCTGCCCACTCAATCCAATACATTGTTACGCTGACGATAGCACCCTCCACAACGGCTCAATCCTTTCTAGACAATGGCGCAAACATAGCCTCCTCAATAAATTCAGATTTAAGCATGCTTAAAAAATGGGGATCCCACAATTTGGTAAACGGCATCCACATATATCTTCGACTGCTACCCAATCCCTAAATCTCCCCTTATCTTCACGTTACAAGGGTCCACCACGGACTACAGAAGTTGTACCATCTTGGTGCAACTTCTTCTTTGTATCAATATCATTATAAAAAATATATATATAAGTGAAGGGGCCAGGTTGTATGGTAAAGTCAAGTGGATGGTCACATCAGAACACGTCAGCTTATTTTTTTTTAATTTCAATTTAAATATTTTATAACTTACGAATAGTTCATTAATTGAATTAATTAATTAATTATTAATTGAATAAAGGAATCCATTTTAAGTTAAGTAAATAAAAAAAATTAATAGTTTATTCTATTTACTTAATTGAGAGGTTCTGATCTGAATTAAACTATAAATCTGTATGTGTTTAAATCGATTGTTATAATATTACTGAAAAAAAATGTTTATATGTCTAGATTAATAATGACAGTTATTCAATAATCAAAGAATCAAAGCACAAAGAAGAGTTTTAGAATAAAATGTTAAAAATGAAAAAATAGTTTTAAATCCTACCTTGGTCCAGTTCTGAAGAGAGAAGTTTCCTCAGAGGCAATCTCCGGGGTTGAACGCAATCGAGGCTGTGAATATAATTAGATATTAAAACATATTGTTACACATATTAAAAGAGAAAGAATCATAAGAAAATCTATCATTAATATTTATTTAAATGAGTTTAATATGAGAGAAAGAGATGAAGATAGATTATCTTAAGAAACTAACTAAATAAATAACTTGGACGTTAATTATTGAAAAATCAATCACTAAAATATATAATTAATAATAATAGATTAAGTGGATATTGATGAGGCAGTCCAAAAAAGAAGAAGATAATTTACACTATCTTTTTATTCATAAAACCGACGTTTCGGAGGCTATTCCCTCCTTCTTCAGGGTCTGTAATTAATTAGAATGGGATTTGGCCATCATTACAATCAAGATCATTACAAATTATTTTTTTATATAAATACAATTAATATATAATTATATGGTATACAAATTCTTAATCAAAAATATATTCTACTCACTTTGAAAAGTCAGTGAAGGAAATCCAATGCGGCATTCCCCTCTGTCTCCTCTTTCAGTGGCAATAACAATAATATATTGTATTTCATTCTCAGCAGAATTATAATGTAATAATGATTTGGAAATATTTTTTTTTAATATAAGTGCATATCATTAGCCACAATCCCCTCTCGAGATGAAAACCCTGCGCAAAGCGGTTGTTGCGCATAATTATTTATTTATATAGTACTGCCACAACATGTATTTTACTGGTACTGGAATATATCGGCCAAACAAAACGCCACACTGGTGAGGATTACGTGAACATGAGCTTTCGGTTTCAAAAACCATTAAAAACAACACGGCTTTAGCAATTCATGCCCAGGAAAAAAAGCATAATTTTAACTTTAACAATTGTAACATTATATTCCAAGAGAATAATTATTTTAAAAGAAAAATCCTGGAAATGATAGCTATAAAAAATCTCTTGCCACGTGCCGTAAATTACAGAACGGACATAATAGACCTGAGTATTTGTTGGGATGGCATAATTGCTGATCTAAAACTTGTATAATTAAAATATAACAATGTAAATAGATAATATGTAAATAATTGTAAATAGTAAATTCGTAATTTTTATTTTAAACACTTGACAAACCTTTTTAAGATTTATGAGGGAGAAAAAAAAAAAAAATAAAATAATGAAATAAGATAAATAAATGAATGATTTATATAAAAAATTTGTATATATATGTGTAAAGTATAATTTAAAGTAAAATACATATTGTTGTACTATATAAATAAATAATTATGCGCACAACTGCTTTGCGCAGGGTTATCTGAGAGGGGATTGTGGCTAATGATATGCACTTATATTAAAAAAAAAAATATTTCCAAATCATTATTACATTATAATTCTGCTGATAATGAAATACAATATATTATTGTTACTGCCACTGAAAGAGGAGACAGAGGGGAATGCCGCATTGGATTTCCTTCACTGACTTTTCAAAGTGAGTAGAATATATTTTTGATTAAGAATTTGTATACCATATAATTATATATTAATTGTATTTATATAAAAAAATAATTTGTAATGATCTTGATTGTAATGATGGCCAAATCCCATTCTAATTAATTACAGACCCTGAAGAAGGAGGGAATAGCCTCCGAAACGTCGGTTTTATGAATAAAAAGATAGTGTAAATTATCTTCTTCTTTTTTTGGACTGCCTCATCAATATCCACTTAATTCACTTATCAGTCCGTCTCCAAAAATTACTCAATCTTATTATAGATTGAATTAAAGGAGTTAAATGGGTTACCTTAGCGCTCTGATGTCACCTGTTGAGAATCGGCTGGCCAACTGAAGCGCGTCGCACTGGATGGACAACAAGAACACCGTTAGAGATAACGCCTGAGCCCGCTCGAATTTTCCCCATTAAATATTATATCTATATAATAAAAATGAATTTCCGTTTCTTTGTAAGCGCAGATCTCTCAAATGCCTGGACCGATTTGGCTAATTTTTTTTTAAATGTTCGTAATAGTCCAATTCAGGTTAATACGTAAAAAAAAAATTGGAAAAGTTGCCGGAAAATTGGAAAATTCAGGAAAAACTAAAAAAAAATTCAGGTTAGCCAACATAGCTTGCCAAACAATAAAAGAACTAAACTAGCAAACTAAACATGTGTTGGCGGCCCTGTTTGTCAGATTTTTGAGTGTCATTCATTCTTAATAGTTCTAACCACATTATCGTTGAAGAAGAATTTAATACTGCAACAAAGATTTGAAAAAAACTATCTATTTTTTTTAAGGTACATTTAAAACCAAAAATTTAAAAAAAAATCGTCATGATAACTAAATTTTTGAAAAAGTTATGGTTATTTAAATAAAGCTATTTTTCAAAAATTCTAACTTCTTTTGGGGTTGAGTGAAAAAAATTTGAAAAAATTCTGAAAACCGTCTTTAATAGGGTAGAAAAAAATAAAAAAAGTTTCAGCCAAGCTTTTGATTATATATATATAGATGAAAAATATTTAATTTAAAATAAAATATGTTATTTAAAAATCATTTTTCTTAAAAATACCCTTGGGAATCTCACCTCATCTTTTTTCTATTGTATTTAAGACCCTCAGCCATTTCAAAAGAACTAAGCCTTTTGGCTTTTGTATTCGAGCTCATTCATTCATTTCAATATTATTTATTTATTTCAAAGTTAATTATAAAGGATTATTGAAACTATACTAACTAAACTAACTGAAAGGAATTAATTAGCTTTTGGAATTTCTTTAAAAATATATTTTAAAGATTAAAACCAAAATTCAATTAGCCCGTAGAATTCTTTAAAGAAAACAAAATCATTTGAAAACCCATTGTTATATTGTTTTGAAATCTAGGAAATTTCAGCCTATTGAAATTATTAAAAACCTATTTTGAGCCTAATTAAACCTAAATTTTCTATAATCTAATAATAAACTTTAAAAGTTTATTATTTTTAATTTTTTAATTGGATAATTCTCCCCAAATGACGATTTTTACCTTATTTATTGAATTTTTACAAGACAAAAACTTTATTTTAATTTAAGTTGAAAGGTTCTTTTTGCCGAATAATTGAGTAGCAGAAGGGGACAATAAAATATTGTCTTCTGCTGGAAAAATAAATTTTTTAAATTCATTCATAAAGAGATATACTTTGTCCTCTTCATCAATCTATTACAATTAATTCACAAGAGTTCATATATGAAACAGTTCTTTACACCTGCATAAAACATTAATAAAAAAGACACGTGGGGGGCCAGGGGGCAAGCCCTCTGGCTAGCAAAAGGCCCACCGAAGGCGGACCTTCAAGCTAGTATTATATAAAAGCACTTGTCTCTAATTTTTTGAAACTTTAATTTTTGTCTTGTACAATAATTCTCCGACTTACGCTACCCCGTTTTACGCGAATTCGGAGATACGCGGTTTTTGCTTTTGATTGCCACGCGCATCGGCTTCCCCACTCCTAATTGACAATGCACCAGGTCATCCTTCTACAACTCTAATTAATTTCGATCCACGGGTGGAAGTTGTATTTTTGCCACCAAACACTACCAGCTTGCTTCAACCAATGGACCAGGGAGTCATTAAAACATTTAAAGCTTACTACACAAGGCGATCATTTGCACATCTAAATGAAGCTATGAGACAAAATAACGAGCTTTCTGTCAAAGACTTTTGGAAGCAATTCAATGTTTTAGATGCTGTAAGAATTATTGGACAATCTTGGAATGAGATTTCACAAAAAACTTTGAATGGCGTCTGGAAAAAGCTGTGTCCATTTTTTTCACCACAGAAACCCAAGGAGAATCAGCCTCAAATCCTGAAGAAATCGATAGTATAATTGAAGAAGTGGTCGATATTACCAAACAATTAAATTTAGAAGTGGATGGTGATGACGTCCAAAAATTGCTGGATTCACACAATCAAGAGCTAACAATTGACGAGCTTATGGAAATGCGTGAGCATGATCAAGACATTGAACAAACTGATTCGTTAGACCCAGTTGAAACGGAAAATCAAATGACGATTTCAAACTTAACAGAAGGCCTCAGTACAATTGAAAAGGGGTTACAAATTTTAGAAAAAATAGATTCCAATGAAGCGCGCGTTTCTACTAGAAAACGGGAAATAAAAAAGTTACTGGCATGCTACGAGGAAATTTTACGTGAGAAGAAGAAAAACTTATCTCGTCAGGCGACATTGTTAGAATATATGAAGCCTTCGACATCAAAATAACTTCGGTTTACGTTGTTTTATTCATAGTAATGTAAATTGCTTTCATTATCTAATATTTTATTAAACGTGTTTCTTCTAAATTATTGTTTTCTTTATACTCTGGTCCCAATTGCACATAGTTTATATGTATTTATATGCAAAGTTGAACCCCGACTTACGCAAATTCGACTTACACTGCTATCGCTTGGTCCCACCTATCGCGTAAGTCCGGGGTATTACTGTATATAATTTTTATTTTAATAAGTATCATGTACCTAGACTCTTTTTTTATTATTCTTGATTAGAAATGTCTGTAAACCTGGAGAAAAAAAAACATATGTCAAGCATGATATTCCGGATTCCCCATTCTTATCACTAGTCAAGAACGCAGAATCATTCAGTTCGTTCTGGTGCCAAAAAATTTGTATTTTATTTGGTCACACACGCAGATAGAGAAGAGAGAGAGAAATTTTCAATTTTTTGGATTTAAAATATCTGAAAAATTAAAAAAAAAATCGAATTCAAATTTTTTCACTAAAATAAAATGTTATTAGAAAAAATAAATTATTAAATTTATTAAAATAAAATATGAATTGATTATCTAAAATGTACACCCTATATTAAATATCTGTTAATTCATATTTATTTGATTAAAAAATCTACCTAGTAAAAATAAATTCATTGTATATAATTAATTAATGAAAAATATTCGATACATTTTTTTCTTTCCTTAAAAGCAAATGAAAAGAATCTAACGAAATTTCGAAAAAAAAATTCCCTTATTTCATTAAAAATGTTTTAGAAACAATTAAAGATAAAAATTTTAAAAAAATAATAAATTCTCTGAAATACAATTGGGGTAGAATGTCTCACTCTGGTATAGAAAGAAAAGCGTGCGAAATATAAGCTTGGGCACTTTTATAATAATCCCGAATACATGTCGAGACAAGTCTATATCCATTGGAGACATTGAAACAACCTCAGATACGAAATAAGGAATTTTCTATTAATCAAGTATAGTAAGAATTTGATCAATAGCGTTTACTTCTCCTAAACACAAGTTAACTATTTTCATACTAATAATAAAATTGCATGCAAAGTCAATTATATAGTGTTGAAATATGTTAAAAAAAATTGCAAAAATAAAAACATGAAAATCTAATAATCATCGTTACAGGTTAAAGCATGTAAGAAATATTTTTTTAGTAAAAATTTAAAATATAAGCATTCAAACCGTCCCTGTCTCGAATATGTTTCTCATCTGTGGAGGGGGTCTCCAAGCATTCTCTTGCCTCACTAGATGCAATTCAGAAGCGAGCAATTAAATTAATAGGAGACCCAGCCCCTAACTAACTCACTCGACTCCCTGGCTCACCGAAGAAACGTTTCTACCCTTTCCCTGAACTACAGATAGTATCATGCTGTCTGTTCAGCCGAGCTGAAATCAATTATTTTTATTTTTTTTTTTTTTTTATTAAATTGATGTGAGCAAATGCAAATAATTAAGTAAGTCACATATATGTATTCATACTCAATTTTTTTGAATTCAAGGTACCTGAAAGATTGAAAGAAACATCGAATTGGAATTTTTTCATGAAAAATTAAAAATTAAATATTTTTTTTTACTTAGGGAAAGTGGTGTAGGTTTTAGGTGAAACATGATATTAATTAATAAAGTAAAGGGTGTGTAGTTTCACAGTGAATGAAATAAAACTCAATATATTTCGGATTATTAGTCTATCATCAGGAGTTTATAGGTTAAAAACTGACTAAAAACTGAAAACAGTTTTTAACCTGTAAACTCCTGAAGATGGACTAATAATCTGAAATATATTGAGTTTGTATAAACCTCTTTGAGTTATATTTCATTCACTGTGAAACTACACACCCTTTATATATATCCGGGATTCATTTACGGATGACTCCGCATATCGCATCCCGCTTTCCACCTCTCTCTATCATTCCAATCTCCCTCGTGTAGTCCCCGGATATTCATCGCACTCAGAACGTCCTGATGCCAGGTCCTTGGGGGTCGTCCGCGTTTTCTCTTCTCCACAGGAACCCATTGCCACACTCGCTTCGGCCATCGACTATCGTCCATCCTCATCAGGTGACCGTACCACCGCAATCGCTTGGTTTCAATTTTGTTTATGATGCTTTGTTCTATTTCCATCATTCCCCTTATTGTGTCGTTTCTTACGTGGTCGAGCCTCGATATTAAGCAGCTCCGTCGACAGAAATCCATTTCCACCGCAAGCAGTCTTTGAGATTCCCTCTTATTAATCTCCCACGTCTCGACACCATAGGTTGTTATACTCTCCACGATTGTGTGGTATATAGTTTTTTTTGTGTTCCGAGTTAATTCCTCATTCCAGAGTACTGAATTAAGTTGTCTTATAGCTCTTTTCCCTTGTCCTATTTTATTATTCTTCCAAGCTCTTTGCATTGGATGTTAGGATCACTCCCAGGTATTTGAAGGATTTACATCCCTTCACTATCCTCCCATCGATGTTCAGATCCTCCTTCTCCCCATTAGCCACTTTCAGGTATTCAGTTTTATCATAATTTATAGATAAGCCCCATTTATCATATGCCTCTTTTAATTTTTTCAACACACACCCTTTACTTTATTAATTAATTATTTTTGATTTGAAATTTCTATTAGTAAATTATAAGTGAAATACTCTATGTCTAAGATTATATTAGAAAGAATAATTCTATGATTAAGTGAACGACGCATAATTATGAATTATTTTACAAGAGCTAGAGCTAGTATCAGCTCGTAAGCTCACTTGATGCTTATTTAGAATTTTCTTTATACCTGACGACTCGGAAACAAACTTGAAAGATCAATATTGCGGTCCGTCCGGCAGACTTCCGGGTATACATTAAATGAAATGTTTTTAATTATATAAAATTGGCTAAGCAATAAATTAAAAAATTTCTTAACAATATGTTTAACCAATAAGATAAAAATAAAAATGATAAAAATGTAGAATTTAATAATAATATTGGCCATGGCTGATTTTGGCTTCGAACAGTTTGAAAACTATATTGACAAGTTTCTAAATTTATGAGTAATGCATTTGCACTGAATGAGCTTAGGCATTGTAATTCAAATTGAATATACATACAAATATACTATGTATGTATGAGATATTATTAAATATAAAAGAATAAGCGCCCCTTGAAGCTAGACAACATAAACACACAGATAATAAATTGAAAGTTTCTTTTTGCCGAGAGTAACAGAATTTTTATTAATTAAAAGAGACAATTAAAAGAGTGTGACTTCTTCTTTTTTTAATTTATTGACTATAGTTGCGTTATAAATAAATTAAAAAATTTATTTTTCCAACAGAAGACACTTTTATTGTCTCCTTTAACAGAGATAATAGATGGCCTTCCTTGATTTGAAATTTAGATATTCATTTTGAATTAAACTCAATTTTTTAGGCATTGAATAAAAATACTTTACTAGTCAAATTGATAGTCTTCAAGATTATCTGATGTTGGACCATCCATGGGGAAATTAGAAAATTGATTATAACATTATAAGGATTAAGCTAGAAAATTTCTTTAAATAAATAAATTCACTTCTTCATAAAAACAAGCATATATATTTGTATTTATAAAATTTTATTTGTTAGAGACTATAGTTTTTCATCTTCAGTCCTTATAAATGATTAATATTATTATTTTGTTTATTGCCGCGTCTACTACTATGGTCATTTGCGCACACAACAATAGTAAGTATATATTACAAGCGGCCTAGAAGCCAGAGTTTATTAATTATCTAAACGTTTCGAGAAAGAGAAAAAAAAATTGAAAATTTACCTCACTATACTTTCATAAAGCATTTGCATTTTTCGAATTTTCCCATCTCTATTATTAAAAATCAATTAATTGACTTCTTTTCACTTTCTAATTCAATTTCAATGTTTGTCTAAATTGATTTTGTTCTCAATACAATATAAAATAGAACAATTGAAACGCGCTACAATGAAAAATAAATTATAATTAATATTCTATTATACATATAGGTACCTATTAGTCAAAGAAAAAATAATATCTAACTAAAATAAAATAAAAAATAAAAATCTAAAACAAGCATATTAGGTTAATTTGTTTAGTCTTAATAAAGATTTTATTCATTGCTTTGTTTATTAAACAAGAATTAATGGAATTCTAATTATCCATTGTAATGTAATCAACTGTTCTGTTTGTGGAAAAAGTTTAGATTTACTTCATTAATCTTCTAACGCATTTCACTAACGATTTCATTGATTTTCTCATTCATTTCTATCTGCTTTCAGATAGGTACACAAGAATTTTATTCTTGGAGGTGTTAAAATTTTGTTTGAAAATTCAAAATCACAACGTTTTTAAAAATACTCTTATATATTAGTATACACTAGCTGCGACACCCACTTTCGGCTACTGAATCTACTAGATCTGAAAAGTAATGGATATTTGAGTTATATGTCAGAATGGTTGTATGTTCATTCCGTCTATTATCAAACCCAAGTGCCAAAAATAGGAATTCGGGTCAATTAAAAAAATTCGAAACACAACTATCTTTATTTTAAACCATGTGGCATGGCTATGTGCTTAAATTTAGAATCATTAAATATCAAAACTTTTAAAATGAGGATTGATTCTATGAGTGAGATATTTAGCGACAAACATATGTCAGAGAGGCTCACCTCACATGGTAGCCTATTTGCCCGAATTGCTATTTTTAGCATTCGGGTTCGATTCTCGAGAAAGTAAAAACAACCCTTCTTACATATAATTAAATTCAATGCTAGGCGTAACTCTAGGGTCTGACCTTTCATGGAATGACCATATCTCAACCACTGCTAAAGCTGCAGCGCGCAAGCTTGGTCTTTTATTTAGTTCTAGACGCTGTTATACTCCCAGTCAACTTCTTATACTGTATAAGGCTCAAATTCGTCCCTGTCTCGAATATGGCTCTCATCTGTGGAGGGGTGCCTCCAAGCATTCTCTTGCTACTGGATGCAATTCAGAAGCGAGCAATTAAACTAATAGGAGACCCGGCTCTAACCAACTCACTCGACTCCCTGGCTCACCGAAGAACCGTTTCTGCCCTTTCTCTGTACTACAGATACTATCACGGTGTCTGTTGAGTCGAGCTGAAATCAATTATCCCCCTAATGCCCTCTTTACTAGAAACACGCGGTTTTCAAACGCTCAGCACCCCTTCGCTCTCAAATTGGATAAAAGTCGAACAAGCGCTTTCGCCAACTCTTTTATCCCTATGACCTCCAGAGACTGGAACTCGCTCCATGCCACCATCTTTCCCGCGACTTATAACCTTCAGCTATTTAAGACCCGTATCCTCAGATACCTTCGACCCCCGCCCAGCCCATAAAATTCTTTCTTCTTCTTTTCACGATGGAGGGGCCAACCCAGGCCTTTAGGGGTTGCATCTTTTTGATGTAACTCCTTCTCTCATCATTTTCATAAGAAATAAAAAATTAAAATAGCCATTCCATCTCGGATCTAGTAGATCACAACTTACCTAATTTCCTTAAAAGAGAAAAATCGTAGTCAAATATTATTATTTCTTGAAGGAGACAATAAAAGAGTGTGTCTTCTGCTGGAATTATAAATTTTATTTATTTATAATGAGACTATAGTTTCGAGGGCTTTGCCCTCTTCATCAGTCTATTACAATGGATTCACAGGAATTAATGTATGAATGGAATCAATTGTAATAGACTGATGAAGAGGGCAAAGCCCTCGAAACTATAGTCTCGTTATAAATAAACAAAATTTATAATTCCAGCAGATGACACACTCCTTCAATATATAAAAATTCTGCTACTCTCGGCACAAAAACATTCAATTTATTATTATTTCTTTCTGTGTGTCTGAATTCTGATGAATACAAAAATTCAGGAAAAGAAGTGGGAGCTAGTTTGTTCTGGTGTAGAAATATTTGCATTTTCAAAACAAAAAACAAACTAGATTTGAGAATTTCTAGATTAGTAACTTAAGATTCAAAAAAATAGTATAGGAAGCTTTTGAATGGATGTAACTAATAATAGTGGACATTAATATACTGTCCTTTGGTGCTCAGTTTCGACTTACTGGCTCAAACCGTTCGCTGACGAAAATTGCCATATCACTAAAATTTGTCAACTTAACCTTGAAATATTTTCACCTTTTCTTCCAATTTTTTTTTTTTTAATTCTAAAGAAGCCATATTAGATTCATTTATTAAATTTCTTCCAGAACTTAAGTGACTTGATTTAAATTTTTCATTAAATTGAAGGGTTGGTTTTGTCACAAATATAATAAAACAATAATTTTAATAACTATTAGAATTATTTAATTGATAACTATACAGTTTCGGTCACCCTGAGGATGGTCGACCAGTGGTGACCGAAACTGTATAGTTATCAATTAAATAATTCTAATAGTTATTAAAATTATTGTTTTATTATATTTGTGACAAAACCAACCCTTCAATTTAATGATAGATTCATTTACTCTTAATAATGTTTTTATTCAATGCCTTGACCATAAACTAGAATTAATGGAATTCTAATTATCCATTATAAAATAATCACGAACTGTTTTGTTTGTGGAAAAAGTTCAGATTTAATTAAATTTTAAATCAAAGGAAAAACAAGTGAAAATAAAAAAATCTCTAATTTAGAGAAATAAGCAAATTAATGTAAAACTCTTGGATATAAAATTCTTTGATAAAAAGTCCTATTGCTACTCCTTTCAAATCGTATTCAAGGAATGTACATATTAAACCAAGTTGCTTTATCAACATTTAAAGATAAAACTTTCATTTTAAGTAAATATTTTATATTCTTTGCTCAGTTCAACGGTTTAAAGAGATAGCTCATCTGAGATGTCTTTAAAATTGCTTTGGAAAATACTAATTTGATCAAGGAGGTAAAGAGTGAAGTGAGCGATAGCCTGGTATTAAGAAGTCATAAGGAAATCCTCCTAGTTTAGTATAGAAAATCAATAAAGTTGGTCAACTACTAGATCTGAGATGTTATGGATTATTTATATTATGTCAAAGGGTTGTTTTACCCCGCTTGGAATTGAACCCGAATGGCAAAAGATCCGGGCATTTGGCTTGAGCTCCAAGGTGGATCACATCTGAAATATATTATTCGGAAAATTTTTATTCGGATATGATCAATGATCATGTCTCTTGATTTTCTATAGTAATTTTTTTAAGGTACTAATATCGGCTTTGTCTTTTAAAACCTAGTTTTTTTGTTTTTTTTTTTATAAATTTTATTAAACCAATTATTTTACATTAATTAATGTATACATTGTATTTTTGCTTCGATTCTGGAGATTACTTCTCCACCATCGAGTGTCCTTATTCATCTTTAGTCCTTGTTTTTAATAAGAGGAAAAATCTAATTAGATAAAAAAACCTCTTTTCCGATAATTATTTCAATTCCATTATTCCCCAATCAAGTCGATTGGTTTCATTCCTCCTACTCTTCTCATTCTTCTCTTAAAACCTAGTTTAGTTTGGCTAAGTCCATAACAGAGGGCTTACTTTGTAATGGTTGTTTCTCATAAAGGGTCCTACTTAAATTTGTTCAAATAATAAACCAATATAAAAAAAGTATTTTATTTTTCATTTTTAATATATGGTTTTATATTTGAAGTATTTTCTTTTAACGGGTCTGGTACAATTTAAACTTGTAAATATTGTAAATGCTTATCTATGTATAGAAACAATCTACCATTAATATAAGTGTAAATTAAATTGAAAGTTCTTTGCCGAGAGTAGCAGAATTAATATATATATATTGAAGGGGACAATAATTGTAAATACATACCTTGTAAATTCACATTATTACTAGTATTTTTAATTTTTAAGGTACCTATATAAAGGGTGTTTTTTTTAGAGGTTCACAACTTTAAATTAAGATCAAACAAAGAAAAATATTTTTAATATCAATAAAACTGGCTTTATTGGAAAGATAATTTTATTCCATTAATGTTTGAATATGATTTCGGCCATGTGGCCGCCGCGGCTAGCGCATAGATGGCTCAATCTTGATTTTCAATTTTTACACACTTTTCGCAGCCGTATTTCGCCAATAATTTGCCGAATGTTGTGTTCCAAGTGTTCAATCGTCCCTGGTTTATCGGCGTAGACAAGTGACTTGACATATCCCCAAAGAAAATAATCCAGTATGGTCAGATCACACGATCTTGATGGCCAATTAACAGGACCATTACGTGAACACTTGGAACACAACATTCGGCGAAATACGGCCGCAATTGCTGGGAAAAGTGTGTGAAAATTGGAATTGGATTCTGCCATCTACGCACCACATGGCCGAAATCATATTCAAACATTAATGGCATAAAATTATCTTTCCAATGAAGCCAATTTCATTGATATTAAAAATATTTTTCTTTGTATTATTTTAATTTAAAGTTGTGAGCATCTAAAAAAACATCCTTTAGATTAAAAATCATTGTTAAAATATATTTATTTTCAAATAAATCTTAACAATTTTAACAAAAAGGGGTTGGCGGTAAGATTCAATAATGGGGCTAGATTAAGCTCTCTTCTGCTCTATTTGTAGATATTGTAACTTTACTAGGATGGGGAAATTCATTTTTTTTTTACCTCAAACAAATATTTCCAGTAAATGCCAATAGGATATCAACAATATTATTGGTGTTGCTGTGTTAATCCATCAACACCTGTACTCCAGAATAATCAGGATAGATGGAATGTTGTTTTACTTTCGGGAATTGGGTGTTTTGAAAATGTCAAGGTCATGGGAATCTATTATACCACCATTAAAAATTCATCAGAATTTACTATTTCAGTTTCTAGAATTTAATTTTCTAATGTCTTTTTTTCAACTTTTCTATTTTATAAAACCTAAAATAAGAGATCATATATTATATCTTTTCAAGATGGGTAGGGTAAGAGAAGCGAGATAAAGTTTGAAAATACTTCTTAAGTGGCAAAAGTTCGTCTTTTCTTTTTACTTCCAAAACAATTAACACCGAAAATACTAGTAGATCAAAAACTAAACGAAAGTAAGGAAACTTTATAGGTGGTGCTCTGTTTCAGGGTTTTAATTCTTTAATAGAAATGGCGAACGTCAACTACATCTGATATCTCTTTCTGAATTCAGCAGCCAACGGCTTTTAATGGAAACAGGAATAAACCTATTTTAGATAGGATAACATTCCCTTTTGATAAGGGAACATGGATTTTTTCGACCTGAGAATGTGTAATTATTGTCTTTATTGAAAACTTATATAGTCAACAACAAATATAAGATAATTTTAAAATGTTTAAGCTTAAGCCAAATATTTTGACAAATTTTATTAATTATATATTTGTATAAGAATTGATTAAAATTAATAAATATATTATTATAATACAACTTTTGTAGAGGAAATAGATGAGTGAGTAGAAAAAATTTGAAAGAATCATAAAACTGTTGGAGGAAAAAGTGAAAACTTTTCCAAAGCTATATACCTTCTACTCTACGCAGTCTGCAAATTTTAGACATTTGTAATCTTTCGTTAGCAAATGGTTTGAAGTAAAATTCTAACTTAGCAAACAAGTCCAGTTTATTATTACAAACTTGTGACAAATTTCAACTCATTAGTTAGTACCTACCAAAGTGGTTAGCCTTATTTATTTATTTATTTATTTATTTATTTCAACGGCATGTGCCTTTAAAAACATTACAAAAAGTAATACAAAGAAACACTACTTAGTAAAAAGTAGAGAAAAAAACAATAATGTTAAACATACAAATACTAAACAACAATACAGAGTAAATCAGATATAATAATTATGATAGTGAGTATTTAAATATATGAAAGTGTGTTTATTTTTATAATTCTAGACATTCTGTTGGTATCTATAGTAAAATTCAAAACGCATGTTTTTTGGGAAAGGGCGTTATAAGCGATGCTTAATCTATAAATAGGGTTGGTTTCGGAATGACGTGTAAATGGAACTGGTGGATAGAATGGTTGATTCTGTCGTAGTGGGTACGAGGGATTGTTCAGTGGAAAAAGAATTTTAAGCTCAGGACAACGAATGGTATCAGACATAATTTTAAAAGTGAATAAGTTGTCGGAAGCAATCATAGACGAAAGAATAGTTGACATGTCGAAAGTTTCAGCGATTTCCAAGTAGTCATGATCGTATCTAGACATAGGGCTACCAGAGAGAGACGCTAGATGTCTCAAAAATTTATGCTGAATTCTTTCAAGTCTAGCTATGTTGGTTTTTAGATTCGGTCTCCAGATTGTTGAAGCATACATTACGACAGATTTAATCAAACTTATGTATAGGTATCTGATACAATTGGGGCTCCTAAAAGCTTTAGTGTTGCGAAATATGAACCCCCAAGTTCGGTTAGCTTTACTAACCACATGATTAATATGTTCATTAAACGTGAGCTTTGAGTCAAAGGTGACACCAAGGTCGTTGATTGAAGTTACTCTAATGCAATAAGAAGTATCGTCCAGATAGTAATTGTATGAGATAAAATATTCCTTTTTTGAGAATGAAATGGTGAAGCATTTGTCAAAATTTAGAAAAAATAAGTTTGCTTTGCACGAGATAGTTAAGTTTTTTAGGTCGGATTGTAGCTTGTTGCAGTCTGAAATTATGCAATTTTTTGTGATTTTTGTCATTTCTGAACAGGAAGATATGTAGCTAGGAAGTTCAAAATCAAAACACTTCTTCATTTTGGAAATATAAACATTTTGGAACTAGAAGAACTTTCTTTTCTCTAGCTATATAGGGTACTAGCTGCAAGGCCCACCTTCGGCGGCCCTCTTGCTAGCCAGGGGGCACGCCCCCTGAATCCCCATCCCTCGAACCCCACCCTCATCCCCCACTCCCACCCACAACCCCCCGAAACACACTCAGCACCCCAACACTCCATTCCGCGCCCTAACCCACTAACCCCCTCACCCACACCCCCAAAACCCCTCCAGCACCCCCACTCACCTCGGACCCCGCACCCCATCCACCCCGGACCCCACCCCGTGCCCTCCAACCCTGCGTATCACACCCCTGCCTAGCCCCCTGGACCCCACCCCCGCTATGCCCCTTGGACTCCACCCCGTACCACCCCCTGCACCCCCACGCTACTCCACCTCACTCCTAGCTCCACCCCCATTCCACCCCCGCTCCGCTTTTGCATTTCTAGGTCTCTAGAGGCCCAGAGATTATGTATACAAAATTTGGTTGAGTTTGCTCCAAGAGCAAGAATTTACATTTTTTCACCCTCCCCCCTTTTTGGGTGGTTTTTTGGGGAAATTTTTTAAACAAAAGTTGTCAGAAATCACATCCCCTACAACTTTGTTTATGATAAAAATTTGCCGTAGGGTTAATAGTTTAGGAGTTATTTGATAATTTTCATTCGTGCGCCCCCCCCCCAAACCCCCTTCTGGGGTCAAAATATCGAAACATTATATAGCTAAAAACGTAAGTTATAAGACATCTGATGTAAATATGAAATTTCATAATAGTCCCTTCAGCCGTTTTTACGTGAATCGTGAGCAACTTTTCGGAAACCACTGAAACAGACATACAGACAGACAGGAATTTTGTTGAGGGTGTTTTCGTTCATAACTTTGCTTGAAACGTGTGCAACCAAAATTTGGCGTGATTTGGAGCAATGTACAGACAAAATCTTAATTTTATATATATAGATTTAAATTCAGGGAGATATACATATAAACAGATATAACATAAAAACAATGTTAGCAAATGATTTTTCTTCAAATAACAGACCTTTTTGAAGATGATAAAAAAAAATTCGAATTTATTCCCATGCCTACCAGGCCTGGCAAATTTCGACGTTGAATTTGTACGTCTTTGTCCGCGAATAGGTATGGCGAATAAATCGAGGACATCCAAAATTGTTCCACATAGAGCTTGAGGGCTAGTATTAGGTATAGTATTTTTTGTCAAGTTTAGTGTTCCTGCTTTATTGTTTTATAAGCCTTTCGTCGGAAAAAAATTATTTCTATCATAGTTTATTTTCTTTCTGATCTTGCTCAATTTTCACGAATTAATCTATGCCTGCTGAAAAAAGGAAACCCTATCACACATGATTATTTCCAAGTCGGTCTTCTTCTGTGTATTAAGTTTCTGAAGTTAATTTTTATTAATGAGATGAGTTTTTTAATATATAATTTATATATAGGTCGATATAAATAATTATAATATATTTTTTTATAAAATTATATCTATGAAAATTAATTTATATTTAATAGAATATATTATAATTATTATCAGTATTAAAAAAATATAATCATGATCAATCTTTATTGATCTTATTGTACGAGTATGTAAAAAAAAAACAAAAGAAAAAGATATACCTACCTACCTGTATATATCTAGTTCTCATTATATGAAAAATGTAAGTAGGTATTATTTTAAATTATTATGAGTAATTTATTTAAAATATCGAAGACAAATATTAAGCTTTAATCATTACAGGTCTATGAAATTTAGTTAGGTCGAAATCTAACGACATTGGCAAAGTCAGTGTCGTAGTATTCTAACTACATCGGATGTTCCTGATTCCGTCAGCCGAGAATTTTTAATTAATTTTGTATAAGAAGCTTATTTGTTCATTGTTCTTTACATGGATCGAGTTTTTATTTTAATTTTAATTTTTGAAAAAAATAGAAGAAATAAAAAAATCCTCTAAGAATGCACTGACCAAAAGAGATTTGTTTCCGAGGTCAATATTATGATAAAAATGTATGGATATGTATTTTTATTTTTTAATGAGAACTAATTAATTTTAATTTTAGACTATGATAATTTCCAAATTTAGCCTTCTTCTGTGTATTAAGTTTCTGAAGTTAATTTTTATTAATGAGATAAGTTTTTTAATAATGTTTACTAATTATTTTAATTAAGTTAGTCTGCAGTTTATCCTAGTAAATATCAACTGGGAGAACAATTTCTAAGCCACTTAAGAAAATGAAGAATTTTTATTAATATTTTAAAATATAGTTTTGGTATTAAATTGAATTATTTAAAAAATAGGTTGTTTATTTGCTGTGATTAATTATAATTATTATTTAAATTTATAGAAAATACAAGAGATTGTCAAATGGTGAGTCCGAGATGTTATGGATTATTTTTGTTATATTATATGAAAGGTTGATTTCACCCCCTCGGGAAGTGAACCCGTCTTTCCACGACTTCTTCAGCTATTCAAAACTCACATCCAATAATACCCTTTGAATCCAACCCAGCACATAAAATCCCTTCCTGTTCTTCTTTTCACGAAGAATCAATCAAAGCCTATAGTAGCTGAACTGGATCTTCTTGGTGTAACTCTTTAACGCATATTATATGTATTTATCAAAATACTCTAAATGTTTGAAATTTTAGGGATGCGTCGCATCCATAACATCCATAGGCCTCACGCCACATTTTAAATAGAAATATGTAAATAATTTTGGAAGTGCTGTTTTAATTTAATAATTTCTAAATTTAAAATTGCAAAATATGTGACGTCACACCAGGGAAGAGGAGGGTCACACCAATATGACCACCTGTGACAAGGACAGCGGGGGGTTCCAAAAATCATGAAATTCGTGTGAGGTAATTTATGGATGGCCCCTTAAGGGGTTTCCGTTTAAAAATATATATATTTTTAGTTAACCGATTTTGTATACCGTAATAACAAAGATTGCGAGAGAGTGCACACCGTACTAATAATACAAAATCATTAAATTAAAAAATGTTCGATTTTATTTGTTTGAAAGAGAAATCAAGGAGATTACTTGATGAGAAGAAACATATACTATATTTTTAAAGAGTATAATATATATATATATATTGTTTATAAATAATTTATTTGTTAGAGATTATAATTTCGAAAGTTTACCTTTAAAATCAGTCTTTTTAATTAGAAATATTTTATCTGTTAATTCTCATGGGGTCAATTACTCTATTGTATTTAGGTAAATTTGTTTTGCCGTATTAGTAATTAGTTGTTTAGTCATGAGAATGCATTTGCTTATTGAGTGACCTGCTTACTATTATGACAAAACGAATTTACTTAAATCCCATGAGAATACCAGATAGAATATTTCTAATTAAAAAAACTGATGATGAAGGTCAAACTTTTGAAACCATAGTCTGTAACAAATAAATGATATATTATACATGTTATACGTATGTTTATTTGCATCATGCAGGTGATAACCTCAGTGATTTCTCTATATGAATCAACAATTCTGCTACTCTCGGCAAAACAAAATCTTTTCAATTTATTTGTTTATCCATGAATACATCCTTCAATAAGAAACACGATATCAATATCTAATATCTTTCGAAATATAGGCCATGATTTACTGTAAAGAAATCTTTGTTAACTTTGGATGTCTGTGTTTGAAGAAGAAATTGATATAGCTTATGTATTAATGTTGTTTTTTAAGGATTATTTTGAGAATAAATTTCTCTACTTATATGCGTGTCTACACGGTAAACATACAAACTTAAAATTAGTCATTTATTTTATGAATATTAAATTTAATTAAGCATCTATTTAACGATGCACGAAAGGGCAAAGAGATAAAATCGACGTAACAAAATCAAGGTTAGATAAACAAATAAAATTCAATTATAATTTTATATACCTACATTTCCCTGTAATACTAAAAAAATGTCCATACATAGATGACCAAAAATAAAAGCTTGAGCGCCTATTTTAATTGAATTTTTAGTTAAAAACTCCCAGATTTTTAATTCTTGTCAGGTGGATTGGATATAGTAATTATTTTGGGCTGTAGAAAAATTTATTTTCTATTTTTTAGTGGATTTTCAAATTTAATCGTTTTTTTTTTATTATATATATTTTTATTTTGTATTTTCTAGTCTTTGAAATTTGAATTTTCCATTCATTGACAATTGTCTGGAAACATCTACAAAAATTAGAACTTTAGTCAATAAGAGAGAGATGTTCCTAAATGTTGTGTTTTCTGCCACTGTGAAAAAACTAAGAGGTAATGGGAATGTCAAGGATTGAATCAAGTTTGATTTTTAACTAAGTAATATACCTTTCCGAAAATATCTATATGATCGCTGAAAATGGAAGAATCTGGAAAGAGAGGCAACAAATTAAATTAAATTCTCAAGCATTGTTATTCTCACGAAATTATATTTTAAGATATATTTATTATTTTTAAAAAACTTTAAAAGTAAACTTCAAAAATATATGAGTGTTTCTATTTTATTCGAAAGGCAGAACGATAGCCCAGTCGCCGAGGGGCGTAAGAACCCTCTCCCCCAATGTGTCAGATTTAGTTAAAAATTCAAGTCATTTCAGAAAATATGCCATTTTAACATCTAGCCTTGTACGCCCAAACGCCTGAATATAGGCAATCAACTCGTCACCTCTTCTTCAAAGCTGCGTAATGTTAGGCTCTACCCTAAAGTACTTGAGTTTTAGAGGTATTGATAGAAGTCAACAAAACTAGCTTTCCTGCCGGGATGGCCAAAGTATAAAATTCAATTAATTATTTTTTTTTTTGTTTGGACCCTTGAGATCACGCAAAGCTTGATGTCTCTTTCTGGTTGGACCTTCCACGCCTCTATCTTTTTCCGGAACGTGTTATCGAATTCCATGGTCAGGCTATGTAATTTTCCTAGCCGGATGAGTGTGTTGATTTTAAAGGTGCCCAGGTACGTATGGATTTTTGGCGTTATTCTTCCATTGTTTCTTCCTTGATTTTGTGATGGTCCGGGTCCCCCAGAATCTGAATGCCCGGTTGCCACACGAGCGTGGGTGGATTGGTTACCACCTGGGGTAATCTTGTTTTGCCTCTCACGATTCATGGTTGCTTGTTACGAAATTTTGTCCTGTGCATGCGCGAGGTTTTGTAGAACCAGAGATTGTCAGTTTCTGGAGCCGTGGGGCCGGTTTTTTATTATTTTTGAAATAAATTCACTTTGCTTCTTGCTGGGATTGAACTGATGAAGTCTAGGTTGATATTCTCCTAATCGGATTAAAAAAGTTGGTGATTTAACCGATTGCGCTACCGACCCCTCTAATTAATTATTATTACTATTTATTTATTTATTTATTTATTATTAGGAAATTCAATGTAAAAAATGATTTGGCAATAGATTTTTCGTTATTGATTTTAAAATAACATGTAAATATAAAAGTTGTAGAGAATTAAAATCTCTATGAAATTTATTAATAAAAGTTCCTGTAGTATAGAAAATATAGAAGACCTAAAAACTCAAAAATAACACAAACCTGGTTTTATTTCAAGATATCACAATTTCCCCGCAATTACCGGAGCTAATAATGATTGAAATTTATTATAATATGAGGCTACTTTAAAGCAGTGGTCTCTAAACTTCTTTGACCCTCGACCACTTCAAGAGTTTCTTTAAATTTATCAAACCCCTCTATTTTTAGTTTTTATGTAATTGTAATAGAACAAATAAAAAAGGACACCTAAGTAAGTTTATATTTTTAAATTTTTTAAATTTCCCTATTTTATTTATTCATTAAAGTTGCTCAAAGATATACAGATGAGTATTACAAAATATCGTAATTTATATAGAAAATATGGGACTAATTTAATATTGTACAAATATATAAATACAATGATGTTTTATATTTTTCTACTGACCCCTAATCAACCTTTATTTGGAGTAATTTTTAATTCTGAATATCAATATCAAATATAGTTTCACAAAGATATATAATCTGTTAAAAAGGAAGATCTTCTGAAATGATTTGAAATTTTAACTAAATCTGACACATTTGGAGGGGGGGGGGGTGGCGCCTCTTAGCGACTGGGCTATCGTTCTGCCTTTCGTATAAAATGGGTAAATATTGTCAACAAATAGAAACAAAGCTGTTGTTCTCTGCTTGATGCAAATCCAGTCATTTTTAGGAATAAATGATCACTGAAGCTATCAGAAATATTGTAAAATCAAATAATTTTAAAATTGTTAAATTTATTTCAGAACATTCCCAATGAGAATATTTAACTGAAATAATTGAAAAGTTTATGTTTTGCCGAGAGTAGCAGAGTTGTTGATTTACAAAGAGAAACAAAGAGGTTGTCCTCTGCTTGATGCAAATAAACATACACACATATATATCGAAATTATATGCTGTATATATATTATTTATTTATATAGATATATAATTTCGATATATATGTGTGTATGTTTATTTGCATCAAGCAGAGGACAACAGCTTTGTTTCTCTTTGTAAATCAACAACTCTGCTATTCTCGGCAAAACATAAACTTTTCAATTATTTCAGTTAAATATTGTAATTGGGAATGTTCTGAAATAAATTTAACAATTTTAAAATTATTTGATTTTACAATATTTTTGATAGCTTCAGTGATCATTTACTCCTAAAAATGACTGGATTCGGCGAGTAAGAATTTCACTTTCAGGGTATGTGTTGATTACACAACAGTATGGGATTTGTTATTTGCATTCTGAAATAATTGTCCAAAATGTCCACATAGCTCTCGGTCTATATCAACGCCAAGTCACAACAGTATGCATCGGCACTCCAACAACATTATTAAGTAAAACCATTTGAAAAAAGTAGTTCAGGTGTGTGATACAATTTAGGAAAGGTTTTATTTTATTTATTTAATCATTTTATTTTTACATTTCCTTTAATAGGGTGGGTTAATAAAAAAACCTCCTATTGCTTAGGCTTCTGTTTTCATCAAAGCTGAACTGATTAATCACTTTCAATCAGCCACTCATCTCCATGTCCATGACAAGCCTCCTCTTCTCTCCCCTTGTATATATTGTTCTAAAACTTCAAACAGTACTTACCTACTCTAAAGTTAAATTCATAGATTAGGTAACTTGGCAATTCAATAATATTTTCTGAACATCGTTCCCTTGAAATTAATCTGATACCCATTGCGTGATTGACCATATGATCTCAATTTCGGAAATTGTTTTCCAATCCTCACTTTTAGTAATTTAGCCTAAGTAGTTCGCTGAGCAATAAGCTTTTTCTCTAATTGGAATATTTATTAATCAATTAATAATAAACTCTATTATATATAAGTCATTCATTTGCCAAATCACCTAAATCAAAAAACAAAAAGTAGAGAAAATTTATAAAATAATATATATTGTTTTTAAAAAATGCTTTTAAAAGATTAGTCAAATAAACATTTTAGAGCAGGGCTGTCCGAGCCGCGGCACGAGGGTCGCATACGACCCAGCACTGCAATGAAAGAGCCACGAAATAAAATTAAAAACTTTCTTAAAACATTAAGATTTTTAGAGTATTTTAGTGTTTAGGAGTAAGAAATTAATATAATTTATCTTTTTATGTTTAGCTCCTTCGTATTAATAATAGAAATTTTTTTTGCCCCAATAACTCAAAAATAAATATAATGAAAAACTCCTACAAAAAGATCATGGACACAACATCAAAAATATTTTTAGAATCGGATCTAAATGATCTGAAAGTAAAATTAAGATCAAAAACTACCCAGATCAAATAATAAATAAACATTTGAGGAGTTCTCCATATAAGAATAACAACAACATCTCAAAAAATGAAGCAAACTACATTTATGTAAAACTGCCATATCTAGGATGTATCAATAATGACTTCAGGAGAACGTTGATAGCAGGCAAAACAATAAGAATATGCAACACCAGTGACAACAAAATACAAAAAATGTTTACTTTCAACTATGAAGGGACCAACAATAACAATGAGTTCAACATAGTATACAAATACCAGTGTAGTTGTGATACCACATATATCGGAACGACAAAGAACAAAAATCAACGATTGTATCAACATGATCTCAATGTTAGAAATAAAAATGTCAACCACACAGCTTTAACGGAGCATCTAATCCTAACGGGGCATGAGCTTAACAAGAATAATTTTAAAACTGTTTACAAGAACAACAACAGTTTTAAGAGATTTTTTGTGTTAAGTCTTTTTATAAATAATGAACCAAATATATTAAATAAACAACAAGACTATGAATTCGCCGATTTCTATAATGGTGCATGGAAAATATAAAACTGTAATTATAGATCTATTTTTGCATTCAAAATAAATTTTTAAAAATACACTTCTCATAAATATCAAGAGGTAATTCGGGTTCATAGCCAGTCGATCTTGGTGGATCGTCCCTTGGGGATGTGATTTGACATGGAGACACTATTTTTAAATATTTAACCACTTTTTAACTCTTGGACTCTCTCGTCGAATGTATTCTTTCTGGAACTGGTCCGTCATGAATGGATAAAAACTGATCTATTGTGATATGTTATCTGTGATTTCCCAGTGAAATGTATTGTTCAACCAAAAAAATTTTATAAATACAAAATGTAAATAGGTCTGATGAGGCAAACAGTAACTTACAATAATAAATAATTCAACATGAACATTTATTAAATTTCATTTATCCATTTCAAAATTTTCTATTATTAATACGAAGGAGCTAAACATAAAAAGATAAATTATATTAAGATTTTTATTTACTTACTGGAAACATTCACAATCTGATATTTTTTTTATAAAATAATAAGAAATTGGAAAATTATCACAAAAGTTTTCGAAGAATAAATGGGCAGATTTTCAATTTTAAATGTGAAAAAATATATCGATTTCGGAAAAAATAATCGCAATTGTAGCATATTTTGACTTCATTTTTATTAGATTACCTGCAAACTTTCTGATTGAATCTATTTTCAATCAGGGATTGAACTGAAAGAAAAATTTAATGTCTCTTTATTATAATTTTATAAAAATTATCTAGCCAAAAACAAATACTCCTGGCTTCACAATACTTATTTACTTTTTGGAAATATGAATTTATATATAGTAGGTACCTAAAGCTATTTTCAAGAATAAAATTCACTCAAAGCAAAGTTATAAACTCAGTTTTCAGGTAAAAAAAAAATTTCGAAAATTTAAAAACCATTCTTCATCTCATATTTACATTTTCAAAAATATTTATTATTTCAGTAATTAAAACTTTTGAAGTTCTAAATGATTTAAAAAACAATATTCTGAAGGAAAAGAACTCATAGATTATTGTACTATGACAGTTTCGCTTCTCTCAAGGTGGATTACATTATTCTACATTATAACTAGTAATAAGTTGTTGTAGGAAATAAGGACAATAGCTAATGCAAATATTTTTATTTTATGCCAACGTTTCGTCAACTTTGTTGACTTCCTCAGGGCTCAAACAAATTAATCACTTTGCATAATTGTCAATTTATAAATATTCATTCTTAGCAAACACATACACACACATGAGATTTAAATAGGAAATATTTTCAATCTGTGCCTATATATGTTTGCTAAGAATGAATATTTATAAATTGACAAATACGCAAGGGGATTAATTTGTTTGAGCCCTGAGGAAGTCAACAAAGTTGACGAAACGTTGGCATAAAATAAAAAATATTTGCATGAGCTACTGTCCTTATTTCCCTACAACAACTTATTAATTTAATCGATGGACATAAATAATCAAAATAATTATAACTATTCTTTTTTATTGAGAAATATCAATAGAATTAGTATATTTTATTTGCGACCGGAAACATTTGTTTTTTCATCAAATGCGGCTCGTGTAAATCAAAAGGTGGGACACCCCTCCTTTAATAGTTGAGTTGTTTATCGAAAGAGAAGT
The DNA here is from genome assembly GCA_024734495.1 of Forficula auricularia. Lineage (NCBI taxonomy): Eukaryota > Metazoa > Arthropoda > Insecta > Dermaptera > Forficulidae > Forficula > Forficula auricularia. The sequence continues at coordinate 15,767,721 of JALMQS010000149.1, forward strand.
TCAAGCTCAAACCATCTAGATTGCAGATTTTTGTAGAGAAAATCTCATCAAAATGGACGACGTTTCGACATATATTAGTATATTTCTCAAAATTGGGTGGAAGCTTAAAAAGGTTAAGACTGGTATACAATACGAACTATTAAATGTTAATTTTAGTTAAGTATTTGAAAATGTAGTAGAAATCGAAATTTTAATATTAGGATAATTTATTTTTTTAACTGAGAAATAAATATATAAATAAAGAATGGGTAGAAAAAAGAAAATTAAAAAAAGAATGGAATAAACCTCACCCGCAGAATCCCTGGGAAGTCCTCAACGCCCGATTCCTTGGTGGAAAGCGTTGATTTTGCCCCTGGCGGGGTTCACATTTCACGGGCTCAAGGGGGCATGGTGTCATGGTGGGGAGTGAACTTTGGACCCTGCAATAGAAAGAATTAGTTATTGTACAACCACCTAATAAATAGTTAAAAGGGAAATCCTAGAAGTATCGAATTTAAAGATTTTTTCCAATTCGAGCAAACAGGTCGGAGCTTGTTTGCGAACAAGTCTTAGCTTGTTTTCGAACCTCTCGCAATATACAATTAAATCTATTCTAATTCCTATATTATAAATGCTAACTAAATAAGTGTATTAAAAGAAATTCCCTTTTAAGATATGTTTTATATACGATTGCTTTCTCTACTTATTCTAATCAAGCATTGTAAAATGTATTCTAGTAAATCAAATTTAATTCTTAATATAAAAACTAATTTGAATAAAAATCAATTTAATTATTATTATAATTACTGAATCCGAACTGTTATGCATGATGAGAACCTAAAAATTTCCGTAAATTAAGTCTCATAGTTTTCATTCTAATATTATTTTATGGGAGTGCTGCAAATAGCTGAAATACATAAGTATAACATAAAATAAAAGTGCGAAATGATTTAAAATATTGTAGAGTGTTTAGTGCACACTACAAGACTTTACTTACATCGCCTTAAAAATGAAAGTTAATAATATTAGAACTACAAGTTTTGGGATATTTAATTTTTGGAGAAGGAAGATGTCAACTTACTAAAAAATTTTCTTGAAAAATATAATAAAAATTTATAAAAAAAAATAGATGTGTGGCACTCGGGGACTGCCGCGGTAAAGCTATTGCATAGCATTTTTTATCAACTTATGCAATTATAATATTTAAGCAATATTTTTTCACAAACAGCTGCTTACGTATTCGTCCGATTTCGGAACAGCTCGTCTCGATCCGTGCGAGCTTCGTACAGTCTACACGCATCTGTCTAGTCGCACGCACACAAACACCGTGTCGAAGTCTGCCGAACTGAAACGACGTTAGACGATGCTTTCAACCCCGCTTTCAACGCCGCACCGCTGTGCCCGCGATAAAAGTTATGCAATAGCTTAATATGCAATAGCTTAATAATTATTTTTGTTTATTCCTATTTATTTGAATAGCATAATGCATGGGAAATACAAATAATAATAATAATCCCACGGTGTTGTCTCATGTCGGTCTGAAAAAAATTTAAAATAAATGTTAATAAAAAAATAAATATTTTATATTCCGCGTTTTTTACTTTAAAATGCAATTTAAAATATATTTTTTCTTTTAAAGATGTACCGGCTGTCCACTGTTAGTCTCCAGAAAATTATTTATTATTCATTTATATTATTTACTATTATAGTTTAATTGTATTTTATAATTTAAATGTATTGTAAAAAAATAAGATAATTAATAAATTATAATTTTGTAAAAGAAACCCCCCCCCCTTTAATTTCAAAATTCCCTCCACAATGAGATCCTTTGAAAGCCCCCTCCCCACCTCTTCAAATCCGCCGGTCGGCTGTCAGTCGAGTCGCTCGAGTCTCATGTAGGAGTGGTGGGCGGCGGCAGGGAGGGACATCTCCCCCGCTCGAGCCGCCTCTCCGCCAAGAGTCGGGCGACTCCGCTGGCTTTCGGCTGGCCGCTTGGAGGGGATTGTTAGGTTATTTTCGTTACGGAATTTCTCGATTCGGTCGTCGCGCTCAAAGCACGCGATAAAAGCTATGCAATAGCTTAAAAAGAATTTAAAAAAAAACTATTAAAATTGATTATTTTAAAATAACTTTTATAACAAAAAACTAATATTTATTATTAAAAATTATTAAAAAATTGTTTGCATATATTCAGAAAATAAATATTTTTTGCGGCAAAGTTACTGACGTCATTTCTAAAGGGGAAATCAGGGAGAGTTTGCGGTGGAGGGATTAAAAAGCACCCTCTCTGACGTCATCGACAGAGGGTGAAGTCTAGAACATGAGAAGAAAGGCTCACCTGGCCTCGGGTATTCATCATCCGCCTTCCAAAAGGGCTTATGAAATTGTAATGGAATTCTCTTTCATCGGAATAAGAAGATATTTTCTTTCGGCTTAATGAAAACAGAAGAGAAGGTTCACTTTGACTAATGGCCAATCGTTCAATCCAACAAAATGAGAAGCGATTTATTTATATTTATGAGAGAAAGGCGAATTCTCTTTAAAATTTTCGAATTTCATTTATATAGAAAAAGAGTAAAAATATCGAAGTGGTTCCGCCTATTTTCTATGATAAAAGATAATTTAATAAAGATTTCTACGTGTTTTGAAATGATAGTAAATTGAAAGTTTTTTTTTGCCGAGAGTAGCAGAATTTTTATATATTGAAGGAGACAATAAAAAAGTGTGTCTACTGCTGGAATTATAAATTTTATTTATTTATAACGAGACTATAGTTTCGAGGGCTTTGCCCTCTTCATCAATCTATTACAATTGATTCACAGGAATTAATTTATGAATCAATTGTAATAGACTGATAAAGAGGGCAAAGCCCTCGAAACTATGGTCTCGTTATAAATAAATAAAATTTATAATTCCAGCATAAGACACACTCTTTTATTGTCTCCTTCAATGAAATGATAGTATTATTCGAAGAATTAACTAAAAAAAAAATAGCCCTATAATCAAAAATAATTATTTTTAATAATTTTTTGGGTAAAAGTATTAAAAAGTGTTTTATGTACTTCATTTGCATACCTTAGGCAATACGACAAGTCCGGTTCATTAAAGTCAGTTGAAGATTAGAAATAAAAATTTGCTTCCTAATAAATCATGCGCATTAAATTGTATCTTATTGAAGTAAAATGAGGACATGGGCGCCGGCAGGGGGGTGCAAATGGGGTACACTTGCACCCCCTGACATGAAAGAAAATACACAGAAAAAGATTAAGAAATAAGATTTGAAGATAACTTCTTTTGGCGCGCCTTGCACACTTTTAATTTTACTTGGCAGTAAATTATATTGAGCCGTCACGTGTCACGGTTGGTACCAGTTCAAGCTACAGGTGGCGGAACAGCATTAACCCTAAGCTCAAATTAATATCTTATATTTTAATTTTGGCGCTCATGTACATTTTATTTTCCTGGGCAGTAAATGGGAATGAGCCGTCACGAGTCACGTCACGGGTGACGGTTGAGCTGTGGTCTATTGCCAGTTCAATCATTGTCGAAAAATATATTAATTATTCCTTTTCAAAAAATAATAAAATTATAAATGCCATGGCCAGTTATCACTTCTGTCGTGTGGTCTTAAGCACACAACTGAATTTTTTATTAAGTCACTGTTTGAATAAAAACGCTTCTAGGTTGCTGTCCAAATGTGTTCATAACCTTGTCAATGACTTCAGTGTCCTCCTCTACTCTTTTCATGTGAACACTGAGCATGCTCAGGCCGCTTAGCCTCGCGTCTCCCATCGTTGTCCGATCCCACGTCTTGACACGTCGTAACGTATTATATAATACGTTCAATCCTACAGTTTGTCTCTGGAATTAGGGTCGGCGTGACCTTTTACGGGGCCGGGTTCAAAAATTTTCCGGGGCTTGAATACACATTCAAACCCTACACTTTACAACGAGGAATTATTTATTTACAAATGCTGTTACATATTATATATTTTTTATAAGATGAATATTAAATAATAATACAATCCAGTTTTTTAAACAAATCCAAGTAATATTTTTTCAAATCCATAATTCGCTTCAAGGGGCAAAAAATTCAATGAAAGTACAAAATCTGTAATCATGTATGACTTTGGCAAAAAAATGATGTAGTTTAATTTCTCTAAAAAGTACATTTCTCTGAAAGCGTCTGAAATTTTTTATCTAAAGTAGGTTCCAGGATATGAGGATTTTATGGAGTTAGACTGAACTTTGATGATTTTTGTCACTCATTTAAACTGAATCATCGCTACTAAAAAGATGTATTGCATTTGTTAATGTTATCATCATTCTTTAAAAGGTTAATCAAAATCGGTGTTTTTTAAATGGGTAATTTTCGTAGACCGAGGGGCATCTCAAAACGCGGGACAGGGTTCCGGCGAACGCGATGAACCCGCCTTGCGCAGGCCCTGGCTGGAATAGTTAGACCAATTTTGATTGCGTCGCATACCTCTGGGTGAAACGGGGTGGCTTGAGCAATCAAATCTGCGTATGCAACAAGGGATTCAATCAAGGCCGCATCACTCGCTTCATCTGTCTCAAGCATCTCGTACCAAGTGGTAGCCTCGGGAATAAAATTGTGTAGAAAACCTCAGTAAACCTTCTTTATATCTTCTGACATGGCTAAAAATGAAGATTTGTCTAATTACTTTACCATACAGGGTATGGCCAAGTATTGTAATCGTGCATGAAAAAAGGTTTTTTTCTCTTTTTTTCGAAGTATCTCAAAAACGGAAAGAAGTATTTTGATTTAAAAAAATTGAGCGAAAGCATGCCATTTCGGTCTACAAAAAAGCTCTAATAAGTGAACATCGAAAAAATTATATTTTTCGAGATAACAATTGTTTTGTCAAAATGTCTGTTAGTTACATAGTCTATCTGGTTGTGTGTTAGTCTGTCTGGTTGTCCGTTAGTCTGTGCGTTACCAAATTTTTGTGGACGAGCTAGCTCAAAAACTAGTGGGAATATCGAAACCAAATTTCACACATAGTTTTGGTCCATTGATTTTTCGTTTATTGGGCCACGCAGGTGGGGGCCTCCACTAACAAGAAATATTTACATAGTCGGGTGAATTTAATTATAGGAGTATTTACATAATTATAGGAACATTTACATAATATATTTACAATTTTTTTTCTTTATACAATTTCTAGAGCATGACGATTTCCCTATAAGTTCTCCTGTTGAAGCTATAAAAATTCATCAAAGAACCCCTCATCGCCCTGAAGGTCATATCGCGATTAAGAGCTGATTAGATTTTGGTGCATATCGACCCAAAATTAAGGGAGGGGGGGTTAAAAATTAAAAATCCAGGCCATTTGAGCAAACTCAACCAGATTTTGGATACATAATCAATGGGCCCCCAGAAGTCTAAAAATGCAAAAACTAACCGCCCAAAATGGAGGGGGGTCAAAAAATGAAAATCTTGGACATTTACCAAACTCAACCAAATTTTGTATACATAATCAGTGAGGCACCAGAAGTATAAAAATCCAAAAACTAACCCCCCACCCCTTACATGATTATAAATAATTTTAGGGGCCAGGTTGTATGGTAAAGTCAAGTGGATGGCCACATCAGAACACCTCAGCTTATTTTTTCATATTTTCTGAGTGGACCTGCATAAGAAAAATGCTTTTTTGTGTGTTGAAGAAAATCGATTTATCAGAGAAGAAATGACAGATTCTAAATATGGGATGAAGATAGCTAATCTGAAAAATTATTCTACATTTTCAGATGGTTGATTTGATCTGTAAGGCCTCCCTTGACACCACTCGAGGACATTAACTTAATTCACATAAATATCTAATATTATATGCCTACCTATAATTATAAGTATCCAGTATTATAAATTATATTTTATTAGTTAATAGTATAGTGTGTAGATGCAGATGCACCCGCCTGAAAATAATCCTGCCGGTGCCCATGAATGAGGAGGAAATCTGACTCGCTAAACGCCTAACAGCGGTTGACCCGACAGAAAATAGCTACGTGGACCAACTCTTTGATATATTTTTTTAGTTAATCCGCAGAATAATACTATCATTAAAGAAAACACGTCGATATCTCTATTAGTTTATTTTTTATCATAGAAAATATGTGTGTTCTTCGATACATTTACCAGAAAAGAATTGCCAAACCATCGAAATTAACATAGGACCTATCAAAACATTTTCACATTTCTTCCATTTCGTATTTGAAAAGTAAATGAAATGTAGATTTATGATTAAAGAAGCAAATGTAGGTCTGGTTGTTCAACATCGCAGTTTATTCTTTTCCATTTCGTGTATTTTTTTATTTATTTTTAAGCTTTGAATTGTGTGAAAAATAAATGAAAGTAAAAAAGCGAATGAATGGCTAGTAACCATATATATATATATTTCACGTAGGCAACTGACAAACCTTTTAACTTTTTTTGCTCTATTAAAAAAAAAAAAAAAAAAAGTTTTCTTTTTTTTCCTAAGCTTTCATTCTGTTGAACTTTATTCGAATATCAACCACTCGAGGTGGCCAACTTCAACCAACTGCCTTCTCTAATGAAGATGAAGACCAAATCTTAGATGACTTGGCTTAATGTTTTTTTCTATTTATTAAAGTGTTATCTCAAAAAAAAAAAAAAACTAAAAAGTGAAAATTTCATAATATCACATATAATTGTTTTTCCCAAATTTTTTAATGGATAGGTATAGTACTATTAATCTTAAAGCAAAAACATAAATTAAAAATTAATAAAAATTTCGGAAAAAATAAATAGATACATATTTATAACTTGTAAATTTCAAATTTATATCTTTTTAGTTTATGAGCTGCAGTGATTGATTGATTGGTTTATTTTTTTATTGTTGGTCTGAGAATGATATTCTCCTGGAGCATAAAAAAGTGATACATTCATTACATAATAGTATCTGCTCTCAATAAGAATAGACGGACAGACAGATATTGTAGCGACTCTATTAGGTAACCGTTTTGCTATATTTTTTAACAGAACCCTACCAAGCCATAAGTAAATGATTTTTTTCTACTTTTCTAAAAAATATAATGAGCAAAAAAAATTTGAAGATTTTCAAGGTAATTTAATACTTCACTCCGCCCGGGAGGTAAGTTACGCCCTCCTGTCGGGGATAGCAATTTTATTCAATAAGGATGTGTATTGGTGGAAAATATTCTAAAGCTATTTTTAGATTTTTTACTTTTATTTAGAATTAGGTATTCGTAAGGTATGTATACAAAATATAATTTGTTTTTTAAACAAATCAAAAAATATCATACATCAATATCTATATCTACGAGTATCTCTATTTATCTATAGTATATCTATCTATACTTATTATAATTATAATCGGCTTGCGCGACCACGTCAACGTAATTTTATTTAAATTTAAAACCCACTAAGTCCATGAATATTAAAATTTATTAAAATTAGGAAATTTAAATTACTATTTAAAAATCCATTACGGAGTGCAGGCATAGCTGGTCAGTAAGATGCCCACCGAAGGCGGGCTTCACAGCTGGATAATTATATTTTAGAATAGAGGTGAACCTCGAGTCTAAAATTCACTGACATTGACAAATGGATCCTATTAAAAAGAAATATTCATTCAAATATAATCAAATGATAAAGATTTAATTTGTTTTTGTTTTTTAGAAAAAAAAGGTTCAATTAAAAATTGACTAGGGTCTTGGATGATCAATCTTTCTCTTCTTTTAATAAAGAATATAATGCTTGACTTTTCAGATAAGTAATACCAATAAAATAGTTTGATTATTTATTAATTAAACTTCAAAAACTCTTGATATCTATTTAGAAAAAATAATAATCTATATGGTAAATTATATTTAGGTATAAACGAAAATAGCTAGCATCTAATGAAATATATAAATTCTAGGTGTTCATCTGAGATTGTGTATAGAAGTAAGAAGGTCAATTCATAAAAGGGATTGAATTCAACCTAAAATTTCAAACATGATTATATATTCGCATGTGATCTATGTATAGTCCCAATTAAATATATTAAGTGATTTACATAATTCTCTCAAGTGTATGGAAATATCGCGATTTATGAATAACATCCATTAAAATAATTGGGGATATTCCATTTAATATATTAGCATATTTCGAAAGCATGGAGAAGAAAGACATATTATACTTCTATATATGATATATATTTGTATATTATAAAATAACACAGAATTTCATTTTTAATCACTAACAAATAGTGAATTTCTATTTCATAATGTGTTTATAAAATTGTTGTTTTTAGAGATAAGTCTTCTTTATATCATTATTTTAGAATTTCAGAATTTAATAACTTTGAAGTTTTATACAACCTTTCCACGTTAATATATCTATATCAATATTTAATAAAAATAATAGTAAAAATAGAAATTTTTCCATTTCAAAGGAAATGTCTGTTGATTTGTCAGGGGATATGAATTCATAATGAACAATTTTGTTGCTTTGTGATTGGGCCCCAAGAGTATTAGAATATTAGTTGTTTTTTTTTAGTTTTTTAAATCAGTAGTTTTTATAGTAGTGTTGTCTATCATACGGTTTAACCAAATAAGTCATTTGGATGGTTGAAACTTTGTACTTAAATTCACTCACTTCGATTTAACAATAATGTAACGAGATAATATACAGTCGACTCTCGATAATTTGAATTTTTCGATAATTCGAACTCTTCAGCTGTTAACTTAGGTAAATTGAAAAAATGCTGTGTAGATAGGCTCGATAACTCGAAATCCTTTTCGTAACAAGAGGAGAAGACAACGTTCTATAATTCGAACTAGGCAACTTTTCCTCCTTATAATTTGAATTTTTCTAGCAAAAAACAATTCTTAATTTTTAGGCATGTTATTATCTGTTGCAGTGTTAATATATATATGTAAGTTTTTTTTTGTCGTTTTCATTTTTTTACTTTTTTACTTCTTCTTCTTCTTCTTTTTCTTTTATTGTATGCTCTTAGTTGTTTTTCTTCACAGTTCCTCAGGTCTTTGTGGGGGAGGTTCCCAGCTTTCAGCCCACCACTTCGGGGATCTGCCTCTAGGTCTCACTGCTGCTGGTTTTCCATCCCTAGCTATTCTCAATAGCCCATCTTCGCTGGCTCTATCGGCGTGGTTGCTCCATTTTTTTCGGCGCACTCAGATCAATTTATTTATGTCCTGTATATTGCACTGGTTCCTCAAATCTTTGTTTCTTATCCTATCCCACAATGTGACACCCAGTTGAAGATCTTAATGTTTTCATTTCTGTGGTTCTCATCAACTGCTTGGTTCTTTCGGTTTCAGCTCGAGTTTCAGCCCCATAAGTTGTAATGTATATCTTCATTTTGGATTCTATGGTCATGAATGGATTTCTCCAGACCACATCTCGAAGATATCCAGATATTTTTGAACCCTTTATAGTTTGTTCTTTCACTTCGTTGTATAAATTTCAGTCACTGGTGATGTGACATCCGAGGTATTTAAATGACATCACTTGTTCAATTAATTTTTACTTTTTTACTTAAGGCTATATATAAAATCTATGTAAGCTCATACATATTTTCAAAAATATAATAAAAACTCTTAATATTTCGGGTTTTTTTCATTCCTCTTGATAATACAAACTTCTTGATAATTTGAAGTCTCGATAATTCAAATTTTTTAGAGTCCCTTAGATTTCGAATTATCGAGAGTCTACTTTATTTATTATGTTTAATAAATTGATGAATACTTGATAAATGATGAATTTAACAGAGAAAGTATTGAAGGAACAATAAAAAGGTGTGTCTTCTGCTGGAATTATAAATTTTATTTATTTATAACGAATCGTTATAAATAAATAAAATTTATATCCACAGAAGACACCTCTTTTATTGTCTCCTTCAATATATAAAAATTCTGCTACTCTCGGCAAAAACTTTGAATTTAAGAGGAAAATATGCTCTTCTCTTTGTTCATTATACAATTACTTTTTAAAGGGAAAAATTTAATTTATAAAGGTAAAAGAAAACATTCATAGGGTAGTTTTCGACCCTACATGGACATTTAATGAGATTAATTATTAAGATTTGAGCACTTAGATGGCGATCATCATGCTAATATGCCAGTGTATCCAGAAATTTATACTTTAATGATGGAATTTTTTTTGAGGTCTTTTGGATATGGTTGTTTACCTGGTGGATGGTAATATAGGATTTTTAGCATGAAATTTTTTTTCAAACTTTAATGTATAATGATGTATTTGTTGTACAACCGTGCAGTTGTTTCTGGCTCATATGATAGGCCTTCCTCAGCAACCTGCGTACAAGAACTGAGTTAATTCTACACCTTGAGACAATTTATAGTGATTTTGATATTTTTTTGGTATAATAAAATTTCAACATTTTTGTATTACATTTTTCAAAATAAATATCTTCCCTCATACAAACAATTATTGCACATTTCTCGGTTATTAAAAGAATGAATATATAGAGGAGAAGGCTCCCATCTTACCTTATCAAATTAAGCTCTCTTATACATTATAGGCATTGTATTGTAATGCCCTGGTTTATAGCAGATGTATTTTTTCTATTATTTAAAGAATTAAATAAACTAATCCTTGTGAAAGGCTCAAAATGAATTTTCATGTATATATTTATATATAGTGTTTTTAATTTAGACAGATTTTGTTGTCCTGTGTAGAGAGAATTATTATTACAAAGATATTAGTAAGATATGGGTAACCCTCTTTAAATCAAATAAAAATAAGAAATCATTGACATATACCTCTTCTCCCTATGTGAATTATAAATTATTTTCATTTGCATTGACGTCAAAATCCAAAAAATGTCTATCAATTATTACTCAAAAGTTTTTGATAGCCTGAGTACTGAATAAATAAATAAAATTAAAACCTTTTAGTTTCTTGTTCTTAAATAAAACAAATTAATTTTTTTATCTTGACAAAATCCTCAAAAATACTTGTTAACAAAACAGTGTATATATCTCAATAAGACCTCAAAAAAAATTCCATCATTAAAGTAGAGATTAATTATTTTGATTTGCATCCGTTAGTTTGATTGGTGCCCACTGCGGGGACCGAAACGTTACAGGCAGTGGGCTCACTCTCTGCCTGGTTGCTTGCTTTCTTTAATACTCTCTATTTAAGAAAAACGAAATTGATCAGCAAAACATTATATCTTGATAAGTTCTCTTATAGAATAAAAAATAATAATCAGAATCGAACAATGGGAATGATTGCTTACCAGAGCGGAATACTTTTTTGATCTTCTTCTTTCTATATAAATAAATCTATAATGGCCAATTTGTTTCGTATTGCTGTATATTGTTAGATCGACAGAGAAAAACAGATGGGAACCCAAAAAATATTTGTTATATTTTATTTTGTTGGGTGCTTATAAGGAAATTGTAGGAAAAAGTGATATCTTTTTAAAGACTCAGTACTCTCTCAGACTAGAGCCGCCCTAGTAATAAATAATTATGTTAATTAAAAACTGTTTAATTGAAAAGATTCTGTTTTGTCTAGAGTAGCAGGGTTGTTGAATCATAAAAAGAAAACAAAGTGGTTGTCCTCTGTTTGATATTATAGCATCGCTATAAGCTACCTTCATTAAACCCTTTATACGCTGAAGAAGGAGAGAAGATCTTTTAAAACTTAGGTTTTTTAAAAGATAGAAAATAACGTTTTAATAAATTATTTTATATAGAATGTATACTTTTAATTAAACTTTCATCTCCATTGCAAATATCTAATGATTTCTATCCATACCAAAAACTATCAATATAAGTCTTAGACCATTTAAAGGAAGACGAAATTTACCACATCCACCCTATACGACATTATGAAAATGACCACTATGGGAAATTGAAATTGGCCAAAAAGAGGGGGAGGGAGGGGTTAAAAATTGTTTCAAAACTAAAATTCTCTAACAAAAATCGAAGAAAGCTTGATATGTCTAATAAAATAGTCTTATAATTAAAAGGATATATTATTAATTGATAATGGGTCCAAAATTAAGAGGGAGGGGGTCTTTCGTAAATAATTATAAATGATTAAATATAAGAGAGGAGCCAGGTGTATGGTAAAGTCATGTGAATGGCCAAATCAGTTTATTTATTTACTTATTGAGACAATAATATTAATTATATTATAAGCTGTACCAAGTTTCAGCTTCTTTTGCAAACAATAATAAGTCTGAGAAGTGCGAGTCCTACTGCATCCAAGGGTCCGTATCTTATACCTTTGAAAATACTTGATAAATCAAATTTATTCTTAAGTGTCGTTCTTATCGAGATAATGAAAGCATTTTTGAATTTGTTTCATAATATTAAGGTAAACAATTTCTAATCTTCACAACGTCAGTCACCATATAGCGAAACATATACTTAATAAAAATATATTTAAAAAATTATTAAGCTTAATTATACTTTAAAAGATCTTTACAGGAATATCTGAAAAAAATTATACTTTCGACCCCACAGAAATTTCGACACTCAAAAATAAAAAAATTTATAACGAGGAAATTTATAATAACTTGTAAATTTCAAGTTTTTTAGTTAAGGACTTAAAATAATTTGACAGACGTACGGACAGAGAGACAGACAGATATTGTTGCTATATAATAGGGTCCCGTTTTCCTTGTGAACGGAACTCTAAAAATTGTCATGAATATATACAGAGAATCTATAGAGTGCTGAAAAAGTATTCACTGTGTCCTCCTATTTTAAAATGAATTTATAAATGATTAAACTCTTCAATTAATTTAAAATACCCTCTGGTAATAAATTACAATATACCTAAACAAATTTATATAATAACAATTCTTATCTAACTTAATTCAAATTTTAGTTATTTATGATTCATTAGAGTGAATAAGCTAGAAGTTGGACGATGTTATTTAACCTTCTTTTTAAGTAATTTAATCAATCAAAAGAAATAATATTAATAATCCTTCAACCATTATTCATCATTTTTATTTTGGGTTTTTAATTTTTAATAAAGATGTTATATAATAAAAATAAAATGAAAATCCATTTTGTTTTTTTTATTAATTCTGATGGGCTAGGCATGATCCGATTAAAATGAATTAATTTAGTCTTGTCGTTGCATGCTCTTTTTTCCATTTTTTATTTATTTTGGTTTATTTATTTATTTATTTAAACCAAGGGGAACATAATGCTATATATAGTAATTATTAAATTCTATTTCCAATGAATAAATATTGAATTACTTTATTATAAAAAATATTCCATTATTTAATTAAAAAATTGAAAAGATTTTGTTTTGTCGAGAGTAGCAGAGTTGTTGATTCAAAAAGAAAAATCAATGAGGTTGTCCTCTACTTGATGCATATATACATAATATACATTATACACATTTATATAAAGAGTATATAAATACAATGTGTCAATTTGAAAACTTCCCACCCCTAGTGTTGCTAAACTGGCAAATTATTTTAAAAATCGCTGAGACACGTCAAATTTGTATTCGAGGGGAAGAATTTTGACGTATAAATTAGATTATTTCACCCCCTGCCCCCAGAGTCACCCCCCAAAAATCTTAAATAAGAAAGGGGGTCGAGTGAGACATCATTTTGAAGGGCTTTTTATTCTCTACATTTTTGTAAGCTGGAGATAGACTGGAAACGTTCTGTGAAATATGTTTACTTTAGTTTTGGTGTTTTCAATTTTGACTTTGTCGTTTTCAATTTTGTTTTGTTAATCATTTGCAAAATATGTAAATGTACAAGAATAAAAAAGCGTTTAAATTGTTTGTGGTTTAGGTTAATCTAGTAGGTATGATGCTATTTTATTCGAATTATTAAAACAACGTACCACCGTCAAAACCTGTTTTAATGAGAATTTATAAGTTTAATGTATCACACAAATAATTACAAAAATTCAATTTTGCATTATTCAAAGTCGACTAACTTGGCAACGCAGCACTCAAATTTAAAAAATGGCACACTAATATGTAGAGAATAAAAATCCCTGCAAAATGATGTCTCACTCGGACCCCTTTTTCTATTTAAGATTTTTGGGGGAGGACGGTGTCTCTGGGGGGGGGGCAGGGGGTGAAGGGGCAATCTAATTTATACATCAAAATTCTTCCCACTCTGAATACAAATTTGATGGGATTTTAAAATATTTTTCCACTTTAGCGATACTAGGGGTGGGAAGTTTTCAAATTGACACACTGTATATATATATATTAGAGGTTTTTCGGGTTTCTCCGCGTGGGTTTGAGAGTTTTACTCGACGTTTTGTCTCTCCTTTTGGAGCCATTTTCAAGAGAGGGGGTGGGTGGTGTACGTGGTCTTAACCTTGTAGTCCAACATTTGCCTACAAACAGTGACAGTGAACGTATCGAGTGTAGTGCCCAACATTCTCAAGACAGCAACAGCCGAGACGTCAGCCACCATAATGCAAGTAATACACCTTCAACAACAAAACACCCAAAACTTCCTAAATATCCAAATCTACCCAACCTTCCGACTGAAGAAATTCACTGGGTAAAGACCACGTAGACCACCCAACCCCTCTCTTGAAAATGGCTCCAAAAGGAGAGCCGAAACGTCGAGTAAAACTCTCAAACCCACGCGGAGAAACCCGAAAAACCTCTAATGACATATTTATATGTGCATATCTGGTTTTATGTTCTAAATCCGATTTCAAACTATTAAGGGTATAGATTTCGTTCACCTAGAAGTCACAAAGTGAAAATGAACTTTTTCACCTCGGAGATAGAAGTTCTTAAAAGAGACCCCAGGTGACGATTAGATACAAATTTCACCTTGGAGATAGAAACTCTCAATAAAGACCCCGTGAGACAATTATATTAAAAAGGATTTATTTTATTTAGGGACGAATCTAAGATTTTAGTATAAATATTTTTACATTGCACAAAAATATTTATGTTTTTAATGCGAAGAACTGATTATATTTTTTGGCTCTCTAGCTTTAAAAATAGTGGTAAAAAATCAGAAAACATTTTTTCATTGATTTTATAGCAATTTCGTAATTCAATATGGGTATAAATAAAAGAACGTATTGAAAATTTGTTCACTTTTTCTTTGGTTTGAGAATGTATTTAATAAAAAGTTTGCGTATAGAGGCATCCCTTTCTTGCTTACTTTCTATCTCTAATCAGAGCGACAAGATGTATCAAGTCAAGAACAAGTCTAGATTAGTTTCTATGAGTTAGAAATTATTCTTATTTTTAGTTATTCTAGAAATACCCAAATACTCTTCTGTCCTTGACCTGAAATGATACTCGTTATGCCTAACATACAATTTTTAGATATATGTATAATCTATCTACACTTATTAAACGAGCAAAAAATGTATATTTATTTATTTATATATATATATATATATATATATATATATATATATATATTTATTTATTTATTTATATATATATATATATATATATATATATATATATATACTAGCTGTACCCGGCGTGCCTCCGGCACGCCTGTCCCCAGCTAGGCCCTCCGGGCAGGTTGCCCTGGCGGGCGGCGTCTCGGAATGAAAGTATGAGGTGTCCAAAATTGATTACCTTTTATGTAAATTGTTTTTTTTTTTTTTTTTTTTTATATATATAGCTGACCCGGCCACGCGTTGCTGTGGCTAAAGTTTTTGTTATATTACATTATAGTAAACAATCTAAGAGGAACGATAAGAGAACATCAGTCACGGAGTCCACTATGCTTTTCCACACAGATAGTATATGTAAAAAAATATGGTGATCTCCTTATTTGACTTTCTACTACTATAACCCTTTAGTACAATGAAATTATTTACGAACAAAGACGAAAATGTTGATGTTGGTATACAAATTCACTGGATTGAGATTTGAAGGGGAAGTACGTTGAACACAATTAATTAAAATGTTCTTACACTTGATATTAAGCAGAAATCAATACAAAATAAAAATTTATCAGATTTATTATTTCCATTTAATTTTATAACAAATAAGTATATTACAGTATAATACAGTAAATAACATGTGACGCTTAAACTCATGAATGAGGTAGGCAAGGCAGACAGTCTTAAACTTTTAAACATTAATATCTATTTTTTTGAATTATAAATACTTTCAATTTCAATTTAATTTAACACCAATCGGTGCACAATGTTTTTGGTTAACCTGTCTTTAGCTAACACAAATAGATTCGACGGTTTCCCAACACGTGAACACGCAACATATAGTTGCCCATGAGAAAAACATGGATTTTCCAAATCTAAACCACAAATGGACATTGTTTGACCTTGAGATTTATTTATAGACATGGCGAAAGCTAAACGAATTGGAAACTGTAGCCTTTTGAAGGGTATGGTAGAATCTGATGGTATCATCGGAATACGTGGCAGCAGGACCATTTTTCCTTTAAACTTCCCAGCCAAAATGGTTGCTTCAAGAATGTTTCCGGTGATCTTTTTGATGACCAAACGCGTACCGTTACATAATTGAGGTGGATTCAAATTACGGAGGAGAATAATAGGGGAACCAATCTTTAATCGAAGATTATGTGGTGGCATTCCAGGGATATCTAATGAATTTAAAAATTCAATCGGAAAATTTACACTTTCATTTTCATCAACAACAGTATCGATTGATTTAAAAGACATCAGATCGCCTGGTAACAACTGTTGTATCTGGAAGTTAATTTCGTCAACATCAACGTTTTTGGCTGCCAAAATCGCCCGTTGACTGAGCCATTCATGATTCAAATAATTATTCTGTATATCCGGGAAAATACTCTGAATCAATTCATTTTTATCCTGAACAACAGTGCAAAAATTGTCTGGTAGTTTAATGCATCGCGTGTTTGGTTGCAGTTCTATTTTACCGTTCCCAATTTCTAGTAGTTGTTCGGAAAATATTTGTGCTGATGGATCATTTTGCAATTGTACTCGCATATTTATGGTCAATCGAAGTGTTTCAACACTTCGCCATAAGAATGATTGTTTCAAACATGCATTAATCTCATCCGCGAAAGTAGAGCGAGGTATAACCGGTAAGGTCTGCCGGAAGTCACCAGACAAAAGTAAGATAGCACCACCGAAAAGTTTATTATTGCTGTTTAAATCTTGCATAGTTCTGTTTAATGCTTCAAGTGAATATTTGTGTGCCATTGTGCACTCATCCCAAATTATTATAGAACTCTTCCGCAACACTGCAGCTATTCCACTATTCTTTTTGATGTTACACATTGCATCTGGTTTATTATGAACGTCCAATGGCAGCTTGAATGTTGAATGTGCTGTTCGCCCACCATCTAGTAAAGTAGCCGCAATGCCTGACGATGCTACTGCTAATGCGATTTTTTGTTGCGACCGTATTATAAGTGCAAAATAATTTTCAATGGAGGTTAAATAAAAATAATATAAAAATTTTTGTACAATTATTGAAAAAGTGTGGGGAGCTTTGTGCCATTTTCTCATTGATATATTAATTAACTTTTATAAAACTATGTGATATTACTTACATGTATAAATTGAAATTATTGTTCCTAAATATTTTTTAATAGAGGTTAAATAAAAACAATAAAAAAAAATATTTGTACAACTTTGCATTGACATTTTAATTAAATTTTATAATTATGTGATAATACTTACATACATATATTCAAATTAAATTATAAAGTTTTGATCAATGAAGCACAAATAAGTAAAAAACAGGATTAATTTCACTGTATTATCTTCATTATAATATGAATGCAATTTACACTTCAGTCTAAGTAACACGTGGCCGGCTATGCTAACACCAAAAATTTAAAAAGTGGAAATAATTGAATTATACGGTATTTCGTTCATTACAAAATAAATTTAATTAATTTTATAGCGTCAACAACACGTGGTAATTATGCTGTTAAAATGTAGCTTATATGACACGTTCGTAGATTTACCATAGCAGCGCCATCTATTGACTACTTACTCAACCCAGTCGAAAGGTATCGACATCTGTTAGAATCATTTGGAAATTGTGACTGTCAAATAATAACAGACAAATAATTAGCAATAAATTAAAATTGCGACTATAATTTGAGATTTAAACTATCCTACCTCTCAAGTTGGATCGAACTGCACATGGTGTGCGAATTTTATTATAATCGGTTCAGTGGTTTAGGAGTCCATTGAGATCAAACATTGTGACACGAGATTTATATATATTAAGATTTATTTATTTATATATATATTTGTTCTATTTTGAAAACGACTCTACCGATTTTGATGAAATTCACGGGTTAGGGGGTTTTTGGGGTGACAATTCGATCTGTCACGGTCTCATCTTCGAAAAAATTGTTTTTGATGGGGTTTTTTCGTAATCAAATTAATTATTCTCAGGTAGAAAAATGCAAATCTTAGGGATTTAAAAAGGGTTTATCTTTTCTTTTATACCCAGACAGACAATGGGTCGGGTTAATCCTTTATTCTCAAAGGCCTTGAAGAAGTATTGTGATTGTGGTGTGTTGTTTTCAAGCATTAACTAAAACCGAACAAAGCTTGGTCTTCCAGCTTTTAAATTAACACATATATATATTTGCATTTTTTTTAAACAGCTCTAACGATTTTGATGAAACAAACTCTATTAACAAGTTTTGAGGATGAGAAAGCGATCTTGATGCGGAGCGGGTGTGGATGTGGTGGATGTGGGGTGGTTCAGAAGGTGGGGGACAGTGGTGGGGGATCCGGGGGTAGGCGAGGTTTCGGGGGTGGGGTCGAGCAGGGTAGAAGTGGGGGTACAGTGGTCGAATACTATATAGATATATTTGTATTTTTTAATTTGAAAACGGCTCTCAAATTAAAATCGACCTTTTTATCAGAATTTTAAATTAAAAATAATATTAAAATATAGATTTTAACTGAAGGAAAAAGTTACCGAGCATCGCTCGGTGCCTCCAGGTACTTTTCATTAAAATTTAGAGATTAAATTTTTCAAATAATTTATTTCTAATTTATTAATTACATAACAAATATTGAATATAATTATTTGTAATACTTTTTGACCTCGAGATTTTATACCCAATTTAATTTAACAATAATTTGGACAGTTCACTTTTTTCAGTACTTCCTTCTACTACAATTTATGACTTTGTTTGAGACCATGGATTCCGTAGTCTTTACCTGAGGACCCTTTGTAGTCGCGATTGGCGCGAGACCGATTCCAATAATTTACTTCGCATTGGATAAAGTTAAAAGCAAAATCACATTAATAAAATTGAAATGAGCCAGCAAAACTCGAATGCTTAATAACTCTATGTTTTCTATTCTCTACCTATTTAAAGCTTATGCAAAAATTATCCTTTGATACATAGTTAATGGCTTCCATACCATATGCTCTTGAGCATTCTATCAACGACTGGTCTTGCCTAGCTCATACGCAGCTTTCATTCTTCTGCACCCAATGTGTTGCCTAAATAAAGGCGCACCAACATCTCCCTCAAATTAAGTTCAAATTCAGACTATATTTTGAGGATTTTAATTAATTCAATTATTTATTTATATTTTATAATTCAATATTTTTGTTATACGTGAAAAAACAATGAATTAGTTAAAAAGCTCTAAATGAAAAAATAATTCAAATTCAAGTTCGATTTCGGATAAAAGCTACAATATTAAATTATTTCTTCACTCGTGATTGTAAAAAATAAAAGAATTTACTATTGGCTGATAAAATGAAATGAAAAGTAATTATTCTTTACACTGACCAATGGGTAAAGTTCTCCAAGCGGCCGAAATATTGAATTTATTAAAAAATTGTTTTTTCTTAAATTACAAACATTTCAGTTTCAGAAGAGACATTTTTCGACCTTTCTTTCTTGAGTTATCATTTGGATCAGAATACAGAAAGACAGAGAATGATAATAAATTATTTTTTACCCATGTTTGAAACATTTCTAATCTCAAATATAAAATTAATACATAAATTGAACATTTTCGAGTGAATTTTCGTTAAGGCCGAAAAATTAAATAAAATAAATAAATAAAATAAAAAATACTGGCTAAATTAGCGAGTTATATATATAATTGCTTGAATTTATAAAAATTAACATATTTTCCAAAACTCACCCCATATACTGATATGAAAAATCTCTGAACGGCTTGACTCATCACATGCTGATGATCTCCTTAATCACTGTTAATGATTTGGATTCTGAAAATAAAAAATCAAATCAAAATAAGATAATTTTGCATAAGTCATTTAAATAAAATTTATTAAATGTTAATATTTTATAGTTATGTTTTTGAAAAAATCGTAGAAATCGAAATATTAATATTGATATATTTTATTTTTCTTAAAATTTGATATAAATATATGTACATATAAATAAGAGGTTTTAATAATAAAGAAATTTAGGCAGTTGGTGTGGTGGTGGGGATTCCACTCTCAACTAAATAATAATTAATTGTTATTCTATAAATTCCTAATAGTTATAAGGATAACCTTATAAATATCCAAATGAAAAATGTGTTCCAATTCGATCAAACAGGACTGGATTTGTTTAAAACTATCATGATAAAATAATTCTATATTAATAAATTATAAACTTTAACTAACTTGGAAAAATGATTTTTTAAGATATTTTTTAATGCATTTACTTTTTTTACTTATTCAAATAAATCTTCATAAAATATATTTGATTAAATCGAATTTTAATCATAACATAAAAACTAGCCTTGAAAAATCACAAGATTATTTTCTACTGAATCCATGATATTGTGATTTTTATTTTACTCCAGAGAGGGTGAATACAACCCTTCTGTCATATTAATTAAAATAATCAATAATAGCTTGGATTCAGTGGAAGATAATCTTGGGATTGTTTTTCCAGGCTAGTTTTTATATTAAGATTAAAATTGTATTTACTCGTAACTATATAGTTTATGAAGCTTTAATCAAATAATAGAAAGTAATTGCATTAAAAGATAATTTTTTAATATGTGTATTTTTTAGTTTATCATTTGTTAATGAATCTCTTTAACTAGGCAAATTAAATTTGTATATAAAAAGTAGGTTAGAGATACAGAAATAAAAGCCAATTACTATATCATCTAATATCATATAATATAACAATGCATAAATATGTAATATTACTTAATAATTAAAAAATAATATTAAATTAAAAATAATATGTAGTAACAGATAAAATAAAGCATTTTCAAAAATAGAGCTACTTTGGAAGTGAATGCCCGAGTCGAAATTTAAGTACTCCTTTTATCCTTCAGGGCCGAAATAGAACCGATTTAGAGCACTGTAGCCTGTTAAGCTAGAAACTAGAAAGTTGAAAAATTAAGGCGAAGGTTAATTTTAATCCTATGATTTAGGAGCTAGAAGGCACTTAGAAGGCATAATGCAAATTAAATTAATTAAATCACGGATAAAAATAAATAGTTGCTCATTGCGCTTTAAAATGTTTGAAACACGGATAAAAATATTTTTCAACTATGATTTTTTTCTATTTGTGTGCCTGAACCGATACCCACAATAACCCAAGAACGGAAAGTCAAAAATTCTTTTGTATCAATACTGATTAGATTTTGCAATATCTAATTCAAAAGCCAGAAAATATTTTTTGAATTATTCTATTGAGATTTTAAGAGGATGTTATAGTATAACCATAAATGAACAATTTATATTCGTGAAAAATTACTTTTTAATGAATTTAATTATAACTAACCATGGAAATATCAAGCTTATGACAGTTTGTTAATTATTTGTAAAAAACTTATAAAGAGTTTATTGACGGTGTTGAAAAAAACCTCCCAAAATGACCGCAAATATTGATTATTTAAACGAAGTTCTTTTGAAATTATTTATTTTTGTACTATAAGAACTTCGTTTGAATAATCGATATTTGCGGTCATTTTGTGAGATTTTTTGAACACCGTCAATAATCTCTTTATAAGTTTCTTATAAATAGTCAACAAACTGTCATAAGCTTGATATTTCCATGGTTAGTTATAATTAAATTCATTAAAAAGTAGTTTTTCACGAAAAAGCGGCTTTATAGAAAACTTGATGTTTTAGGTATATGGACATGATATATCGCCTTAAAGCATTTTTCATCGTCTTTCAATTTATTGAGGAATATACAGGGGTCTCGTTTGAAAAAACGAACTGTTGACCCTTTTTATAAATAACGGAAATAATAGTAAAATCTTAGCACGCCCTGTATAATATGGAGTCGATTTTTCGGCGTAAATTAAATACTTCGGGTGTGTCTAAACTACCCCCAAAATATCAACTTTTCATGAATTGAGAGCACTAATTTATTTAAATTTAATTAGGGACATGTTTTGGACCATATTTAACACAAATTATTTTTTATCTCGAAAACCGATAGAGATAGGTATAGGACAATATTAACAAAAAAGTATTTTAATAAAAGGGCGGTATGTATGTATTTCATTTAGTACAATTCTCTGACAGACGGCTTGTAGTGAACTAATTCTCCTGAGATAATTTTTAAACAAGCATTTATTAAAATAAACCCGTTCGTGAATTTGCTGGTACTGAAGCGAAGGAAGAAAATAAAACAAGTTCCGGGTTGACTTAATGGAGACGCCTGTTCGAGCAACCAGTTGAGCTAAAAAGAAAAAGAAGGGAAATTGTACTCTCTCAGGTACCTTTCCAGTTGTACCCTCTCAGGTAATTTCCCATTCGTTATTACAATAGCAGCTATAGCTTCCCTTCAGCCGGTTCAAATCTCAATAGAAAATATTAATTCTTAGAACAACTTCTCCTCTTGGGGGGTCGGGTAGGCTAGGCGGTAGCATGACAGCGAGCTAACCAGGGGACCCGGGTTCGAATCCGACTCGAGGCATCCAGCTAAAATCTGACCCCGGGAGTAGAGACAAATTTGAAAAATAAATATATAGTATCGTAAAGTGGCTTATGGCTAAAAAGGCCGAAAAGCCCAAAAAAAAACTTCTCCTCTTTCCCCTACTTAATTATTTAAAACAAATATAAAAATTATTAGTCCAGATAAATTACATAAACAGGAAATATCTCCCGGTAAAAATTTTATTGTTGGAATACCTTTATTGGTACTCGAATATTACTACCCAAATCTGTGTTGTAAAAATTTTTCTTCGCTCCACAAAATGAGAAAATTTAAGAGTTTTTTCAGTTTTTCTTGAATAACTCTAAAACGGCTCATCAAATCAAAAAATATCTATTAGATAAATTAAAGCTCTAAAATAATAAAAATTTCATCTACCAGGTGTATAACCTTAAATCCGCTGTTTGCTCATCGATGGCGCTAGTGCTCGTATTGAAATACCATGGACACGCCATACATTTTATTTCATGAGTTTAACGTCTGACAACATTAATCAGTGATCATTGTTAACAATTTCATTACACAAAGTCTGTTTTTCCTTGGGTAATCATGCCCAGTTTTGTGCCAGAAAAAGAGCATATGCGGGAAGCTCTGCTTTTCTGCTTCAGTTTGAAGAAATCTGCCGCCGAATCGCATCGAATGCTTGTGGAGGCCTATGGCGACAGTGCTTTATCGGAAACGACCTGCAGGGATTGGTTTCGGCGGTTCAAAGATGGCAATTTTGACCTGTGGGACAAGAAGCGTGAAAATCGGCCCAAGAAGGTTGAGGACCATCAATTGCAGGCTCTTTTGGACGAGGACGATACGCAATCGCAGAAAATGCTTGCCGAGCAATTGGGTGTTACTCAACCAGCCATTTCTAAGCGGCTACGTGCTATGGGAAAGGTTCAAAAGATCGGAAAATGGGTGCCGCATGAATTGAACGACAGGCAGATGGAGCGACGCCAAAACACATGCGAAATCTTGCTTGCCAGACAAAAAGAAAGTCGTTCCTGCATCGGATTGTGACAGGCGATGAAAAGTGGGTATATTTCGAAAACCCTAAACGCAAAAATCATGGGTTGACCCCGGCCAACCATCAACATCTTTCTCAAGACCAAATCGCTTCGGACGGAAGACGATGCTGTGCGTTTGGTGGGATCAGCAGGGAATCGTTTACTATGAGACGTTGAAACCTGGTGAATCTGTCAACGCCGACCGCTACCACCAACAACTGATCAAATTGCACCGTGCTCTGCGTGAAAAAAGACCGTATTATCAACAAAGACATGAAAAGCTGATTTTTCTCCACGACAACGCGCCTATCGCACACGTCAAAAATGGTCCAAAACTACATGGAGACACTCAACTGGGAGCTGCTACCCCATCCCGCTTATTCACCAGACTTGGCCCCTTCAGACTACCACCTGTTTTCGTCAATGGGCCACGCGCTCGCTGAGCAGCACTTCGATTCATACGAAGACGTCCGAAAATGGCTTGATGAGTGGTTTGCCTCAAAAGAGAAGGGATTTTTTTGGCGTGGTATCCACAAATTGCCCGAGAGATGGGAGAAATGTGTAGCTAGCGAGGGGCAAGTACTTTGAATAAATTCGATTTTGCTTTCTATGAAAAAACCATGTGTTTATTTGACTAAAAAAACAGCGGATTTAAGGTTATACACCTAGTATTTTAGGTGCAGTAGGGCCGGTAATAGAGACTGTCAAAACAGCCCTCGGGATCACTTTTGAATTATCCATAAAACTCGTACTTTTATCGATTTTTTCCCAACTTGAGCATGAAAGAGCACGTTTTCGACAAAGACAAGTCTATATATTTTTAAAATAGATTAAATTTGCTACAATTTAAATAAAGTTTCATATTAATTGGATAATGGTAACATGAGGTTAAAGTTTTGAAAAATTCAATTGTTTGCAAAAAATAGCAGTTTTTCCTTCATAATATGAAAGCCACTGATCAAAGAAACTTGATTTCTATCTCATTCTCTAGTAAATTTTGTTTACTTGAACGTTTACTTGGACTACTTTTTGATAAAACGCTTAGATTTATAGATATCCAGAATTTTCCATAACGCTTTTGAGAATTCGGATCATATTGTCCCAAAAATGTAGGATATCTATAAATCTAAGAATTGTATTAAAAATGTGGTCCAAGTAAATGTTCAAGTAAATAAAACTTCCTAAGGATGCGTGGTTTTTATTTTATGAAGGAAAAACTGCGATTTTTTGAAACAATGGATCATTTCCTGTCATGGAAAATGGTGGATATCTATAAATTTAAGAATTTTAACAAAAAAGTAGTCCAAGTAAACGTTCAAGTCAACAAAATTTCATAGAGAATGAGACAGAAATCAAGTTTATAGGATGAGTGGTTTTCATTTTATGAAGGAAAAACTGCGATTTTTGCAAAAATGCATTTTTTTCAAAATTTCAACCTCATGTTACCATTATCTAATTAAGATGAAACTTTATTTAAATTGTAGAAAATTTAATCTAGTTTAAAAATGTATAGACTTGTATTCGTCGAAAAAGTGCTCCTTCATGGTCAAATTGGGAAAAAAACGAAAAAAGTACGAGTTTATGGATATTCAAAAGTGATCCCGAGAGCTGTTTTTTGACAGTCTCTAGTACCGGTTCTACTCAACCTAAATAGATAAAAATTTTATCATCTTACGCGTAATTTAAAGACCTTTAATTTATTAAATTTATATCTTTTTGATTTGATAGGCCGTTTTAAAGTTATTTAAGGAAAACTGAAAAAACTCCGAAATTTTCTCATATTGAGCCGCGTAGAACAATTTCTAAAACACAAATTTGGGGGAAAACTTAGGGTAGTAATATTAGAGTACCAATAAAGGTATTCCAGCAATAAAATCCTTACCGGGAATTATTTCCTGTTAAAATCGTAATTTCCCTGGACTATGTATAATTTTATTATTTTTTTTAAAGATTTATCTGTCTTCTGATCGTTTGTATTTTTAGTCTACTAGTCTACTAGTCTTTATTTTATAATATATACCTATTGTTAGTTCAAAACAATATTCAATAACAATCTTCATTCGAAATAAAAATTGTCTATGCAGAACGAACGAGAAAATACACTGTAATTCCATATGCGTAGAAATCTACGCATCCAGGGTAGACAAAGTAAGTTATTAAATAAATTAACTCCAGATGGAAATTTAAAATAATTAAAAGTTAATTTTTAATCAATATGATAAAAAAATAAAAGTCATGAAGTTTTATGAGCCTAAGTTAAGCGATATAAATAAAAAAATGAAATCAAAATCGGATCTGCGTAGTTTTCTACGCAAGGATCAGACTAGAGATAACTTAGAATTGAATTTATTGACATTAATTAGTTTTCTCACATTGGGAATTTAAAATGGGAGTTATATTAATATAAATTATTCTATTTCTTAAATGAATCGACCAATATGAGCCGTTTATTTTGAAAGTGGCCTAAGTTCAATTTTGAAAAAAAAATTATTAATGCCAGTTTTACTTAGGCATAGATGTCTACTTTTCATGTTTATAATACCCCAGTCAATGGAGTACAATACCCTCATGAATTTGTCAAAATATATACGTAAATATAATTATTTGTAAAAATATAAATATCTCGAAATAACAACATTCTTTTAAAAAATATCATTTATTCAATTATTTTTTATACATACACATCAATTATTATTCAAACATATATACCTAATATATAATTCGATTATTTATACTTATAAATATCATATTCAAAAGTTTTCTTGAAGATGAACAGTAACCATCAGGAAATTAAATCAGCAAGTGATCTGGAAAAGAAATACATGAAATTATTAGAATATATAATTAAATAAATTAATATTGTATGATAGTAATTCTAATTCTTCATATAAGATATTCTCTATTTCCAAATTTTATAAAATAGTATTATTTTCAATTTTTTTTTCAGATGGACAACTCGATTCGACCATATTCCACAAATTTACAAAAAGAAAAAAGAAAAAATTATAATTTTGTAATATTTTATATATTAAAATGTTTTCAAATAAATTATTTTCTATGTATTGAAATTACTTAATTTTAATAAAAAACAAACTTAAAAGTTATTTGAATATTTATTTTTTTGTTAATTAAAAGTAGACAACTTTTTTTACTAACTAAAATTTCATAGAGAATGAGACAGAAATCAAGTTTATAAAAACTGCGATTTTTGCAAAAAGGGGGCAAATGTGTTTTCACTGATTATGCGATATCTCTTAAGGACGATAAAATATCTACTTGCTTTTTACTTATAAAAATACTAAATTAAAATATCTAAAAATATTCTCAGGATTTTTTAAATTCGACCCCTAAAGGGGTCAAAAGGAGCAAATGTGTTTACACTAATTATACATTTTCAATTATAAACGATAAGATATCTACTTGATTATTACTTAATAAAATTCTAAATACAAATATCTAAAAAGTGATTTCAGGATTTTTTTGAAATTCGACTTCCAACTATCCAAAATGTGAGTGGGGGCAAAAATTCAAACTCACTCCTATCTATCAAATTTTGTAGAGTTATTCTTTATTACTTTAAGAAACTATTCCTGTAAAAATCAATTATCAAAATTGACTGTATTGGGGAGAAGGGGGGGGGCAAAATATAGAAATTTTTAGCTTTTTTGTACATTTACTCATTAGAAAACTGAGAGTTATTTATTTGCAAATATCTAAAAAATAATTTAAACCTCCCAAAATGTGAGTGAGGGCAAAAAATTAATACTCTCTCCGATATAGATCAAATTTTGTAATGTTAGTTTTTAAGACTATATAAAATGCATGCTGTAAAATTCAATAGCCAAAATGAGTGCGTGGGGACGAAAGAAGGGGCAAAATATTACAGGGCGGCGTCTCGGCATGTGATTATTAGATCTGTAATATATATTTGTAATATTTTGCCCCTTCTTTCGCCCCCAAGCACTCATTTTGGCTATTGATTTTTACAGCATACATTTTATATAGTCTTAAAAACTAACATTACAAAATTTGATCTATATCGGAGAGAGTATTAATTTTTGCCCCAACTCACATTTTGGGAGGTTGAAATTATTTTTAGATATTTGCAAATAAATAACTATCAGTTTTCTAAAGAGTAAAAATCAATAGCCAAAATGAGTGCGTGGGGCGCAAAATATTACAAATATATATATTACAGACCTAATAATCACATTCCGAGACGCTGCCCGCCAGGGCCACACTGACCGGAGGCTGAGCTGTAGAGGGCGTGCCAAAGGCACGCCTGGAGCAGCTCGTTTAATACATTTATAGATTAGGTACAAAAACGTCGGTATGTGAGTCTGACTCACACTTGGCCGGCTTATTTGTTGTTTCACTCACACTTTCCATGGTTTATGTTGTGTATGACTATGTACCGTAAACCTAGAATATATGCATTTTTTTTTTATTTTAGTTAAAATTGAACTCGATTCAAAAGATATAAGCACTTAGGCTTAAAGACAATAAATTATTAATATTATTATATAATATTAATAGCATACATTTAAAAATATAAAACACAATCTAAAAAAATTATTTTTTATATAATATTTCAATAAAAAAATCTAATTTTAATAATTAAATTATGTAAACCCCTTTGATAATTTCATTAAAATTATTTAATACAAAAAGTCACTTTAATTAAACAAATTCTTTAATCCTCTTAGAGATCAGTTTCTTAAATCCTTTTGCCTAGAAACAAGTTTAAAGTAATAACGAGACATTTTGTTAATTGATTTTTCATTTGATTAATATTCATCTCATTTCCTCTGAAATTTTTCATTGGTATTGTTCATTCAAAAATGTCCTTTATAAAATAAAATGAAATTTAAAATACTTTAATTTATTCGTTTGATAAATTTGTATCGAATAACTAGATCTTGAAAATTCAATTAAAACAGAAAGGCTAAAATTAATTATTTTTATCTACTTAATATATAAGTAATTCTGTGAAAAGAAAATTACCTCTTAAGATGAAATTGATTAGTAGTTACTGTGCAGCCGAGAAAAAAATAAACAAACACAGACAAATGGAGTTGCTAAAAGGAAAGAGCTATAACTTTTATTAATCAAGAAATTAAAATCATACGGCTAAGTATGAAAATAAAAATATTGTAAAAATGTTATTTGCCAGACCCGTGATTTAAGATCTTCGTTCAGAAGTAAAACGGGAGTTTATTAGTGTCGCTATAATCTGTGTGTCTAATCGTCTATCTGGGCATTATAACTCGTAAACTAAATAAAATTCATGCTTATTTACAAGTTATATGTATATACTATACGAAGGGTGAACCGCGATTGGAATTAGGGGTACACGTCTTTGGAATTATGTAGAATTATTTTGGAATTCATTAGATAATGCCCCTTCATCTATTGTCTTCTACTTCTGGAAATGAAAGTGGAAGTTGAAGTAGATATACACAATATTAAGTCGCGGTTCACCCCTTGATACTATAATATTTTTATTTTTTGGAAAATCAAAAATCATATTAAAATAATTAATTCGGGAGGGTTAAATTTTTTTATCAAGTGTTGTGAGGTATCCCTGTAAATATCTCCTTGATTATAATTAGGCTAAATTTTTTAAATGTATTAACTTTTAAAAAACGGTATTAGAGAGTCCCAAATGGTCATTTTTAGCTGATTTTTGTATCAGAAGTGCCTTGACATAAGATTATTAAAAATACCACAAATACCATAATTCTCATCTTATCAACGACAAATTGGAAGGAATTCAATATCTCAAATATTTTCTAAGATAAAGGTATGGTATACTTGCGGTATGAGAGTCTGAATCCCAATTGACCAGTTAATTTTGTTTTTGGACAACTTGCTATCTTTTCCGATCCATTAGGGGATTATATCTTTCCTTGGAATGTTGCTGTTGTTTTCGTATTTTATCTTAGTCGAAGCAGATTGCTATACTGACAATGCTAGTTAGTATACTGACAATGCTAGCTAGTATAGCTGTAACAGCTAACAGTTACGTATTGGTGAAGTTACAGGGTCGTAACTCATATATTTTAATAAAGGGTTATTAAATCAAATGGCATGGACACAACCAGGCTTAGACTGAAAAGTCCAGTAGATATATCACATTCAACACACAGTCGGTCAGCTAACCAAAAGCTAACCTCGCTATATGTTGTTTACCCCAAATGATCTTTCAGAAACCGATGCCTTCAACGTGGAAATAAGAGCCCAATAACTTTTTCAAGACACGTAAATAGCCTTATTATTTTTTGAAGATTATCCTATGATTTAATCATTTGATATCATTTTCCCGCTGAAATGAACGGATTTCATAAGCAGAAAGCTTAAGAGCCGAGAATCAAAGAACTTGTTATTTTATAATTATTTTAGACGAGTTCGCTTCCTCAAGAATAGAACCCAAGTTCCAAATCTTTGCGGGCAGTTGGTTTAACCCTAAAAACGAAATCCTTCTGAAATATAGGCATGTGTCATGTAAGAAAATTTAAGTTAGGTTATTAAAAAAACTGTAAAATTGTAATGGCAACTTAATGAACTTCGAAATTCTTTGGCAAGTAGGTCTTTAAACATGACAAAGCCAATGAAGTATATAACATATGTGACCTTCTCCGAGAAAAGGGACCTAGTGTGAGAAAATGAAGTTTTGAGAAAAACGCATTTAAAGTTTCATAACGCATTATCACTTTGAACACACCTTCAGTTGGGAGATGCGATTTGGTATGTAGTTAGTTATGATTGGGTGCCGACGTTGGTAACGTCATGCCTATGTGGTGACGTATTTTTTGTAAAAATAACTATAAGAAAGGAAAGAATAAAGTGACGCTTCAGTCTTGTGCCAACTGTATAACGAGTGTTATCAATATCCCAAAAGTTGCTTCTGCATTTTGGTTCTTTTGTAATTTTGTTACTAAGCTGATGTTAATTTGAAGTAATTTTATAATCTTATTCTACACCCTTTTAGGTACCAGAATCCACTCTTAAGTCCAAACCTGTTTTTTGATATACTAGGTCCCTTTTCTGGAGAAGGTCACATATTGTATATGTAAATGAGTACTATACATTAAAAAGCAAAAAAATATTTCAAAAAATAAAATATGAATTTATGATTGAATAAAATTGTTATAATTTAATAATCTAGCAAGCAAGCAATATATTAATAATATGTATTAATTAATATAATGTATATAAAAAATATATTAATATAATATAATGATAATTTTATTTATATATATATATATATATATATATATATATATATATATATATATATATATATAAGATATAAAAGAGTTGAAACAAATTATTAATTCGATGTGATGTACATTTTTAATATACTCCTTTACTAAATGGATTCATTTTAAAATATTATGGCTTAATTAATTAGTGAGTCAATTTGAATGATAACTTTCATTGTCTCTGTTAAGCTTAGGGATCAAAATATTTAAAATAAAATTTATAATATCATTCTGTTCGTAAAAGCCTGTTGGACGATCAAAGCAATGAATTCAGTCAAAAATTTTCAATATTTTTATTGGATAGTCGTGTTTAGAGTGTCTGAAACGTGAAGAAAAATATTTTCTAAACATATGGTACATTTTTTAGTCTATTTAACTGGGGTTGTTTGTGCATTTTTTTATCTGGACACCAATACTAACAAAAAGGTTGTTCTAGTGTAATTCTAGGTGTGATTGCTGATTTATTTGCGAAAATCAGCAACCGATAGAGGCGCTGTTTAACTGAGAATAAAAATTTTCTATAAGAAGACTCGTATGTTTATTTTTTTACTTTTTTTTTAGTCCTCGTTAAAGTGCGGTCCAGGTCCGGATTTAAGCACAGGCTACGCAGGCTCAAGCCTATGGGCAATTGGGCACGCACCACATAGGGTCTGTTTATTTTTATTTTTTTATTTTTTTTTAGACTTTAATTTAATAAGGTTTCAATAAACAGTAATGCACTTTTATTTTTAAGTTTTTAATTGGAAAATTGCTGAAAATGCGGATATTGTAGGTTACTTAAAATAAAATATTTTCCCCGAAAGGGTACAGCCCAGGGGCCCATAGATCCTAAATCCGGCCCTGTTGCTGTCCAAGTTTTCAACAAATATCAAGAGGTTAATTTAGATTGAATAATTAATTTTATATATCTCGAATAAAATAGATGTAACCCTAACGTGATTTTTGCCAATATTAATGTCCAAATAGTAGAAATATTTATTGTTATTGTTATTTTTGTATCTTCTTCTTCAAGTTCCACACTCGATTCCGAGCGCCGGCAATTATTATGGAGAGTATCCTCTCCATTGTAATTTTCCTGGGAAAATTTTCACATGGGTGGTTTCCCATTGTCTTTCCCTGAAGGGATGAGATTATAGCAGGTCAAATGTTTGCAACGAATCGGGCCTGAACCCGTGCTATCTTGAATAGGCATGATCACCTGTTACTCCCTCTATATTTGTATAGTTTATCTTAATATAAAAAAATAATATAATATATATCTTTAGCTTTTAAATAAAAATTTGAAATAGTCCATTGAACTTACTTCTGATAATTATATATTCCAAATAATTAAACATAAATCAGTCGGAATTCATTAGACCTGGTCCATTGATTTTACAATACAATACAATAGTGCTAATAATTTTAAATAATTTCTGGTAGATTTTATAGCCACTGAATCTTTAAAAACAATTGCACAACAAAAAGCAGTTGAATTTTTGGCTTCAGAGTTTTCAGATGAAAAATCCAGTAAAAAATCACTTCGACGGTCAAAGTTAAGAAGTTATTATATTTCATTTTTAAAGCAACTATTTTTCCAAATTTCCATTGATAAAGGGAGAATTTCTTTCGAAATGTTTGGATTTTTAATAAACGATTTGAGATCGTTTTTATAAAAAATTGTATTTATTTAATATGAAACAATTAATAAATTATTTCAACACTATATTATATAATATTTGTGTATATATAGGTTAATGTTTAAATGTATCAAGCATAGAAGCCTCGCATTGATTTCTTCTCATTAGTATTATTTAAAATATCATCGGAAACTTATATTGTTTAATAGAGGAAGCTATCGACATATTATTACTCAATGATATCGAAATCATTAGAGCATTACTAATACTTATTTAATTTAGAAGCCGATGCCTTGGCATGTTGAAAGAACCAAATATCGTATTACGGAAGTGTACATTGTTTCTTGAAAAACTGCCAAACTACCTGTTGTTAGCTTATTAGTTATTGGAGTCGCGTGGTCAGAGACGTGTTGCTTTGAGATTCGAGGATTGGCAATAAAATACTATATCACCAAATAAAATAGAATATACCCTGTAATTGCCAGTACATCTCCTTTAACCTAAGATACCAATTAAGCTATTATAATATTTTCATTCGTAATTCTCAATATAAAGGGAAATTTAAATCGATCATAAGAAGGAATTACAGTTAATCCTCGTCTTACGATCTTGTGTTTCTCTTTCATATATGGGCATTGGGCATACTAAATAAATGAAACACACAGTTGCTGGGATTTCCCTAAAATTTAATATATCTACATATAAACATATTTTAGGGATCCCTGTAACTATTTGTTATGTATATGCTACCTTAAATATGAATTTTAATTTTGTATTCAGTAATCGTTTTGAGATTTTCAAGGTTGAGTTGTTTACCATAAAAGAATTTAGTCTTTTTTATTTTAAATCGATTCTTCCACGTTTTCAGTAAAGGTTGCCATTAATAGTCAAAACATCAAAAATAGAATTCAATAAGGTTATTCCTCTAGTATTAGATAAGATTCGATGGCTATGTTTGATTTTAAGTAGATTTCTACATGTCTTCAGCAATGGTTACCAATAATAACCGAAACGTCAAAAATCGAATGTAGAATGGTTATTCCTCGAGTATTAGATGAGAATCGATCACTATTTTCGAATTTAAGTTAACATGGACTGCAAATTGCAAGTGATATCTGATTAATAATAAAGGAATAAACATATTAATATTCCAAATGACTTTGGATAAAGTTTAGCAATTATCCGTGGCAGTTTATTTTTTTTATGAAAATCGACTTACGACCTATATCTTGGATACATATCTCGGTCGTAAGTCGAGAAATGCATCTATAAATTAATAAAATTGATTTTTTAACAAAAAAATAAAAGAAAAGACTTAAAATTGGAAGGAAAAGTAATAATATAATATATCTAGGACTTGGTACTGCAAATTTTGAATTTTTCGCCAGCTGAACAAAACGAGTTAGAAAATTGAAGCTAGGCTCAGAAGAACAACTTATTGATAAAAATATAATACATAATTTCAGCTAACACAGCCCTTCAAAGAGATCCTTATTTAAGGTTATGATATTTTTCAGATTTTTTTGCATTTATTAACTAGAAGCCAATAAGTGTGAGCCTATGGCCCTTAAGTATATGGGGCCCCTTTAAGAGAAAGTTGAGATTGTAAATTAACAAAATTTTAATTATTATAATTTGTTATTTATATATATATATATTTTAATTTACAAAACAAATGCGAACATATAATACTTTAAAAATCTATAGCGATACAAGATGTACTTTCTAATATTTACTAAATCTACTTCCTAGAATCATTTTCTATCTAGAATAATCTATGACAATCACAAACAGAAAACGCTAACTAATTGCGAGATGAGTGAACTCACTTTCAATCCTGAGAAAAATAAAGTAAGGGAAATCCCCCGAATGATAAAGCAAACGAAAGTCCCAATATATAATAGTTGTGTTTACTTGGCGTTCCGTTTTACAAAGTATAAAAAATTATCTAATTGATTAGTGCTTAACATTGACTTTTAACTATCATTTGGTAAGTAAAGCAAACAAAATAATTTGTTACAGATTAGCTAAGACTGAGGGGTGAACCGCGACCTAATATCATGTACACCTACTTCCACTTCCACTTTCATTTCCAAGTAGAAGACAATAGATGAAGGAGAATTTTCTAATGAATTCTAAAATAATTCCACATGATTCCAAAGACGTGTACACCTAATTCCCCTCGGCTAAGACTAAGCTAGATTGTATATAATAGTAATTTTTACTGATTAAAAAATTAATCATCGGTTTGGCTGCTGTTACAGGGACTAAGGGCCCCCTATTAATTGCTGCCCATCTGCCCATGCATAAAGACGGCCCTGACCAAAAGTTCCTGAAGGTAGATAGGCCAAAATCTAATAAGTTGTTTCTTTTAAAATAATATAAACATTTATTTATCTTGAACAAATTTTTATGGGCTTTTGTTTTTAAGTTATTGTATGTATCAAGATTTAGACACACAAAGAGACTAAAAAATCATCATTTGAGATAGTTTTAACACGAGTAAGCGAATTCATATTCTCTGTTCTCCCCATCATGCTTCGCCCGCTGAGCTGAGCCTACCAATTTCAATCAACTGAGATTTAAGTCTAATTTGAATATGCTTATTAATCTTGAAGACCCCAATAATAGATACATATAATATGGTTAAAAGAATCTGGCAATACCGATTCAGGAAGAATAGGCCAATGAAAAATTTTAATTATTTTTCAGAAACATGAAGCTAAACCAAGTGTAGGTACCATAAATTAATATGCAATTTCAAAAGGGCACACGTCGCACATTTTGACAAATACACTTTTTCATATAATGTAATCTAAAAGCTTCCTGCACCTATTATGCTCGAAAAAGGCACAACTCCCCAGACAGAAGGGAACATTGCAGCAACGTTGCGAACCTTGCACAACATTGCCAACATTGCAGCAACATTGCTGCAACATTGCAGTGGCAACATTGAAATGCAATATTGCAGCAACATTGAAATGGCAATATTACAGCAACATTGCAGTGGCAACATTGAATTTATAATATTAAAAATATAAAAACTTAAAAAATTTTTAAGTTTTTATATTTTCTAATTTTTTTAAATTTTTTATTTTTATTTCTAATTTTACTGGAAAATATGTTATAATTATAATATGTAAATATATATATATATTATAAATCTCTTTTCAAATGACATTTGGCTATAATTATCGAAAGAGCCATCTGCCTTGAGCTTTGCTCGCCAGTCAGACACAGGCTCAGTCCTGTCCTCTTGTCCTGGTCCTGTCGACATTCGGAAAATGCTGCAGCCCAGCTGGGCAGATGGACGCGAGGCGACAGACCACTTTCACAATTATCCATTCACTTAAACAAAGGTTAGTAAGCGAAATACATTAAAATATTATTTGAAGTAAGAAATACATTATTTTAATTGTTATTGGTAATTTTATTTTCAGGTTTACATGGTGTATTGCAAGTATTTTTCAAATCAGTTGTTTCGAAAGACAAAGAAGCTTGTCTGTGGGCCATAGGTGCGGGCGCGTGCACTGGTCTGTCCGCCCCACAGAAGCAAGATAGTGGCGGATTCCTTCAAAGTGACGGCGACGAAAGTATGGAACGCGTTGCCGGTTGAATTGAGGAGGATAGTGCGCCCTGAACCTTGTTGAGGCAGAACTCCCCGGCACTTAGCCTAGCAGTGTAATATTGTTTGATATTATTCTAAGTTACTTTATTGGAATGTTTTATGTTACGCTAATAAAAATAATGTATTATTTAATTTTTGTAATATTTCGATGTATATATTGTACGATAAAGGGGCCTAACGGCCCTATAGATACAATTAAATAAATAAATAAATAAAAATAAATAAACTATCATCATAAGACTGATCTCACATTTTTTTTAATGCAATCGAATGCAAGAAGGGGAGCACCAGTAAAGATGCAGCCCCTTTGGATCTCGAAATATTATTGTAATGTATCTGTACTTGCCATTTTATATTAATAAACGAAACTTATTTCATCATAAAATATTATTTCTTATTCATTTTTCCTGCAATATTCCTGTAACATTCGCAATACTCCTGCAAGATTCGCAATATTCCTGCAATGTTCCTGCAACGTTGCTGCAACGTAGCTGCAATGTTCCTGCAACATAACTGCAACGTTCATTTCTGTCTAGGTCTGGTATTAATTTGACTACACCAAAAATGTAACTTAAAAATAAATTTTATAAATTTTACATTACTTTAGAAAATAATTTTTTTTTCATTCATGAACATTTTCAATTTTCAGACATGTGCTCTTTTCGAAATATATATATATATATGATAATTTTTAATTTCGTTATTCTTGTAGAATACGAGTTTTGGCGGTTATGGGACTATGAAAAATATTCTATTTGGGACAATTACTTAGGTCTAGAGAGGAAAGGTTGCCATCATTTTCCCTAAAATATCACAAGTCTTGAATAATAATTATTATTTTTTATTTTCATTTATATATTCGCCCAACTGACATCATCATCATCATCATCACTAATATAGTAAAATAAAACCATCAAAAGTAAAAATTATAATAAATTATCATTATTATAAAACTCTGCATTAATTTCAACTTTAAGTAATTTATTTGAAAGTATTTTGAATGTTGAAAGAATCAACATTTTTATTATTGTGGTCAAGTATGAAGAGACCACTCGTGTAGATAAAAAGTTAATTGTCCTATCCTCGCCCATTTCACTCAGCATCTAAATAAAAAGTTAATTAACACTTTTCTAATTAAAAATATGTATATTCATAAAAAATTTCATCCGACTAAAAGAATATTTTTTAAATGGAGATTAAATTAAATTTTATTGATTAAAGAAGGTTTTAAATTTATGTATGATATGGATGTAAATTAGATATTGTCAAATCAATTATTAAAGATTTTTCCCATTGTAACCCCTTAACAGAATGAATTTCAAAAATATTTTTTTTTTAACATCTAGGATATAGTAAAAGGAATGAATTTTTTGCCAAATTTTATATTTTTAGATTCAGAGATTTGGGCCGGGTTTTCTTGATCTGTCACTCAGTCAGTCGCAACGTCCTCTTTTTAACCGACTTCAAAAAAGGAGGAGGTTCTCTATTCGATTGAATTTTTTTTTTTTTTTTTTTTTTGTGCCTATGTTACCTCATATCTCCGCCAATTCTCAACCGATTTTGAAAAAAAATTTTGCATTGGGTCCAGCCTAGCTTCCGATTGGTCCCATTTTTTTTCGTATTTTTTTCATAGGTATTAGACCTTTTTTATTAGGTTTGTTTAGACCTAACCTCTTTGTTTATGAACCGATTTCGATGGTTCTTTTTTTATCCGAAAGGGGGTGTCTTAGGGATGGTGTCATATTAATTTGGTCAAGTTCTGATGATATGATCACTATTAATAACATCACTAAAAAGAGAAAAATAAAAATAATTTTTAAGAAAAAAATAAAACCGACTTCAAAAAATTAAATGCAACAAATAAAATACACTAAAAGGTATAAAATAATTATTATCTTATTTAGTTACAACTAAACGACGAAATATTAACATGAAATTACTTTTTGAAGCTGGTGCCAAACATATACCTTTTATGAATCGCACTCGACGGATCTTACTTAGTACGTTTGGAGGGTATGCTCGCTTATAGGTATAGTTAGTTTGGCACCGACTTCAAAAAGTAATTTCATGTTAATATTTCGTCGTTTAGTTGTAACTAAATAAGATAATAATTATTTTATACCTTTTAGTGTATTTTATTTGTTGCATTTAATTTTTTGAAGTCGGTTTTTATTTTTTTCTTAAAAATTATATAGATATAGCTCTATTCAAGTCATTCATACATACTACATCAGTAGAAATAAAGATGAAGTTATTAATGAATAAGTTCATTGATGGAGGAGATCTACATACATGGAGTCTTTGGTTACCAGAAAACAATTTCTAACACCCCAAAAAATATTGCTTATACAGAGGACAAAGTGCCTTTAAAAATAACAAAAACTGAAGACATAAAAAGGTAATTAGGTATGTTGATGACATCCATATGGACTTTTACAAAGAAATAATTTATTGTCCAACTACTCCACCGAAGATGATTAAGTAATAATGTTTATTATATATTTTTATCAATAAATAATTTGTAAAAAATATGACTTTAATTCATAAAAAAAAACCTGCTTAGAATGTACTTAAAATTGTTATTTTCTGCAAAAAGGGCATCAGTCCAAGATTTCAAAATTTATTTAAAAATTATTGGCAAATGATTTTGTTACACTAATCAAATATGCAAAATGTTTATAGTCTAAAAGAGTGAACATCAAAAGCAATTATCTTTACTCTTTAAAAATAAAAACAGATTTTTTGTTGTTTTCCGAAAATGAATGAAATGTGACTGAAGCCCTTTTTGCAATAAGCGATTCATTTACACTTTTAATCTAAAATTAATCATGTAAATCTATAGCAAAAATTTTCTATTGTATGGTATTACCTCAAACATGCTTTCTGGGCAGTTTGCTTTACCCTAGAGATGAAAATCCTCTGACATAAAAATATATTGATAAACATATTAGTAAAAAAAGAAAATTGAAATGTTAGATTTTTAAACCTGTGAGTGTAAAAACGGAGCATTTCCAAGGCCCTCAAGAACCAATTGTAGTCCTCGGAACATGGATTGCAAATCAGCTATGACATACAAATCCATTCATATACAGATGTGGATAGTTAAATATAAATCAAGAAAAAGGGTAATGCCCGGATAACGATTTCGACTCTTAACCTTAAGTAGCGGAAGTACTTCATTACATATATTAATCAAATCAAACTAGTTTAGTAAGATCTTTGATAACTTTCATAGAATCTCTTTTTAAGTTTTATTTAGTCTCTGGGCTTACTTAATGGAAAAAATTTGAGAAAAAGGCAAATTTCGACAAATTCTTCTTTTAATAGTAAATTATTTATCTATTTAGCACGTAAAACAGATTGGAGGGTAGGCACTTCTTTAATAGTAAAAAAATAAAATCAAAAATTAAATTAAGTACAGGAAATGCTATAATGGCTCAAAGTTAAATAGTAAGTAATTAAAATAAATTAATAGATTAATTTTTAATTGAAAAGTAATGGAAGGCAGCCCATGGATAGTGAAGAAAAAAATTATTACATTTCCAAATAAGATGTATTTATTAGACTGTCATTCTTTTTTCCCCTTTCCTTTAAAACCAACGTTTCGGAGGATTCTTCCTTTCTTATTCAGGGTTTCAAAGGGCCAATGAAGGAAACAAACAAGATGCTTCCCTCTTCTCTCTTCTAAGGGCCGGTTGTATGTCGCAAAGTAAATGCTTTTTACAACTAACAAAGGGTAGATAGTAAATGGAGGGACTGAGATGGCCAATCAGATGACAGGTACTTTCAGTTTCGCCATACAACCGGCCCTAAGAGTGTTTGAAGTGTCTCTTCTAAACAGAAGCATTAAATATAATTTTTTTTAATCCCCTATCCTTGGGCTGTTTTCCATTACTTTTCAATTAATAGATTAATATTCCACATGTCTTTCATTATTATCATTTTTAATAAACTATGTGAAACAGAGTCAGAATCTTAATCAACAAGTTAATTAGAAATAAAAGTGCATGTACACAAAAAAATATTTTAAATTCAAATTATAGGCTAAAGGTTGCATAAAATCTTATATTATTAAATGAGCAATTCTTGTATAAATAGTATTGGAACGGCCAACTGTGATAATATAATATAAGATTAGATTTGGATAAGTAGTATGGTATGTTAGTTTAATGTGATCACAAATGCAAGTTCTTCATCTTCAGGGCTATACACTAAGGAAGTTTCCATGTGATTTGTTATTTTTGACTGAAAACCTAATAAGTCTTCACTATCTTTAAATTTATATTAAAAAAAATCAAATATCAAATAAGAATTCATTGATTTGATTTAATATAAAAGAAAGAATTATAACAACCATTTCAAAATATACATATTTAAATTTTGTTTGAAATAAATGTTAAAATTTGGAATAATCTTAACGCTAAATGAAAATTTTACAAATGGATTTCTTATATATTGAAGGAGACAATAAAAATGTGTCTTCTGCTGGAATTATAAATTTTTAATTTATTTATAACGAGCCTATAGTTTCGAGAGCTTTGACCTCTTCATCAGTCTATTACAATTGATTCACAGAAATTTTGTGTGAATCAATTGTAATAGACTGATGAAGAGGGCAAAGCTCTCGAAACTATAGCCTCGTTATAAATAAATTAAAAATTTATAATTCCAGCAGAAGACACACTCTTTTATTGTCTCCTTCAATTTATAAAAATTCTGCTACTCTCGGCAGAAAACTTTCAATTTTTTTTTCTTATATAATAAAAAATAATAATAAAGATTTTAGCATCTTATTTTTGAAAAAGAGTTGGAATGTTTTTCAAAAATGAGCTCGGGTTCAGA
This sequence comes from Forficula auricularia, assembly GCA_024734495.1. Lineage (NCBI taxonomy): Eukaryota > Metazoa > Arthropoda > Insecta > Dermaptera > Forficulidae > Forficula > Forficula auricularia. Next base: position 15,808,923 of record JALMQS010000149.1, read on the forward strand.
TTAACAAATCAATTATAAACGAGAAAGAATTTAATTTATAGGACAGATTCTATGATTTTAATAGAAATATTATTAAATTGCGATATCAGAGGGGATTCATCCCTCCAGGAATCGAACCTGAGAACTAACATGCTTTCCGGGCAGTTAGCTCTCACCGTTAGCTCACACCGTTATATAGTAATGGAGTGAAAGATTTCTATGCTTATATCAAATATTGCGATTCAGAGGGAGTTTTTTGTCTCGAGGGTGTGAGCTAACTGCCCGGAAAGCATGTTAGTTCTCAGGTTCGACTCCTGGGAGGATGAATCCCCTCTGATATCGCAATTTAATAATATTTCTATTAAAATCATAGAATCTGTCCTATAAATTAAATTCTTTCTCGTTTATAATTGACTTGTTAATCTGAACCCGAGCTCATTTTTGAAAAACATTCCAACTCTTTTCAAAAATAAGATGCTCAAATCTTTACTTTTATATTAAAATAGCAGGACTTGTATGAAAAACTTTTTTTCATTTTAAGGTAAATTTTTTAATTTCCGTTATATAGTATTGGAATGAAAGATTTCTATGCTTATATCAAATATTGCGATTCAGAGGGAGTTTTTGTCTCGAGGGTGTGAGCTAACTGCCCGGAAAGCATGTTAGTTCTCAGGTTCGACTCCTGGGAGGATGAATCCCCTCTGATATCGCAATTTAATAATATTTCTATTAAAATCATAGAATCTGTCCTATAAATTAAATTCTTTCTCATAAAAAATAATAATAATTAATTGATATAAAACAGACACTCGGAACAAATATTCTCGGTATTTCATTTACACATTCAAAAAAAAATTGGAAAATTTATTATAGAATAGAAAATTTGAATCAATTTTGGAAAAGATTAAAACAATTTTCTAAATTTTTAATCTCTAAAATACTTATTATAATGAAAATAATAATTTATTGAAACTTACCATGAAGAGACGCTGGATGAAGCCTTTACGAATACAGGATATACTAAATCCCCGGATGAATTGCGAGATTTCTTGCTTCTGAAAATAAAACGAACATTAGCTAATTGAAATTTTTTTAAGTATTTCGAGATTTCCCCCTCCCTATTTTGGGCAAATGATTTTTGTAATCATAACTTTCCTGTATTTGATTCGATCGTGAATCAAAAGTAGGTGATTTTTGTCAAAAGTGAAAATAATATTTGAATTTATATATTTATTTTTTACTTAGAGAAAGTGGTGTAGGTTTTAGGTGAAACATGATATTAATTAATAAAGTAAAGGGTGTGTAGTTTCACAGTGAATTTAGTTATTTTTTATTTTTAGTTATTAGTTATTTTTAGTTATTCACTATACATTATAGCGATTATAGCGATCAAAAACAATTCTCTTTAATATGTTAATTATTCTTTGATATTGAGAAAATTATAATAATTTTTGTTCCATTTATTTAACAGGGTCATTATGTTAAAAATTTGGCTCATATCGGCATAAGAATAAGTTCATATGATCCGATTCCATCCAAATTTGACGGGTCTTGTCAGCTTAATTATATGATGTCTAAATATAAAATTTCATCATGAAATTCTTATTATTTTTTGAAAAAGAATGCATACAAGATTGGATCACAGGCGCAATAACAGTAAAAAAAAAAAAAAAAAAAAAATATCTCCGAAAATATTAATTTTTTCGTAATTTACTAAATAGTACTTTTTTAGGCCTTAATGTGGTGTATTCAATGAATTTTTTATCAAAACTAAATAAGATTTTTTCAGAAATTTTCCAAAAAACAATTTTTAATCACAATTAAAATATCTCCCATACACCGGATGGTTAAGTGTTATTAAAAACAGTGAAAATGATTTTTCTACTCGTTTTAGACATTTCTTAAAAAATGAACAATAAATAAATAAATCGATTGAATTTAATTCTATAGGGTGGCCGTTCGGCAGGCAATCAAAGCGAGTTATTGGAAAAATTGATTCAATTTATTTATTAATGTTTGTGAGAATTATATTGAACGTTTCGAGAGGAAATCGTTGCCTTGATGACGATGTTAGAGCGGGAGGCCCAAGTTCAGGCCTCTCTCAAAATAGAATAAAAATTTGATCGGATAGAATACAGCTCTTAACACTAAATTTACTAACTTATAAAATTATCATAGCGCATATACCAACTGGCTAAAATAGTATGCAAGACTAAAAAAAATAATAATAGATTGTAGGCAAGAAGATTTCGAAATCTGATTCAAATTTAAGATTAAATTTGGAAAAAAAAATATTTAATGAAAAATTTATTAAAAATAAAAAGCAAACTAATTGAATTTCAGTCTTAAAAAGACGCCAAGAGAATTGAGAAAAAATTTGGTTCATATACCTCGAAATTTGGTTGGTTTTTCTTCCATCGGCTGGATTCTTCAAAACACATATACATCAAATACAATTATATAAAAAAACCAAATTTTTTCGGCCAAAGGGTTGAAAATATTCGCATGTACCTATAGTTGTTGCGTGGGTGACCGAGTGTCCGAAGGGATGCCAACTAATTTGCTTCTCTCGGGATTCAAGTGGCTTGATCGGGGGGAAGGGAGGGGAGAGGGGATTGCCCGGTCAAAGTCTAATTTTTTTGAGTCGACAGGTCTTAACCTGTCTTTGTGGCGGTGACGTCAAATGCCACATCTTATAAAAATATAATCAAATAGTCTATATATATTTAAAAGGTTTTGTCTGTACATTGCTCCAAATCACGCCAAATTTTGGTTGCACACGTTTCAAACAAAGTTATCAACGAAAACACCCTCAACAAAATTCATGTCTGTCTGTCTGTATGTTTCCGTCGTTTCCGAAAAGTTGCTCACGATTCACGTAAAAACGGCTGAAGGGATTATTATGAAATTTCATATTTACATCAGATGTCTTCTAACATATTTTGATATTTTGACCCCAGAAGGGGTTTGGGGGGGGGCGCACGAATGAAAATTATCCAATAACTCCTCAACTATTAACTCTACGGCAAATTTTATAATGGGCAAAGTTGTAGGGGATGTGATTTGTGACAACTTTTGTTTAAAAAAACTCCCCCAAAAAACCACCCAAAAAGGGGGGGAGGGTCAAAAAATGAAAATTCTTGCTCTTAGACCAAACTCAACCAAATTTTGTATACATAATCTGTGGGTCACTAGAAGGCTAGGAATGCAAAAACTAGGGAGCGGAGGGTGGGTTCGGGGGTTGGAATAGAGTGGGGTGGGTAGAATGGAGGAGGGCGGCGGATTTGGGGGTGGGGGTGCTGGGGTAGGAATACAGGGGGCTAGGCGGGGTGTGTGGTGCGCGAGGGTGGAGGGCACGGGGTGGGGTGTGAGGTGGGTGGAGTGCGGGGTGGTAGTGCAGGGTTGGTGGAGTCGGGGGTTCAGGTGAGGGTCCAGAGGTGTAGTGGGGTGGTACGAGGGTCCGAGGTGGGTGGGGTGCGGGGTGGAGATGTGGGGTTTCGGGTGGGAGTGGGGTGTGAGGATGGGGTTCGTGGGTTTGGGGGTCCAGGGGGCGTGTCCTCTGGCTAACAAGAAGGCGGGCCTTGCAGCTAGTTTAATATAAAAAAACATGTAATGGTGTTCGGTGACATTTCAACCAGTGGATGCTGTCCAAAAAGAACCCTTCAATTTTTTAAATTTTATTTTATTTTTCGCTCTTTTGCATAAAATTCATTGATAAACGAAGAATTTTTCGTTATTTTTCAAATTTAAAATTATATTTTTATGACATGGTATGAAAATACTATTGACGTTATGAAATTTTAGGGATGCGCAGCATCCATGAACCGCACGCCACTGATATCTAAATATGGTATTTATCGATCTGTCAGGGTCTCATCTTTGAGTAACTTTAATTTGATTGTTTTTTTCGTAATCAAAGTAATTATTAACAGGTAAAGGAACTAGAGGCGTGGGTTATTCCAAAAAACAAACTATATTTAGTTTATTGTTAATTGCATTACAAAAAAATTAATTAATCCATATAGCAAAGCATGTGATTTATAAATAATAAAACACCGAAAAAAATAAAAATTTATACATTATTTCATTAAAGTATTGTTTTTGTAATCATAAGCTTTTTTTTACTTTACCATTTAGGGGTATGGTGAACTATTTTACAGAAACCCGTTAATGCAATCCCATTATTTTCCTATAAAAGTTGTTACTTTAAAAAAGTTCTATCCCACGACATTCTACTTGACTCATATTCTTATTTGAAATTTTATACAATCGGATATAAAAATTCATCAAAAGATAGCTAAAGTAAGTATTTTTGATGAAATTTTTTCCCCATCTTCCGAGCACGTACCAGAAAGAAAATAAAGGGCTGGTGTGATGGTGTGAATAACCCTGAATATTTATTTGTATGTAGGTTTATTCACATCACGAAGAGAATAAATTATTTGATATTTTCTTGCTGGATAAATTCACAATATGGGTGACATCTATTCAAGAAAAATAGAATTAATAAATTAATAAGGTAAAGGGTGTGTAGTTTCACAGTGAATGAAATAAAACTCAAAGAGGTTTACACAAACTCAATATATTTCGGATTATTAGTCCATCAAAAACTAAAAAGTCCATCAAAACTAAATCATTATTTTTATCTTGTAAACTCCTGATGATGGACTAATAATTCGAAATATATTGAGTTTGTATAAACCTCTTTGAGTTTTATTTCATTCACTGTGAAACTACACACCCTTTACTTTATTAATTAATATCATGTTTCACCTAAAACCTACACCACTTTCCCTAAGTAAAAAAGAATTAATAAAGTAGTGTGAATTCAATCTGATCACTCCCCTGACATCTATTGGTCAGAAAGCTATCGGTGAAAACAGCTTTAGACTAGATAAGAATATGTTCAATAGTCTTTGCATCAATTAAAAATATAATGTTAATTCTAATTTTTTTATGAAATTCACTTTTTTTAATATTACTTCATGTTAAAGGGAAAAGATTTGAATAGGTCTATATATTTATATATATCCAGTATAATAATTAAGAATAAAAAGTGGGGGAAATATTGGCCAAGCACAAGTTAATGTGTCGAATGTTAAAATGATCAAAGATTCTGCAAGAAGGGCTTATATAACTGAATAAATATTAAACATAGTTTACTAGAAAGTCCTTAAAATAGAGGTCAATTGTATAAATGGATTTTCTTATGGTAACCTAACTATTAATTAAGAGTCAACCCAGTCCACCTTCTCTCGCTCGAATATAGCTCGGACTGGCTCGTTTTGTATAAGAGAAATGATAATACTTAGTCAACGCGCCAAGTAGACCTAATTCTGTATTTAGCGGGTGAAGTAGTTGCCCCCAAATATGAGGGAGGGTGGTGTCAAAAATAATTATTTTAAATAATTTTTTTGTAACTACACATGCATCTTGTATCTTTTTTTTACTTTATCCAATGCGAAGCATGGGAAAAGTATTGCAATCGGTCTGGCGGCAAGCGCGACTTCAAAGGGTCCTCAGGTAAAGACTACGGAACCCATGGACTCAATTAAGGTCACAAATTGAAGTATTCAATGAGATTGAATTTTAGCACGTGACGGTTTTGCTAAAAATTACCTGGGATCTCGCCGAGAGGCCAAAAAGTGCCATTTTTTTTGGAAGTGCGTGGGGATGGATGGATGTATGTATGTGTGTTATCGTTTTTTTCGTCCACGAATTTTTCCACAACGTTGAACCGATTGAATTGAAATTGAAAACCTACCAGTATTTTAACAAAATGAAGCGCTGATTAGTTTTTGGTACATATCGGTCGACAAACATTAGTACTTTATTTGAGTACTTTTTTAGTTTTTTCTAAATATCTTGAAAATGACTTAACCAATTTTGATGAAATTTAATATCCTAATTAAGTACCTTGGGGACCACAAAAAAGGTTAAATAAAGTTTTTAGTAAAATTATATTTTAAAGTACTTTACTCTAGAACATATTAATATTTCAAATGAATTTGGATAAAGTTTAGCAACGATCCGTTGCAGTTTATTTTTTTTTTTTAATGATATTGATGTGAGAGATAGATAAATATAAAAAAACTGTACTTGTAAATGTAGATATTTTGGAAAATTTTCTAAGTACACATGCACTAAAGTATCTATATCTAAATTCAAATACAAGCACATTTGTATTTGTAACTAGATGATTTTAAAAATGAATCATTAACAACACTGCTTATAATTATGTATGTTTATTTACATGACACCCAGTTTGATATACCTACCTACTCTTATAAAATAAAAAAAAAAAAAAAAAACTGAGCTACACTCATCAAGAAAATCTTCAATTTTAATCTAAAGAATAAGATATTTCAGTGACAGCTTACAAAAAACTCGTTATTTACTCTTGAATATGGTCAGTGGTGATTGATACTGTTTAGTGAATTATAATATAAATAAATAAAATATCCTTTTCTTCTACAAGTGATTCAATTCCGAACGTCGGCGATTACTATGGAAAGTATCCTCTCTATTGTAATTTTCCTGGAGAAATTTCTCACAAGGTTGGTTTCCCATTGCCTTCCCCTAAGGGAATCAGATTATAGCCGGTCAAAAATTTCAGGGTTAAACCCGCCCTAGCTTGATTAGAAGGCAAGCACTTTAAACACTCAGTCAACCTGACTAATAAGTATATAAATATACTTTATCTAAATTATCAAACCTATTTCAATAGTTTTTGAAGTTAGAAGAATTTAAAGAAATTTAAGTTTTAGCAGAATAATTTGTTAAATCCAAGCGGGAAGAACGACGTCGTTTTGTAAAGAGCAATTCTAGGATTAGATTTGCAATTTTATTTTTAAAGAATTTTGGAAAGCATAACAAGATCGAAAAGAATATAAAAATAAGATGAAAATTCGGAGAAGGTTGAAAGATGATAATGAACGTAATTGGGAGTACGTTGGAATATATTTGAAGAAGCGGAATAAGAACGCAAAAATAGACCAACAGTATTAATTTTAAAAAGAGATTGGAGGTATATTTAAGAAAAATGGAAGGTGTGTGAAATATGACCTAAAATACTTTACTTTACCTAGTCCTAAGACTTTCTACCTTTAGGTGTAAAGCTGTTAGAGTTGAGTCCTGTAATTTTGTCTCCATTGCTTTCTGATTTGCTTTCGTTTTCTTATTACATCCACATCCCATGTCTTTCCCCTTATATCCGCCTACTCTCTGATTCCTTCGATTTATCTTGTTCTGGGTCTTAGCCTCCTACTCTTCCCCAGCACTCGTGTATCAAACAATCTTTTTGTAAGCCCGTCGACCGAAATTCAACAGACATGCCGAACCATCTGAATTGTCCTTCTATTTAATTGAAAAGGTTTTGTTTTGCAGAGTTGTTGATTCGCAAATAAAAATCAATGAAGTTGTCCTCTGCTTCATGCAAATAAACAAATATATCAGACATAAATTTGTATAATTTTTATAAAAAAAAAAATAAAACTGACTTCAAAAAATTAAATGCAACAAATAAAATAATAATAACTTAAAAATCAAATAAAGTACACTAAAAGGTATAAAATGATGATCTTATTTAGTTACAACTAAACGACGAAATATTAACATGAAATTACTTTTTGAAGTCTGTGCCAAACAAACTATACGTATAAGCGAGCATACCCGCCAAACGTACTAAGTAAGATCCGTCGAGTCTGAGTCATGAGTTTGGCACCGACTTCAAAAGTAATTTCATGTTAATATTTCGTCGTTTAGTTGTAACTAAATAAGATCATTATTTTATACCTTTTAGTGGATTTTATTTTATTTTTAAGTTAATATTATTTTATTTGTTGCATTTAATTTTTTGAAATCGGTTTTATTTTTTTTATAAAAATTATTTTATCATTTTCTCTTTTTAGTGATGTTATTAATAGTGACTTATATAATACTTTGCATGCATCTCGTAAGAGAAAGCGTCGAGCGAATGAATCAGAAAATGATAATAAAATTCAATTCATAAATATAGAAATTCTCTCGAAACTTTTGCGGATTTTAAATGAATGTTTTAAGATTGATTTTTTATAAGAGATTTTATTTATTATAATTTCGATTATTTGTTCATAAGAATTAGAGATTATTTGATCATATCTTCAGAACTTGATCAAATTGATATGGTAACACCGCCAAGATACCTTCTTTCCAATAAAAAAAGAATCATTAAAATCGGTTCATAAACAAAGAAGTTATGCCTGAACAAACATCCAAAAAAGGTCCAATACCAATGAAAAAAACGGGACCAATCGGAAGCTAGACTGAACCCAATGCAAAAAATCATCAAAATCTGTTCACAATTGGCGGAGATATGAGGTAACATAGACACAAAAAAAAATTCAGTAGAATAGAGAACCTCCTCCTTTTTTGAAGTCGGTTAAAAAGATGAAGGAGGAGGTATCAGCCAAAGTTGGATGCGGGTTCAATAAAACACCCTGAATAAAACGTTTCGGCCTGAATTTATTTGACCATCTTCAGTTAATTGAGAGTTATACACACAATGCAGTACACGTATGTGATTGAACCTAGCCTTGTCAAAAATAAGAATTGAAGCTTCATGTGAATTAATTAATAAAGTAAAGGTGTGTAGTTTCACAGTGAATGAAATAAAACTCAAAGAGGTTTATACAAACTCAATATATTTCGGATTATTAGTCCATCATCAGGAGTTAACAAGTTAAAACTAATAATAATTGAACGAGTGATCACAATTTTTAGATCGTTAAAATTGTGATCACTCGTTCAATTATTATTAGTTTTAACTTGTAAACTCCTGATGATGGACTAATAATCCGAAATATATTGAGTTTGTATAAGCCTCTTTGAGTTTTATTTCATTCACTGTGAAACTACACACCCTTTACTTTATTAATTAATATCATGTTTCACTTAAAACCTACACAACTTTCCCTAAGTAAAAAAAATCATGTAAATTTATAATGTGACTACCCCAAAGGTTCAGAGATGAAGGTTTGTATATATACTTATAATTTATTTTCTTGAGACTTATAGTTTCGAAGGTTTGACTTTCATCATCAGTCTTTTTAATTATAAATATTTTATCATTTTATTTCTCTTTGGTTCAAATACCCGATTGGATTTAGGTAAGTTCGTTTTGTTGTAATAGTAAGCAGGCTACTGGGCAAAGGCATACGAGATTGTGATTTGTTCATTAACCTTTTTAAACTAAAAGTTCTGAAGCCAGAGAGTCTAAATCAGGACTTCTTCACATTGAAAGTACGAATATTTTGGAACTAAAGGAAATTTTCTACTATTTATTGTTCTTAACTTATCGTGAGTATCAAAATCTACACAGACACATAGGTAAATACGCACAGTGAAAACAAATCATTTTAAAATAATTTTTCTCCACGATTCAGACAGTTTGAAGCACAATGAGCAAATTTTTTTATAATATAGGCCTTGCCGAAAGTACGGATAATTATAACTATCTATTCAGCTCATTATTTACAACTGTTTCACCATAAGACCATTTGATTTTTTTGATTTTCTAAATTCAAAAGTTCTAAAGCTTTAGTCCGAAATCTATCTATTCTTTTCTTCGTTTTACAAACAAACATTTTGGCACGAAAAATAACTTTCTTCTTTTTTTCGCTCTTTAATTATCTTTGCTATCTTAGTCCAAGCAGAGAAAAAGAATAAAAATGATTTTTTCACGTTTTAGACATTTCTAAACCCGATAATAAAAAAAAAATCGTGTGAGTGAATTCAGCTCGTCCATCAGACAAGATTTGTATGTCTCCCCAGTGAAACGACTAGATATGCAGTGTTGAAAAAATCACTTATTCTGAGAAGACTTAGGTAGTTCATCCAAAAAAGGAAAAAATGTCAAATAAAATTGGATCCTAAAACAAATCCTTTTGATATATAATATTAACGATCGTTTTCAATTACTATATGAAATGCTCAACGTGCTTTTCATTCTTGGACATATATTCCATTTCGTGATGGTGGTCCTTATTTAGTGTTTCAAATAGAGATAGTATCATCTTGTCTACATTTAAATTATATCTATTTCATAAAATGTTCTATTTATTAAAAAAAGTGTGTATCAAAACAATATGCTTCTAGGTGATGTGTTACAAAAAATTTCAAAAAAAAAATCCATTCAGTTTTACAACTTCAACAAATGTATCATTTTTCAATTAGCGAAAATCAGCTACCGCTCGAGTTACGCGGAACAAAAACATTTTTACTTATAATAAAAATAATTTTTAAGAAAAAAATAAAATCGACTTCAAAAAAATTAAATGCAACAAATAAAATACACTAAAAGGTATAAAATAATTATTAACTTATTTAGTTACAACTAAACTACGAAATATTAACATGAAATTACTTTTTGTACTCGGTGCCAATGCGATTCATAAAAGGTATATGTTTGGCACCGACTTAAAATAGTAATTTCATGTTAATATTTCGTAGTTTAGTTGTAACTAAATAAGTTAATAATTATTTTATACCTTTTAGTGTATTTTATTTGTTGCATTTAATTTTTTTCAAGTCGGTTTTATTTTTTCTTAAAAATTATTTTTATTTTTCTCTTTTTAGTGATGTTATTAATAGTGATCATATCATCAGAACTTGACCAAATTAATATGGCACCATCCGTAAGATACCCCCTTTCCAATAAAAAAAGAATCATCGAAATCGGTTCATAAACAAAGAAGTTAGGCATGAGCAAACCTAACAAAAAAGGTCTAATACCTATGAAAAAAAATGGGACCAATCGGAAGGTAGACTGAACCCAATGTAAAAAAATTTCAAAATCGGTTCACAATTGGCGGAGATGTGAGGTAACATAGGCACAAAAAAAAAAAAAATCAGTCGAATAGAGAACCTCTCCTTTTTTGAAGTCGGTTAAAAATATGTTTGTTTACTGTTTTATTCCCCGTTAACTAACGCAGCAAGCGGGGTTGCCCATAGAAATTAGGGAGTGATTTTACATGTTATTATTAATTCATATATATATATATATATATATATATATATATATATATATATCAAAGAGAGCCTATTGTAATTTTCGCTATTAACATTTTACCAACAATGGATATTAAATATAATACATAATTATATACAGTATACCTATAAGCGAGCCTAAGGGTATTTCTAGTCACAATTGTCAAAGGGGTTGAGTGAATCGAATAATTTCTTGGAAAGTATCGATGCTTGAATAATGGAATGAATGTTATAAGTGACTATACAAAGGAACTACTATACCTGCTAATAAAAAGTAGAATACTGATACAAACAATGGGTACAATTATATAGGAAACACAAAATAGATAAGAACAAAGAGATATTTAGAATTCAGAGAAAAGTAGAAGATAAATCACATTCTAGACTCAGATAAAAATATATTTATTTATTTTATTTTTTATTCATTTTTGATGCTCTGAAGCAATCCGCCACATAGAGCAGAAAACTAAAAGTTACAAAATATAGTTCTGTAACAACCCTAACTTTCGGCACAGCCTCACTAAACTATGTTTTATGTAGCGTGTGTTGTTTTTGTATTTAAGCACTATTGTATTAATGTATTTTACTTGTGTGAAAATATTCAAAAAATTAAATTTTTAAATAAAAATTTAATAATTTAATTATTTGCTATCTAGCTTTGCATTCCCTCGAAAAATTTTCTGCGGACGCCCCTGTGGATTTACCATGACACTTATTCTCATGAAATAAACTCAATAAGATTTATTTACGCTAAGCACCTTATTTTTAATCAGGCAGATCTTCAGGGTCAAATTAGTAACAAATTGAACAATAATTTATCTATAAAACTTCTAAAGAAGAAAATAATCTCTCAGCTTCCATGAGTTCCGGGTTCTTCAATTTTTCACGACTAAGAAGGTCCACAAATATTTTTGAATCCCATTCAGCCCCTGAATATTTAAGGAACTCGTATTTGGTACAAAAGAAGCTCTTGATGAAATTATTGGAACAAATACCATGAATAGTATCTATATATAAAACGAGAAAGGTTCTACAATGGGTCAAGGTATACATATATGATCGTGTGGGAGTAGCCTCTCTGCGAAATTGCTTTTTTTTAATTGCCAAGAGTAGCAGAGGTGTTGATTCATAAAGCGAAATCAATGAGTTTGTCCTCTGTTGATCTGATGGATGCAAAAAACAATCTAAAAACTTTATAAAAGATTTATATTTACAAAACACTCAATATTTTTTTCAATATATATGCATATGTTTATTTGCTTCAAGCAGAGAACAATCCCATTGATTTTTCCTTATGCTTTATTTTTCTTAGTGGATTTTTAAGATGGTCAATACTCACGTTAAATCCAATAAAATTAATAACAGAAGAAAATATTTTGTCTAAATATTTATCAAAGCAAATCAAACAGTGTCATTTGCTTAATTTAAGATGTTAGAGATAATTTTGCTCACATGACAGAAGGCCTGTAATCGACTACTAGGTAATCGAACCCAAGTGCTAAAAAGTATTACTGTCCATTATCTTTATGGCAGTTGGTTTCGATTCCTGGAGGTACAATGGCCCTTCTGATATGTATTAAAGTTATCTATAACATCTTAGATTAAGCAACTGACACTCTCTTTGATTTTGTTTTATAAAAAAATAAAATAAACCTTAATTGTTTTCAAACCAAAACAATATTAACATTTTTGTTCTTAGATCTATTCTTTATTTCACAAAACTTTTTCTTTTATTAAGTTATCACTTGGTAAAACAAATTTCTAATATTGAAGTAATTTTAGGAGACGGACTGATAAGTGAATTAAGTGGATATCGATGAGGCAGTCCAAAAAAAGAAGAAGATAATTTACACTATCCCTTTATTCATAAAACCGACGTTTCGGAGGCTATTCCCTCCTTCTTCAGGGTTTTGAATTTCCTTCACTGACTTTTCAAAACCCTGAAGAAGGAGGGAATAACCTCCGAAACGTCGGTTTTATGAATAAAGGGATAGTGTAAATTATCTTCTTCTTTTTTGGACTACCTCATCGATATCCACAAATTTCTAATTTTTATAATAAAGTAAATTTTTTTTTCTTTAATAATCAAAACGGTTTTTATATTTTTTAGATTTAAAATAGCTATATGAATGTAATAAATAATTTGAAAACTAACCTCCCATGTAATATTAAGCTTGTGAATTTTCCTGAAGTCTTAATATTTAAATAGATTGGGTAGGCACCAGCTGTCGGAGAAGTCAAGTTAATCAAGTTGGAGAGGCCTTTTTCTTTTCAAGAAAGGGAGTAGAGCAGAGTAGAGTAGTAGAGGGTGGGTCTAGATATCAATATAGTTAAGGAAAGAATCAAGGGTCTTCGTCTGAGAACGTACGCTTCAATCAGTATATTAGAAAGTGGACTTTGTTTGGAGGAAAAAGGAAAAAGAGAAGAAAGGAAAAACCATGTATTTTTTATTCTGGAAATAGGTAAGAAAGGAAACGATCACAGTAACTCAGGGAAACTTTTATAAAGTATTCATCACACACTTTCTCAGAGGTGTTAATTCATAAAGTTAAAGTTAAAGTTTGTAGGAAAATAAAGTAAAGCTTGAAAAAACCTGAAGAAAAGGAATAGCTACTTGCGGTGGTTCGATTTGAAACAAAACCTTGTTGTGATATCTCCAGACCTTATCTTAGTTAAATTGTAAATTATTATTGATTGAGGCTATCTTTTACACCAATAGACAGACATACCAAATGGTTTTAAACAGCGTCGTAACTATAGCCTATGGAAGGCCCAGTATACTAAGTGACGAATTCGTGATATTAAAGCTTCAGTAGTTTAATGCTATTTTTAACTTAATTCTATTAATAGTAGTATCCGCTTGTCAGAAATTTTATTTTTATCATTTTACTATGCGTTTTTTTTATCTCGGAGGTTTATAAGGCTGGACTCTGTGCGGTTGCACCTGTTGCTCCTGTCTATCTACGGCATTGGTTTCTAATTCGCGGAGTTCACTTGAAAAATTTTAATTTCTTTTGCTTATATTGTCTAGACAAGAAGATAATTAACTCAAGAACGTAAGATTGTGGAAAGATCGTTCTGATGACAGTTTGCCTATGTCCAAAACAGAGAACAGAATAGATTTAGGGCCTTCAAAATTTCCGGTTCCAGAAAGAATCGAATTGTTAAAATGGGAGCGATCAAAAGGTTGAGCGTATGAGCTGAAATGTAACAAACAAGTTTGTTTTAATATTTTCCACCTCTCTATATATCCAAATCACTAAAATTTCTGGGAAACATACCGACTGAGCAGAGAAAAAATAATTAATTCTTCATAATTTTACATGGGTTTCTTATGTAGAAAGACGTGCCAATTTAATGAATATTATAGTGTACCTTTCCTTATGAGTTATGATAATATAAAATATAATATTTCATTTCTTTGAGAAAGAAAATTTTCAGAAATAATGTTATATAAATATCTGCTTTCTATTTAACAAAAAATTGCTCTAAAACAATATTTAAGAAAAAATAAAACATTATGGTAGACAACATCACATTTGTAAAAGTTTCTATTAGAAAAATATCAAGCGAAACCGTCTTCACTTGAATTACACTGCGTTTTTATAATGAATTTCATCTGATAGCTTTTCTTTTCAATGCTAACTAAATTCAAGTTCAAGTGTAGGCTCTTGGCATTTGATTCATCTTCCATTAAAAGCAAGAAAAAACAATATATTTAAAATGTAGGTATATGGTATATGACCCAAAAATATTTAATTTGCTCAAGCTTAAAAAATGTATATTATTAAATCAAAGATGAGTAATTTTTGTTGAATAAAATTAAATCAAAAACAAACCTAATTTATAGCTAAAAGTTGATAAGTAAAGGATTGGTGGAGGAAAATGTGAAAACTGTTTCAAGATTCGATACTCAATACTGCTTTCAGGTTAGCCTTAGTAACAATAAATAATAACCAATTAAAAATGTATTTTCTAATTTAATTGTCTGGAGATAAATCGAATTTCTTCATTAATTTTAATATAAAATGATTTATAATAAAAACACATTCACACATCTGACTGGAAATTTTTCCTCCAGATTTTAGTCATTTTTTAACACCTTTCAGAGTATCTATTATAATCAACAACACACATAAAGATGAGTATTAAAAATAACATTTTTTTTATCTAAGATGACAATTAAAAGTGAAATCTGCTTTTGTATGAAGAATGACATAGTTTCAAACGTTTCGAATGCGAAATTTTTCAAGAATACAAGATTTTCATCATCACACTTAAAAAACTCCAATTTATATAGCCGGTAGGTATATATTAGAAAGAAATAAACTGCAAAAGATCTTTGCTAGACTTATTCATAGTCATTTGAAATATTAATATGCTTACTCCTTTATGAAGCAGATATCACTGGCTATTTGAAGTCAATTGTATTTTTGACAATGCAATTATCATTGGTAACTATTGCTGAAAACATGGAGGAATCGACTTAAAATAAAATATAACGATCGATTCCCATCTAATAATGAAGGAATAGTCTTGTTACATTCCATTTTTGATGTTTTGACCATTAATGGTAACCACTGCTGAAAATATGGAAGAATCGATTAGAATAAATAAGACTAAATTCTCTTTTGGTAAACAACTCAACCAGCAAAGCATCATATCTACAAAAGTACTAAAATGTATTAACATCGTATCTATTTATCGACGTAGTGAAGAATAAAAAAAGAAAATACTAAAATTTTAGTTTTAAGTAAGTTATGGCGATTCAAAATCAATGAAAAAATTGAAAATTAAACTTGAACCAAAAAATTATGATGTAATAAAAAAATTTTTAGATACCAATTTCTACCTTATTGGTGTAAATCAAAATATTATTCAATAATAATAACAACTTTTCAAAAATTAAATTTCGCAGACCTGTGCTTTCATTAAGTATAGAAGTCTTGATGATGGTTATAATATTTAATAAACAATAGATAAATAATATCATGTAATTTAAGTAAGTGTTATTTTTAAACACAATTAAAAAGTCTAATGTTCAGCAATAAAGCAAACAAGTTATTATAGCAATGCCTATAGATAGCTTCTATTCCATCCTATTGAGATTTTAAAGGGGACACATCATATCTCTTGACATATCAAGCGCCCCAAGGGAAATATTCTATAATATATTAATTAATAAGGCATTAGAGATAAAAATGGCCTAATCTTAAGGGTGATTTATTTGTTCTTTCCGAGTATTATATATTGGCGTTTTAAAAGTGGGTAGCTTTGGGCTTTATTTATTTATTTTGGGACCAGCGTACACAAAACTGGCGCACAAAACAAAGGATCGACTAAATAATTATAAGGTGGTAAAAATTTTTTTACTCTCTGTCCATCTTTGTGAGTGAATTCCGATAACCACGATAAGTGAAGAACGAATAAGAGAAAGTTCTTTCAAGTGTAGGGTGACTATTCGTCCCGAATTTTCCGGAACAGTCCCTGATTAAAAGCCCCCGTATCCCGTATTAATATATGTCCCGGAAAATGTCCCGTATTAGATAATTCATCATATCATGTGAATATTATAATATTCGATTACATGGTTATGTTTAAAATCACCACACACTTATCAAATATAATATAAATAATTTTTCTGCCCCCCCCCCCCCCATTTTAGGCAGTTAGTTTGTGGATTTTACAAAACTTCTGGGGGTCCACTGATTATGTATACAAAATTTGGTTGAGTTTGGCCAAATGGCAAATAGATTTTAATTTTTGACCCCACTCCACCCCCTTAATTTTGGGTAGATATGCACCAAAATCTAATCAGCTCTTAATCTCAATGGACCAAAACTATGTGTGAAATTTGGTTTTGAAATTCAAACTTGTTTTTGAGCTAACTCGTCCACAAAAATTTGGTAACGCACAGACTAACAGAAAGAATAACAACCAGACAGACAGACTAACTAAGAGACATTTTGACAAAAGAATTATTATCTCAGAAAATATAATTTGTCGATGTTCACTTATTACAGGCTTTTTGTAGAACGAAATGCCATGGTTTCGCTCAATTTTTTAATCAAAATAGTTTAAGCCGTTTTTGAGATATTTCGAAAAAAAGAAGCAAATAAGCTGACGTGTTCTGATGTGGCCATCCACTTGACTTTACCATACAACCTGGCCCCTCACTTATATTTAATATTTAATAAAATTATTTATAATCATGTAGGGGAGGGGGTTAGTTTTTGCTTTTTAGACTTCTGGGATCCCACTGATTATGTATACAAAATTTGGTTGAGTTTGCTCAAACGGCCTAGATTTTTAATTTTTACCCCCCCCCCCCACCTTAATTTTGGGTCGATATGCACCAAAATCTAATCAGCTCTTAATCTCAATGGACCAAAACTGCCTGTGAAATTTGGTTTCGATATTCACACTAGTTTTTGAGCTAGCTCGTCCACAAAATTTGGTAACGCACAGACTAACTAACAGACAACCAGACTAACAGACATTTTGACAAAACAATTATTATCTCAAAAAATATAATTTTTTCGGTGTTCCCTTATTAGGGATTTTTTGTAGAGCGGAATGCCATGGTTTCTCTCAATTTTTTTAATCGAAATAGTTTCAGCCGTTTTTGAGATATTCGAAAAAAAAGAAGGAAAAAAACACTTTTTTCATGCACGATTACTATACTTGACCATATCCTGAATGGTAAAGCAAAAATGTGTTAATGGGGGGGGGGGGGAGAATCCCCAGATTGGACATCGGAAAAAATGGTCACCCTAATCAAGTGTTCGAATATATGCGGACATCTGATTAGATTTTTGACACTTAACTTCCGAACTTTCTTCATAAATGCAAAAAAGGAAGGTATTTTTGAATTATTTTTAAGACATTCAAAAAGCTCATTACAAATATCATTAGGTATATAGGTATTTAAATTAGTAAGCCATCAACCCGTTTTCCATAAAACCTATCGAGCTTAAAGAAACACTTTAAACAATATATATATTCCTCCATTTGTAATTAAAATCAAATTTGAAAAGATTTTCAAATTGACATCACCCTCATTGATTTCTTATAAGTAATTAAAATCTATAAGGCACTTTCAATGCAAAATGAACCTAAACATTTCCAGCTTAAAGAAAAAATATTCAAACAAAAGATGAGTTATATCGGTCATCAATGTCACATAAATATATTGATTAATATTCCCTTGGATTTGTGTTTATTTTGTTAATATTTAAGCAATGAATTGCATCGTTAGGCAAGATCTGAGCAAACACAATTGACATTTACTATGTGAAAAATAAAAAAGTGAATACTAAATTGAATAAAATAGTTCTTTATTTTCTATCATTTCACCGTGCTGATGTTATTCGTTCGTTTGTTCGAGAAAATTAATCCTTTCACTTGATAATTTACTTTAGGCGTTCTATTTCCGCAGTTGTTACTAATGTGTCTGTGTTTTTCAGGCATTATAAATCGAATCGATTCCAACTTCCGAATCGAAATAAAAGAAAATGTTCCTTTTAACTTTCCCATTGATGATTGATATGATGGATTCCAATATAAAAGGATAATATTTTTACACCATTATCAAAAGTTTTTTTTAAACATGTTTGGAAAAATTTAATGCGTTTATTCTTTTTTACATTTTCAATTTTGGTCCAGAAAACAAAATATATAGCTTTGATCGAAGGATTATATTTGAAAAACAATATCAAATAATCTCTTTTACATAGTATTAAATAAAAATATAGATGGAAAATAATACTAAACTACTATTATCTACATATTGTACCTCCGGAGAAACAACGACGAAATTCCAATTTTTAAAAATATTGAGAAAACGTCTTTAAAGTTTATTAAATTCTTAAAACCACAAAATGACACCAATACAATACAATTTGTTGAGAATTTAAATGTTTTGTTGATTCTTATATTCTATAACTATTAGTATTCCTTGGCTTTTTATCAAAATTTTGCCCCTAATAGGTGGGTATAAGATGGTGGACCATCTTAATTATGTCATTGTTGCCCTAGGGATTCATCACACTTTTTCGTTTTTGTCGATTCAATAATTTCCAGGTTTATCAAGAAAAAGTGACTCAAAGTACAATCAAGTTTTTGTTTCCTCAAATAAATCAATAAAATATTTGTCATAATTACCTTTGTGACATTGTAATTATTTCCAAACACATGCACTTGCGGAAATTTTTCGAAATACAATTATGTCTTTGTAATTCCAGATATTTAATGATAATTTTGGCATTCAAATCTAACTTTGCAAAGAATGCACTTACGTCATTGTTTCTTCGGAGGTGCGATATTATTGACTTATTTTTAAAATAGTCAATTGTAGATATATTGAAAGTTGAAAAGGCAATTTCGTTTCCTATTTGTCTTCTTAAGATCTCTGACATTGCCTTGTCTGATAATTATGATTCATGAATTGTTCACCTCTGATTACACAAATGTACATCTTGGAATGAACGTTCAGTTAACCGTAGGTTATAAAGTGAAACAACAACCCCAAAAGCTAGAGATAATAATAAAGGTGTATTAAAAAACACCTTTTATTTAAAAATTCACTAAAAAGTAGAGAATAATTTTTACTTCAAATTCTTCAATTTTCATAAACACATGAATAGAATTACAAATAAAACAGAGTGCTTTATTAATTGAATTTTAATTTAAAAGCACCCAAGCATGATTCATTTCAATTTTATGTTAAAGTGTCCACAGTTTTTTTAGTCTTCTGTGTATGGAAAATTTTTGCTGCCGAAAAAAAATAAATTTTCTACTTTCCAGTAGATATAAAAATAACAAATTATAAAAAATAATTAAAAAATAGATAAAAAGCACTATTTAAATATATTGGATGTACTAACATGAAATAATCTGCATTATAACGAGTTACGTGAACATTCACACTTCATAAAATTATTTACCTATAATTTATTGGGAATGGACTGCGCTTGGAATAAATAGAAACTACAAAATAAGAATAAATACTAGTATCTATGTAAATGTGTAAAATATATTAAAAGAAATGAGGAAAGAAAAGTTTTTAATGAAACTTTAACGAAATTTACTTCTGAAGACTAAACCAATAGTGACTAAGACTCTCTAGTGCACTGCTTCCCAACCTTTTCATGGCATGGCCCCCTAAATCTAAAAAAATAATCCGCGGACCCCCGAAAAAAAAACATATTTTAGTCGTCAAAATTTTTATTTCACATGTTTATATTTTATCGCAAAGAATAGTAACTTACTTACAAACAGTTTTTTAAAATAAAATAAATAAATATTTGTAATTTCTACTGAAAATTTTCGCGGACCCCTTCGAAAAACCCGCGGACCACAGATTGGAAAGCACTACTGCTTTAGTGAATAAATATAAATAAATAACTTATCAAGATTATTATATTTTAATTGTGTAGCAATTAGCTTTAAAATTTAAAGAATATAAATAAAAGTCTTGAAAATCGATTAGGAAATTTCGCTTAATTTGATATAAATCAAGAAAATTTATACAATTCCAATTCTATATTTTTTAATAGGTAGACATATTAGCAACGCTTCGGTTAGTTTACATTGAGAATTATTTGGTAGATCACCTCGCAGTTAGTACTGACATGATAATAAATCACTATCTCTCCTGACGAGACTCATCCATCAAGGGGATAACCATCATAAGCATACCGTCTGGAAATGATTTATAATTGACTACAACTTCTACTTAACAATTGTAGTTTTGACGGTCTTTCCTAATTACTATATCTTGTCTTCGATTTGAGAATAATAAAAGAATTAAACTAATTCAGTGATGTAGTTCTTGCTCTGGGGGAATCTATATTAAATTTGACTATATGAAAATATTAATTTATTCCATTATTGTAGACGGTACCAGTAATTTTGTGAATTCATAATAATAATCAGAAAAAAATTCATAACAAATAATGTATGAGATAGATGGAGAATGTCTCTCATTCAAAATACTATTAGAATTATAAATAAATAAAAAGAAAGAGATATTTTATCAATTGAATTTATCTGGAGGTGTACCTTGCTTTTATAAAATTTATATTAACTTTTTTAATTATTTAATACTAAAAGTATTTATTTAAAACTAATAATACTATAACTTAATAATATAGCTTTGAAGTGCTCTCTGAGTTTTGGGTCCGTGGTTGCTAGCATTGTATGTAATAATTTTTTTCTTAAATTTTTTTATTTATTTATTTATTATTATATATAATCGTAGATTTAAATTAAAAATTAAATTATAATATTAAAAGATATTTCAATATTGTAGATTGAATGGACTTGTGGAATCCATAACAAATGACTCGCTCATGGCGGCTGGCTTGTGACCCAGGCTCTTGGTATAAAACAGGCCAAAAAATTATAAAAAAAAACGATCTTATTTTATCGATTTCATCTATTTACAGTACCTATCTAATATAATAAAATAGCACTTAATTTAAGAATTTTGTGATTTGATTGAAATTTAATGAAAACATACAGTTTCTTCTCTCGGGCAGCGAGTTGGCTATAAATTCCACTATGTTTTATTTTTTTCTCATTACATATTGAATCAAATCTATAGAAATTACATATCTGAGTGTTATTTTATTTTATCTTTTATAGAAAATAATTTTTATTAGAATATTTGAATATTAAAGGGTAGTTTATTTGAAGTCCAATTTGAAAAAACGATAATAGCTGAGTTGAATTTTTTTTAATATTAAACTAATTAGATATTATAAAACAATTAATTATTAATCATTTAATTTAATTTTGAACGAAATCGATTCAGTACTTTTTGGGAAAATGGTCAAAAACCATCTGAACAGTCAAAAAACGATGTTTTTTAAAAGCACGAGATGCCTTTGAAAAAAGTTTAAAAAATCATATGAAACGAAACATTGACTTGTGACATGGAGCTGGATTTTAAAATGTTTCTAAAACGGCCTTTCATAGACGCTTTTCGGGGTTTTGACGATTTTCTCAAAAAATACGGATTCGATTTCGTTCAAAATTGACTTAAATTATTAATAATTAATTGTTTTATAATATCTATTAATTTCATATTTATAAAAATTATTTTAAAAGAGTTATTAGCGTTTTTTCAAATTACACTTCAAATAAATTACTCTTTAAAATGCAAATATTCTAATAAAAATTTATTTTCTATAAAAGATAAAATAAAATAACACACACATATGAACTTTCAATAGATTTGATTCAATGTGTAATGAGAAAAAAAATAAAACAGTGGAATTTCTAGTTGATTCGGTGTGGCAGGCAGGAAATTGGATATTTTAATAAAATTTAATTTAAACACTAAAATTTTTAATTAAAATGCATTTTTTATATTTGAAGATGTTGTAAACCTCCTAATAGTTGATATTGATGAAATAAGATCAATTTATTTTTATTTCTTATTTTTTGTGGTGTTTTATCAAGAGTCTTGTTCGTAAGCCTGCCGTAATGAGCGAGTTTTTGTTATGAATTGCACAAATCCATTCACTCTACGATATTGAAATATCTTTTAAAATTATACTATATTTAAATGAACTATTATATATTATAATAAATAAATAAATTAAAAAATTTAAGAAAAAAATATATTATATACAAAAACCTTGGGCTGGCAACCACGGTCCCAAGACTCAGAGGCACTGCAAAGCTATATTATCGTATTATTAGTTTTAAATAAATAATTTTAGTATTAAATATTATATTATTATTAGGTATTAGGGTTAATAGAAACAATTTTTATTTTATTATTACAAGCAAAGTTGAGTGAACCTGGATAAATAAAAAAAAACAAAAAAAAAAAAATCAGTCGAATAGAGAACATCCTCCTTTTTGAAGTCGGTTCAAAAATTGATGAAATAGATCTTTTCTTTCTTATTTATATTATAATGGAGAGAAGCTTTTCTGGACGAGAGAAGATAGTATCATTGTTATGGATTTTTTTTCTTATTTTCATCAAATTGCTACGGTTTCCCTCTACGATTTTAAAATAAATTAATCTTTTCAAATATTCTCAAATTCAATATTTATAAAAATATAAAAAATTCTTCTTTGATGCCGCTCCACAGAAAAGAGACATTGAGACCAAACACCCATATTTCACAGGCTTGTTTTTTTTTAGAGATAAAAAAATCAGCATAAAAGTTTTATATTTTTTTTATTTTTCACAAAATTTAATTGTAATCAGTTTTTAATGTTATGTCACCTACTTTTTGGTTTCTGGACAAGACCTAATGTAATTTTTGACAAAACCGTCACGCGCTAAAATTCAATCTAAATTAATACTACAATTTCTGACTTTGATTGAGACCATGGGTTCCGTAGTGTTTCGTTTACCTGAGGACCCTTTGAATTCGCGCTTGGTGAGAGACCAATTCTAATAGTTTTTCTGCTTCGCAATAGATAAAAAAATAAAAAAAAAGGTACTCAATAAACGTTCAGAAGCTCGTCTCGAAAATGCTTTCATTTTTAGTTGGTTTTTAAATAAAACCACATGTTTTACTAATATTTTTAAATATTTACTAAAACAATAAACACATAAAAAACGCAATATTTCTCTCTCTAATCAGTGATCATTATCAAGCATACAAGAGACCGTGCTGTCAACTCATTCATCAGAATAGTAATTTATGCTTAATCGTAAATTAGGGATTAAAATGTTGCGTTTTTATCTGTTTATTGTCAAAATAAATTACATAGTATTTCAACCTTTATAAAACCTGTCTACTCTTATATTGCTTAATCAATTGCAGATTTGATCATTTAGTGTTTGAATTGTTTACTAAAGAAAAAGTTTCGACCAAAACCACCGAGATTAGACATTTTTAATGAGATATTTTCATGATGAATGCACATTGTTTCAATACTTTTTCTTGAGTCGATTTCAAGTTGTGAAAATGAAATCATTCCCAATACGTCCACAGTCTTCTTTTGGAATGAATTCGCTAGCACTTGAAAATGACTCCCGGATTAGTTGTAAAAACGTTGCACATTCTAATGAGAATATTGCACTAAAAATGTCTAGTCTAAGTGGATCACCCATAAATTTATTTTGATAAATTGCTTTGTCAACTTTACTTCAGCCTTTATCGACATTGGAGAAAAATCATTTGAAGAAACTTTTTTTTAATTTTATTCAAAAATTTTATCTTCGAGTCGGACTCGTATCCCAAATTTATTCTTATTTATCGTTGATAAAAGAGGATGAGGGAATTTGTAATTTTTTCATAAGTTATAGTCTATTGGTGATTTATTTGTTTTAATAAATATTTTGGCACTAGAACAAAAAATAAATTAATAAAATAAATGATTAATTATGTTAACAAAGTAAAAACCTTCAAAACCCGAGTCCATAAACACCTACGTCTCTACCTTCTCACTTAATCAACTTTCCCTTCTTTTCGGTAATGCAAGGGTCCTTCGAGATTCATAGGGCCTGTATCTTTACTGGTGCGTCCCTTCTTGCATTCGATTGCAGTAAAAAAAGTAACGCAAATGAAATTCATCGAATGGCTGAATAAACTCAGTACAAAAGGAATCTAACATATACCTATAATACAATATATTTGTAATTTTTACTTTCATATTTATTTATCTCCACTAATAGATAAAAATAATTTTATTTTAATAAAGGCAACTTTGATAGCATAAATTGAAGATGATTAATGTTTAATTATAAAATTAGTCAAGGCCTGATCCTTTGAGATGTGAAATTTAGCATTAAAGGTGTACCTTATTAATACAGATTTATGTCTTAAGGAATTTCATTAGCTACACTTTCTCAGGAATTTTTGATTGGTTCAAATTGATGATTAAAATCAATTTTAATTTTCTAAGAAAATCACTAGAGGCTGTCATCTATTTGATCCGAGATGAAATGAATTATTTTTAATTATATATCAGAAGAATTGGTTTTACCCCTTTCACCTCTCAAGGTAGCCAATTGACCCGGATTGCTAATCTTGGCACATGGGGTTGGATTCCCGAGAGGGTAAAAACATTTCATCTGAGATCTTGTAGAAGACATCCTCTTGTAATTTTCTTAAAAAGGATTACATGTATCTTCTAAATTTAAATTTATTATTCTATTTCACTTTGGGGCTACAATGCTGTGACAGACAGAGATACAGAACATTTTAGTGACCCTAATAGGATTCCGTTTTACTTTTTAAACAGAATTCTACAAATCATACTTGAAAATAAGTTTTCTCTATATAGATAAGACATTTATAAACACGAAAAGCAAAAAAATAAAAGGTATAAAATAATTATCTTATTTAGGTACAACTAAACGACGAAATATTAACATGAAATTACTTTTTGAAGTCGGTGCCAAACAAACTATACCCATAAGCGAGCGTACTCGCCAATCGTACTAAGTTAAGATCCGTCGAGTGCGATTCATAAAATGTATAAGTTTGGCACCGACTTCAAAAAGTAATTTCATGTTAATATTTCGTCGTTTAGTTGTACCTAAATAAGATAATTATTTTATACCTTTTAGTGTATTTTATTTTATTTTTAAGTTATTATTATTTTATTTGTTGTATTTAATTTTTTTAAGTCGGTTTTATTTTTTTTTATAAAAATTATTTTTATTTTTCTCTTTTTAGTGATGTTATTAATAGTGACTTAATATAATACCTTGCATGCATCTCGTAAGAGAAAGCATCGGGCGAATGAATCAGAAAATGATATCAATTAAACCAATTATTTTACATGAATTTATGCATACATTGTTTTTGAGTTTCGATTCCGGAGATTACTTCTCCACCATCGACTGTCCTTGATCATCTTTTAGTCCTTGTTTTTAATAAGAGGAAAAAACTAATTAAATAAAAAAATCTCTTTTCCGATAATTATTTCAATTCCATAATCCAATCAATTTATCTGTCCATAATCAGAAAATGATAATAAAATTCAATTCATAAATATGGAAATTCTCTCGAAACGTTTGCGGGTTTTAAATGAACGTTTTAAGATTGATTTTTTATAAAAGATTTTATTTATTATAATTTCGATTATTTGGTCATAAGAATTGGAGATTTACGTTATTTCGTCATTGATCATATCTTCAGAACTTGACCAAATTAATATAGTACTAGCCCTAAGGTACCCTCTTTCCAATAAAAAAAGAATCATTAAAATCGGTTCATAAACAAAGAAGTTATACCTGAACAAACATATCAAAAAAATCCAATACAAATGAAAAAAAACCTCCTCCTTTCTTGAAGTCGGTTAAAAATACAGAATGATTCCATTACTCCGGCCGTCTGGCGAGCTACGATCGTCGAGCGTACCTATTTAATCATTAAGTATTCTTGAAAATATTAAAAACACGTTGTGATACTAATAAATCTTAATTCTTCCTGGAACATGAATAAATAGAGGTAGGTTTATGGTATATTTGGCTATCGAAACCGAAAGTGTTAACCTCGTCTCCGTTCGAAAGTAACTGTTGCTCCTCTTCGGAGTGCAGTGACTTGAAAAGAGATAGATATATTTTATATCTATGAAGGGCGACAAGGAGAGAGAACAAGACAACTTGTCCGTTCACTTTCTCTTTCTCCTGATACTTCTCTTTCTCTCTCACTTTTGATTTTTCACAAAATATTAAAATCTCTGAAATTGTTTTTAATTCGTTGTGTAATTACATAAATTTTTCAGTGGCGGATACAGTGCAAGGTCTCTGTTTTAGAAAATAAAATTTTTTAGACAGCCCATGCGTTTAAAATTCTGTAAATAGATCGAGTTTTTTAATTCTACTCGGTACGTAAAAATATTTGGCCATTGTGCTTAAAACTGAAGAAAAATAATAAAAAATATTTGAAGGAGCCAATAGAAATAGATTTAAATTTTCTAGGATAATCACAAGAGTGTGTCATCTATTAGATCCGAGATGGAATGGATTATCTTTCATTATATGCCAGAAGGGTTGTGTTTTTCCAACTTGGAAATCGAACCCGAGTGCCAATCCGGGCTAATGGCTACCCGAGAGGTGCGAACCCCTCTGACATATGTAAAGGCGCTAAAAATAAATTTGAATCATTGAGTGAAATATTTACCGAGTTTAGGGTTTGCACTTCCCAAGGTAGGCAATAAGTCCGAATTGCTATTATTGGCAAGGATTTGATTCCCGAGGGCTACAAAACAACCCTTATAATTTATAATTAAAAATAATCAATTACATCTCGGATCTAATAGATGGCACAAATAAAAGAACGTATCGAACCTTGGAAAATTTTGTCATATTTCCCTCCAATTCTCTATTTTAAATTATTATGGTTATCATAGGCGTTGTCAGGCGAGGTTTCGGGGGTTCAAACTCCCAATCCCTAATGAGTTAAAAAAATAAAATAAAATAATTAAATTATTTATATTATTTATATATTTATAACAAGCACGTATATAAATATTAGTACCAAAGATATGACACTGAGTCCCCTACCGTTTTTTTACTGGTGTAGGGTCCATACATCTCGAAGGAGCTCCCCATTATCAATCCTAGTTACGCCAATGATAAGTATTATGATTCAATTTAATGTGATTTTATGACTGACTATGACTGACTATTATTGAACTTAAATATTGATTAAAAAAATTTGCATATTTGTTAATCTCTTTGCAAATAAAGGTATTTTATTAAAGTGACAGGCTGGCTGGAGTATTCAATTCAATTGAGATTGTTTACCCACATTAACTCAACAATGGAAGTTTGTAGAAAGTTCATTCAAGTGGTTCCGAAGGGTGAACCAAGATTGGAATTAGGTGTACACCGTCTTTGGAATTATATGGAATTATTTTGGAATTCATTAGATAATGCCTCTTCATCTATTGCAGTGTTTTCCAAAGTGTGGGTCGTGACCACCTGGGTACAAGGGGAATCGCGAAGCTTCAATAAAAAAGAAAAAAACAGATTTTTTTATACTAAGGGGGGTCGTGTCATGAAAATGGTTGAATAACACTGATCTATTTACCTTCTACTTAAAATGAAATTGAAAGTGGAAGTAGGTGTACACGATATCAGGTCGCGGTTCGCCCCTCGGGCGGTTTCTATTTCAAGACGAAAAACAGAATAGATTTTGGGCTTTCTTGTTTCAAAATTTCTAATTCGAAAATACAGAAATTCTAAAAAAAATTAAACAAAGTATAAAGGTAATGGCTGCTTCTTTTTTAATGCTAAATGCTTCTAGTGAGCTAGAATATGACACCCATATGCTTCTATTATAAATCTACAATTCTGTGGCAAGTTTCAAGGTCCTAACTCAAAAAATTCGCTGAAACAAATTACAGAATTCCCCAAATTTGCTTTTTCTTTTAATTTAAGTAATTGATTTTTCTCTATAGCTAGGGACAATTTTTTTGGATATAATTTGGCATATTATTTATAGTTACTTCATTTAAATATAAGAAAAGGCATTTTATCAAAAAATTTAAAGTTAAAAAAATTATCTACAATTGGTTCATTCTGTTGTACTAGAACTAGGCTGCATATGTACCGAAAAGTCACAACTTATCTGTGCCGATAAAATATTTAGGAAATTTTTTTCCCGGTTTCTAAGGCTTTGTTCTAGGTACGGGTTACAAAAGTAAGATATCGCCGATTGTGATACTTAATATCTAAATTTATACAAGTGCGGGTGTATAGAAAAGTCACGCCAGATTTTTGATTAATTATTAGAAACATATTTATTTCCTTATCATATTTTAATTCAGTAAGTTTGCCCATTTTTAACCGACGTCAAAAAAGGAGGAGGTTCTCAATTCGACTTATTTTTTTTGTCTATTGTCTATGTTATCTGTCTATCTTCGCCAATTGTGAACCGATTTTGATGATTTTTTTTGCATTGGGTTCAGTCTAGTTTCCGATTGGTCCCGTTTTTTTCATCGGTATTGGACCTGTTTTGCTATGTTTGTTTAGGCATAACTTCTTTGTTTATGAACCGATTTCGATGATTCTTTTCATATTGGAAAGAGGTACTACCTTAGGGGTGGTCCCATATTAATTTGGTCAGTTCTGATGATATGATCAATGATGAATTAACGTAAATATCCAATTCTTATGAGCAAATAATCAAAATTATAATAAATATAAAATCTTTTATAAAAAAAATATCTTAAAAACGTTCATTTAAAACCCGCAAACGTTTCTAGAGAATTTCTATATTTATGAATTTAATTTTATTATCATTTTCTGGAGGAGGTAGGAAGGAATTGAATTGAATAATTGTCGGAAAAGAGGTTTTTTATCTAATTAGTTTTTTCCTCTTATTAAAAACAAGGACTAAAATGATGGTCAAGGACACTCGATGGTGGAGGAGTAATCTCCGGAGTCGAAGCTAAAATACAATGTATACATTAATTCATGTAAAATAATTGGTTTAATAAAATTTATATATCATTTTCTGATTCATTCGCCCGACCTTTTCTCTTACGAAATGCATGCAAGGAAATATAATAAGTTACTATTAAAAACATCACTAAAAAGAGAAAAATAAAAATAATTTAAAAATAAAAAAATAAAACCGACTTTAAAAAAAATAAATGCAACAAATAAAATAATAAAACTCAAAAATAAAATAAAATGCACTAAAAGGTATAAAATAATTGTCTAATTTAGTTACAAATAAACGACGAAATATTTACATGAAATCACTTTTTGAAGTCGGTGCTAAACAAACTATATAAGCGAGCGTACCCGCCAAACCTAGTAAGTAAGATCCGTCAGAGTTCGATTCATAAAATGTATATTTTTGGCACCGATTTCAAAAAGTGATTTCATGTAAATATTTCGTCGTTTATTTGTAACTAAATTAGATAATTATTTTATACCTTTTAGTGCATTTTATTTTATTTTTGAGTTTTATTATTTTATTTGTTGCATTAAATTTTTTTGAAGTCGGTTCAATTTTATTTTTTATAAAAATTATTTTTTAAGCATGTAGATTTTGACGTCAAGTTTGGTTTTAAGAAAGAATTAACAATTCAGCTAACTATTTCTATTCAACGTCCATGACTAATCTCCAATAAATAAGCAGAAATTTAATTCTGAGTTAGATTTTTAATTTCAAATATACATATGTATATTGAAATAAATATTAATAAATCTATATTCATATATGTACATATCTTAAAATATCGAAGTGCTAATAAAAATAATAGAAATGGCAAATATTAAAATGGGAATTGTGTCATACTAATAATAATTATTAAATAAATAAAGATATAAGTTAAAGACGAAATTTACATTCATTTTCCCCACGTTGGGATGATAAGGAAATTTTTGTAAATCCCCCTATGATTTTTTTTAAAGATAACTTTTCATGTATAATGATTCTATTAACAATTTTATTAATATTTATTAAAAAAACAGAAAGTGTTTATCATTTAAATAATTTCCTAGAAGAGATCAGGGGTTTTTACTAGGGAAAATTAATTTTTTAGAAACAAAAATTACTCTAATTTGGGTTTCTAAAGAAAATTATGAGATCGTTTTCTACGGAATCTGGAATTAATATGGATACTCTTTATTAAATCTAAAAAGATTTGAATTCATTCTCTCTGAGATTAAACCCAAGAGCTAAAAGGTAATCTGAGAAATTGTATTGACTGTTGAAAATTCCGTCACTTTTTTTACCCACATTTGCTTTTATGATTAATATTTATAGCTGTAGTTGAATATTAATGTAAAAAACCTCAAGGTACTTTTAAATTCACCCCGTAGCTTTACCCTACTCTTACCCCCACTTGTAGATTTATATAACTTTTTTCAATCGTCTCTAAGTGTATTTATTAAGATTTAAAATTTGTATAAAAGTATATCTGGATACAATTAAAATGTCAACTTCATGATTATTTAGAAATTTCTAAAACCTGGAGAAAAATATTTTTTTCCTTGTTACCCTAATAGCACAATGTTTCATACTATATAGGGGCTATATAGATGCTCGAAATATATATAGTTACTATATAGTTTGAAACATTGTGCTACTAGGGTAACTAGAATAAAGACTGTAGCTTTTAGAAACTCAGTTCTTGAGCCAAAATATTTAAAAAATAAAAATATTTCCGCATAAAGATAGAATTGAATCTTCTTTATTTATAAAAACCTAATATCCGCTTAATTTGAGGCAAGCATTGTATATTTAATCAGTCTTGTCTAGTTTCATTTATATGGTAACTGTAAAAACTGGTTAGACTTTAGGATTTCTGATGAAAATTTTAGAAATCGAATCGTTAATTATTGTAGATGATTTGAAGCTAATGAGCTGAAATTTAGCAGCAAATTTTATATTAAAAGCTGAGTTTTTCTTCCAAATTTAAGCTTTCTATCTCAAACTATTCATAGAAAAAAAAATTTGCAATTCTTCAAAATTCTTGAAAAAACACTCACTCAATCTATTATACTATACATGCTATGTGATAGCCTAAGGAGCCTAAGGCTCATCACTACCCCTAGTCCCTATTGAATTTAGCTAACATTGGAGGGTTAATATGAATCACTTAGGGCCAGTTGTATGTCGGTTGGTAAACTCTTTTTAAACGTTGACAAAGGGTAAAACCTTATAATTCACCTGATTGGCGGCGGAATGGCCAATCAGATGACAGGCACTTTCACCTGATTGGCCATCCCGTCAGGCACAAGGTGAATTCTAAGGTTTTACCCTTTGTCAACGTTTAAAATGAGTTTACCAACCAACAAACAACTGGCCCTTAGCCGTATTTGAGTGTTTACTCCTAGGCTTATGTAGAGTACACAGATTAATGAAAATGTTTTTATCATTTTATTTTTAATTTTAATCTTGAAATATTCTTTTTTTGAAATATGCAAAACCTGGTTTCGTATCTGCTTGCATTTTTAACAAAAGAAAAAAAATACACTCTTCTATACAAATAAACCTGCGGAGATTAATAATGTGAGCAATAATGGATGAATTTATAAGGATCATTTTTTACCCTCTGCTCAATTTTGATCTATTGTTCACGGATTTGTTTATTCTCGCTTTTGTTATATTAAAATAGACAATATACACTACTATTCCATGCTTCCGTTCTATTGTAGACATTTCTTATTTTTCTTTAAACAAAGCATCTAAGAAAAAATTAATTATCATGATTTACTATTATTTTATCCTCTAAATCACTGATCCGGGAAAATGAAAATTTCTAAAATATATTCTCCTGTCTCCATATTGTCAAGTGAAATTTCACGATTATAAATTAAATAAAAACACATTTTAACATAAATGACCTAATTGTTTTAATTAAAAAATAAATATAAATGAAGAAAAATGTAAATTTTTTCACGACATCAGGTTATTATGTCAAGCCTACGAATGAATGAACTAAAAAGGCAGACATTTGACACAAAGATGGAGATTAATAAAATAAGATTTTGCATTATCAGCTCGTCAACTAACTTACTAATCAAAAATCAATTTTGATTTCACGATTTGATATTTTTCTGTATTTTTTAGCAGGAAGTTTTTTTTAATGATACTGAAACAAGAAGAAGTTGCACCAAAAAGGTACAACCTCTGTAGCCCGTGGTGGACCTTTGTATCGTGAAAATAACAAGAGATTTATGGATTGGGTCGGAGTTGAAGGTATCTGTGGATGCGGGTCTTGAAAGATAGAATGTTATATGTTGCTGTCCAAAACAAAGCGCTGAGAGCAATCGCTGATGCCCCCAGAGGTAACAAACACGACTATACTAAAAGAGATAGAAATAACTTCCGTCAAAGACGAAATAAGAGAACACAGCCACAAGTACCTAAACAAACTAACTCACCACCCAAATGAGAACGCTCAAGACATAATAAATACATTACCACCAACAAGATTAAAAAGATATAGACCCATCAACCTACCACAACTGAACATGCCAAACCTTCTTGAAATCAATAAATCCCACCTTAATGATAAGTCAATGGAAATATCATTAAAATCATTGTAAATCATGTCATTTTTCATTAAACCTGTTACGAAACCTATTGCCCGCTAGGGCAGGTTGCTGATGTACTGGATGGAGACTAATAAAAAAAAAAAAAATCTTGCTGGGAAGACGGTCAGAGGAAGAGAGTTCCTGTCTCTAGATGTCATAGGGATAAACACTTTGGCGAATGTGTTTTTTCGGTTAGTATCAATTTAAGAGCGTAGGGGGTTTTGAGTCTTGAAAATCGTGTATTTCGCGCAAATGAAGCCTTTGGAGGGATTATTGATTTTTAACCGACTTCAAAAAAAGGAGGGGTTCTCTATTCGATTGAATTTTTTTTTTTTTTTTTTTTTTTTTTGTGCCTATGTTACCTCATATCTCCGCCAATTGTCAACCGATTTTGAAAATTTTTTTTGCATTGGGTTCAGTCTAGCTTCCGATTGGTCCCATTTTTTTTCGATTTTTTTCATAGGTATTAGACCTTTTTTATTAGGTTTGTTTTAGACCTAACCTCTTTGTTTATGAACCGATTTCGATGGTTCTTTTTTTATCGAAAGGGGTGTCTTAGGGATGGTGTCATATTAATTTGGTCAAGTTCTGATGATATAATCACTATTAATAACATCACTAAAAGGAGAAAAATAAAAATTTTAAGAAAAAAATAAAAACCGACTTCAAAAAATTAAATGCAACAAATATAAAAATACACTAAAAGGTATAAAATAATTATTATCTTATTTAGTTACAACTAAACGACGAAATATTAACACGAAATTACTTTTTGAAGTTGGTGCCAAACATATACCTTTTATGAATCGCACTCGACGGATCTTACTTAGTACGTTTGGCGGGTACGCTCGCTTATAGGTATAGTTTGTTTGGCACCGACTTTTAAAAAGTAATTTCGTGTTAATATTTCGTCGTTTAGTTGTAACTAAATAAGATAATAATTATTTTATATTAGGTTAAAATAAAATAAAATGAGAGAGTCTTCTGTTTTTTAAATATATATTTAAATTATAATATTTAAAAAACAGAAAGACTCTCTCATTTTATTTTATTTTAACCTAAAATAAAAACAATTCTGTTACCATCGACAGTGAAATCTTTTATTCAACTAATAATTATTTTATACCTTTTAGTGTATTTTTATATTTGTTGCATTTAATTTTTTGAAGTCGGTTTTTATTTTTTTCTTAAAAATTTTTATATCTCGTCAGAACAAAAGCCATGCTGGTAATATCTTTAAAACATTTGGTGTGGTCACTACACAACTTTCACATTTTCATTTATTTGAAGTCTTGCGACACTACTAATTTATACCCCCTTTCTTTATTTCGTTTTTTTTTTTTATTTTCTCAAAAACGGCTCCATTCCATGCTCGATGTGTCCTATCAGTCTGGAAGTTCTGAAACGAGTTACCTAAGTCTAATCAGTTTTTGTAAAAGAAATATGTATCTATATTTTAACAACAGAACAAGACATGTATGATGTTCTTCCATTCTCGAATACTCTTATGTATCAGATTTCAGTCCCAGACAAACGGTAAAGAATTATCTTTGAAAATAATTGTTCTTCTCTTTTTAGCAAAAAAAAAAAATGAAACAGAAAAAGCTGCCAAGTACGAGTCAAACTACTCGCATATCGAGGGTTCCGTACCTTATAAAAAACTTCAGATAGCAAATTTGCTCTTATTTGTCTTTGATAATGAGAAAATAAACTGATTTTCATAATTTTTTCATGATTTTCGTTCCTTGGCTTGGAATTTTTTGTTACAAAAATCCTATAGAAATAAGTAATTTGAAGCCATCCTTTTAAAGTGAAATACAATAAAAAAAATCAGCTTAATTCTACTTAATGAGAGGATTACAGGGATATCTTACACCCTATGATATAGTCATTTATGAAATTCGTTTTTGTGCCAAAATGTTAGTATTTCCAAAGTGGAAAAATTGATAGATTTTGAGCTTTCTAGCTTTAGAACTTCAAGTTAAAATCATTTTTTTGAAAGATTTTATTGAAATTTTAAATAAATAAACCATTTATATTTTTGATTAATAATTATTACTAGGGGGCTCTAGCCTGAGAGGGTACAGAGTTTTTTAAAAAAAATTACTTTTTCCTCCGATTCATGTTAAATATCAATTAGTTTTTGAATGATGTGCACTTAAACAAAAGATTTTTTGCGAAATATATATTAGATAGATAAAATATATAAATCAAATTTGGATAGGTACAGAGAATTCATTAGGTTTCCGCCGGAAACCTCTTGCTGGATACTTATTTTCTGTCACAGAATTATATCATCGGTTAGCCAATATTAAATAAATTTTCTGTTTTCTGGCAGGATTTCCTTTAGACCTATTTTATCGAAACAGCAAAAATGGTAAAGTATAAAATTATAAAAAAGAGTAAGAAGAGAGTTGAAACTTTGGGTACCGCGACATTTCATCCCACGACAAAATATCCCCGACAAAACATCCCGCGACAAAACATCCCCCGACAAAATATCCCAAGGACAAAATATCCCCCGACAAAATATCCCCGACAAAATATCCCCGACAAAATATCCCCGACAAAATATCCCCGACAAAATATCCCCGACAAAATATCCCCGACAAAATATCCTTGCTGAAGACATAGAGGAATCGAGTTAAAATCAAAAATACCGATTGATTCTCATCTAGTACTTGAGGAATAACCATTCTATATTGGATTTTTGACGTTTCGGTTTTTATTGGTAACCATTGCTGAAGACATAGAGGAATCGAGTTAAAATTAAAAATAGAAAGGTCGATTTTTATTATATATTATATTATAATATATTAATGGTAATTATGTATATTATATTTGTATGTCAGAGGGTTTCATCTCCTTGGGATCGAACCCAAGCGCTAACGTTGCTATCCGGGCTTTTAGATTACCAAAGAAATTATATAAAATATAGAAATAATTAATAATATTTATTTTTAATGAAGTTTTTGGCTTCTGGAATAGGCATATGTCTCCTTAATTACTGTTTGTTGAAGTGCATGATTTCTATGGACAAAAATCACGCTAGGCGCGACTACTTCTCGAGATATTATTTATTACATGTAAAATCACCCGAATCCACCTCCACCCTGACATCTTTTGGCAATAAGTTATCGGGAAAACAAAAAATCATTTCTCTAATAAGAATAAACATTTTACTTCCCTGTTAAGTAACACTCCATATTTTTTTTTACTTAGGGAAAGTGGTGTAGGTTCTAGGTGAAACATGATATTAATTAATAAAGTAAAGGGAGTGTAGTTTTACTATAAAGCTACACTCCCTTTACTTTATTAATTAGAACCCCATATGCCTAATGGAAGAGTCGGGGGATGTTTTGTCGGGGGATGTTTTGTCACGGAATCGAAATTTTGATGGTCAAGACTTCAATGAGGAAGTCGGACGTGAGAAGAAAGGTCAAGTTCTTCTTTTACATAATTCCTGACTAGTTCTATTTTGAGTGGAGTTTCGAGTTCGATCCAAAAAAATAAAAACAAGATTCACTTTCTACTTCCCTTCCGGCTTGACCAGCAACGCGAAGTAAATGCGTAAAGCAATCGGATCTTTCACTTTTCACTAATCGTAGTATTTCTTATATGATACTAGAATTCCAAACAGAAGCCCGATTTGGAAAAAATATCAAAATTTTATTTTATTTTTTATTTTATTCGATATACGGGAGTTATCCCAGTTACATTTAATGGAAAAAAAAGCAAAATGTACTTTCCATTAAGTTAGTTTTATTTCAAGGCATTTTGGATTGAAGATTTTTATTTGAGTAAGTCTTAATTAGAATAATTTAAAGGAAAAAGGAAATAATTTCTGAATTTTATTCAAAATTATTATTTATCTATAGTTATCTTAGAATAACACAATTTTTCCTAGATAAATTAGAAGGTTATGTTAGCGTTTTCATCATTTCTAACCTAAGTCAAATTACTTTTCTAATATACATATAGCATAGCATACTCTATATCTAAATTTAATCATTTATCTATTTTATTTTTTACAATGATACCAATCAATGGAGATGTCGCACCAAAAAGGTAAGCTGTAGTCGAGAGTGGACTCTTGCATCGTAAGAAGAAGAAACTTCAGGGAATGGCTAGGAGTTGAAGATAGCTCTGGATCTGAGTCTTTAAAGATTGGTGAAACTTGTATGTTACCGGAAAGATGGACAAGTGAAAAGAGCTACGATATCTAGAAGTCATAGTGACAAACGAGTTGGCAAATAAGTTTGTTCGGTTAGTATCTACTAAAAGGGGTGTTGAATGTTTCAAATTGAATCCATAATGATTGGAATTTGGCACATCTTTAAATACTAATAAAAATTAAGGGAAA
The DNA here is from genome assembly GCA_024734495.1 of Forficula auricularia. Taxonomy (NCBI): domain Eukaryota; kingdom Metazoa; phylum Arthropoda; class Insecta; order Dermaptera; family Forficulidae; genus Forficula; species Forficula auricularia. The sequence goes on from JALMQS010000149.1 coordinate 15,846,272, forward strand.
AAGACTATTTAATATTCTTTATTTTATTTTATTTTTTTGTGTAAAAATTTATCTGGACATTTTTAAATAGGAGAAAAAGTCCAAGCTGACTTCTGATGTCACGCATTTAATTCTAGTTTCTGCTGTAACTTTTTTAATTTTTCAATAATATTCAAAACGAAAAATATATTTCTAATATTTATAATTAAACTGTCAAAATTTTATTTCGCCGATAGGAGTAGAATTGGATTTCTTCAGTGAATCATTAGAGCCTCTTCTATCGAATAAAGATTTAAATTGAAATATAATAAACATTATTCTTAACAGTCCAGATTCAGTAGATGAAACCTTTGAGATTTTCCAACCAAATCAAAAGTTCTATGTACATAGGTACACTCCTATTAAACAAGTTAAACAACAAGTTAAACTATAACATAAATACAAGTTAATATGTGTTGGCAAAAATAAAAATTAAACCTCTGAGTTTGCATGCTGGAGGATTGGGGGATAAGAAGTAAGATTTTTTGTTCTGTTGGGATTGGTGGGGTTGCTGGTTTGGTCCAAACTTTATTGGTCAAGTTAATGGTTTACTCTTCCATTAGGCATATGGGGTTCTAATTAATAAAGTAAAGGGAGTGTAGTTTTATAGTAAAACTACACTCCCTTTACTTTATTAATTAATATCATGTTTCACCTAGAACCTACACCACTTTCCCTAAGTAAAAAAAAATATGGAGTGTTACTTAACAGGGAAGTAAAATGTTTATTCTTATTAGAGAAATGATTTTTTGTTTTCCCGATAAATTATTGCCAAAAGATGTCAGGGTGGAGGTGGATTCGGGTGATTTTACATGTAATAAATAATATCTCGAGAAGTAGTCGCGCCTAGCGTGATTTTTGTCCATAGAATTCATGCACTTCAACAAACAGTAATTAAGGAGACATATGCCTATTCCAGAAGCCAAAAACTTCATTAAAAATAAATATTATTAATTATTTCTATATTTTATATAATTTCTTTGGTAATCTAAAAGCCCGGATAGCAACGTTAGCGCTTGGGTTCGATCCCAAGGAGATGAAACCCTCTGACATACAAATATAATATACATAATTACCATTAATATATTTTTTCACTAAGATCACATTGTCCCTAAAAATGTAAATTATTTTTAATTATAATACTAGCTATTGGCAAGAGTTGTCTTTTTTGAAAAACTTTCCATCTAAATTTTCAAAAAAATGACATAGTAAAATTCTTTATATTTAAAATATACTAAAGGGTTCCTCACTAAAAACTTTTTTTCAGTCAAAGCGGAATTTTTCAAATCTACTCTTATTAAACGAGCAAAAATTGTATATTTGTATATATATATTTATTTATATATTTGTATCTTGGTTCTATTTTGAAAACGGCTTTACCGATTTTGATGAAATTCACGGGTTAGGGGTTTTTGGGGTGACAATTCGATCTGTCACGGTCTCATCTTCGACAAAATTGTTTTTGATGGGTTTTTTCGTAATCAAATTAATTATTCTCAGGTAGACAAATCCCATTCTTAGGGTTTTAAAAAAGGTTTCCCTTTTCCTTTTGTGCTCAGGCAGACAATGGGTCGGGTAAATCCTTTATTCTCAAAGGCCTTGAAGAAGTATTGTGATTGTGGATTTTAACATATTTTGTTGTCCCTAAACGTTAGAAATATTAATAAACGTTTTATAATTGTTTTTATAATGAACTTTATTTATTTAATAGAATAAAAAATAATCAAGAGCAGGTCTCAATTTTCTGAAAAAACAACACATTTTGATAGGTTTTATTTATTAACAATTGGATGAATAAAAATGAATCATATGGTTGAATCAAAACAGGTGCAGGAGGTGGGGTGCAGTGGTGGGTGATTCGGGGGTAGGGCGAGGTTTCGGGGGTGGGGTCGAGCGGGGTGGAGGTGGGGGGGGGGGTACAGTGGGCGAATATTATATATTTTTGTATTTTTTTTAATTTGAAAGCGGCTCTCAAATAAAAATCGACCTTTTTATCAGAATTTTAAATTAATTTAAAAATAATATTAAAATAAAGCTTTTAACTGAAGGAAGAAGTTACTCGGTGCCTCCAGGTACTTAATTCTTAAATGAATAAAGTACTATTTCATTGCTTTTATTATATCTGTATGTCGGAGGCAATTAATTTCTATAGTAAGCTAACAGCCTGGATAGCAACGTTAGCGCTTGGGTTCGATCCCAAGGGGATGAAACCCTCTGACATACAAATATAATATACATAATTACCATTAAGATAATTTTTCACTAAGATCACATTGTTAGCTAAAAATGTAAATTCTTTTAATTATTAATTATTATTATTAATTATATTATTATTATTAAAAAAGTGATAAAAGGGTGAGAGAAATGGTTTCAAAACTTGTTTGTTTTCTATAAAAAAATTACAAAAACATATAATTTTCTTTAAAATGTATAAGTAGGTGATCATTTAATTAAAAAATAAAAAAATAAGTAGGTAGATATATAATAATACAGTGGTAAAGTCATGACCGTGTTTCCCTTTATTATTGTTAAGTGAAAGTAAGTAATAATCTAATAATGTATAAACAAACATAATTTCTGCAAAATCATCACAATTAAATTAAAAAAAAAAAAAGAAAATAAATAGGAGAAGTATTTTACCTTTGGAGAACGAAAGTTTCTGTGGTCCACATAATTGCACCGAATAACCTGTAAAAAAATTAATGAAATCAAATGAATAAAATTACATAGAAAGAAAGACAGAGTGAGAGATACAATTAATTAATTTAATTTTCTAAGTTTTTCCTAATTCAGCGGTTTGGAAACACATTAAATAGGGGAGGATTAACAATCCTCTTTCCATGTTAGATATCTGAGCAAAACAACACGCTTACTCTAATGTCAGGGGTGTCCATCCTTTTGGCTTATACGGGTACACAATTGAAATAAAAAAATTGTCTCGGACCGTGGATAAAATACCTATTATAATTACCTACATACTTACAAAAAGTGATATTATGTATTAGTATTTGTTTATATTTTTTCCTGTCTAGATAATTAACATAAAATTCTATTAAAGAGACAATATTCAATTTTTCTTTCAGATCGGTATCTTATTTAGTTGTTCTAAAACATTCAATAAGGAAGTTTGCAAGTCGAAAATTTATTCCTAATAAAATGGAGTCGAAAATAGACCAAAATGATGATTATTTTTTCAGAAATTTTGAAATCTTGTTCGAGATTCAAAATTTAAAATTGTAATTTATTTTATTTTTTAAACGGGTCACGGATATAATAATCCCTAACTATCCATTATCTAATTTTCAAGTAAGAGCGTGCAAAGATCTAAAAGACAAGCCCTGACAAGTTTTAGTCCAGGAGAGAAATTATCAATTAATTGTGATTGTTCTAGAAAATCCCAATTCCTTGTCTCCTTGTATTACTAGAATGATAACTATAGGCTTGGTTAGTGTCGTAGCATATAAATTACTGAAATAATAAATATTTTAGAAAATGAAAATATGAGAAGAAGAAAATTTTAAATATCGAAATTCATTATTTTTTTATCTATATAGTTGAGCTATCATTTTACTTTTATTTGAAAAAGCTTCACGTATTGATCAAATGTACATTCATATTTCGAAAAGAGGAATAAATATATCTCTCTACATATTATATTATAAATGTCAATGTTTTCAGGAAGTTTATGATTTTATGTTGGGCCACACTCATTGTAGTGCTGGACCGCAGGCCACAGGTTGGACAGCCCTGCTCTAATGAAACGTATATTCATTCGAAAGAGAAATTAATTATTATTAATGAAGATATTCAGTAGTGAATTTAGCTCTACAATATTATAGGGTTAAATATCGATAACTCTCAATAAAGGAGTGTCAATTTAATAGTTTAAATCAGGAGTTACTAACAGGGTCAAGATGGACAGAAGTTTTAAAAATTCTGTTTTAGTAAATTTAATTAAGTTTTATGTTTTTTCCGATAAGAAACACTTTACCATATAAAAGTTGGTTTTAGGATATTTTAAATGCTTTCTTATTTTAAGTTTAGTTGTTGAAATCGGGCGTCAGAGATTGTAATTTTATAGATTTATACCCTCCTTTGATCTTTTTAAAACCAAGCTTATATGTTCCTAAATTTTAAATCCGATTATGTACCCTCCATTTCTCTCGGGGCGACTTAAGTACCCCACGTAAATTTACTACTACCCTGACTCCTTTCACATATTTATATAATTTTGCATCCATTAGTAGGTAAGGTCAGGTGGGTAACTGGGATGGCGGGCAACTGGGCCTGGGGTCCTGTAACCCCAGAGCTTTTTAATTTTACCGCATTTTTTTAGCGCAATTCACTTTTCATATTGGTGGAAATTTTCAGTGTTCCTGAATTAGAGAATTTCTTTAAGTTTATTTTATACTTAAGTACTTAGTTAAGTTAATTACTTATTTACGTATTTACCTAGTTATGTGCTTACTTACCTAGTTGCCTTATCAGTTCCTTGAAAATATTTGAGACTTAATTAAGGCTTTCTTAAGCATACAGGAACTTATTTAACTTTTATTTCAATGGGTAAAATGAAATTATTTTGTTTAGTTGTTTGATTTATGATACTTTTTTTGTATTTTCTGTAATAAAAATCGATTTTAAAAATTATACTTGGCGTTTAAGTTATCTACCTTAAAAAATTCATTGAATAAAAAAATAGAGGTCTTGGTGCAACTGGGCCAGCCTAGTCAGACCCAATTGCAGAATCGCTACATCTTTGATTATTTTTAATCCATATACAAATGAGACTAATCTCCTACGCAGGTTGAGGGATGGGGAACATGTCCAACTGCTCAAAAGATGTTAAAAATTAAAAACAGCAAATAGGCTGGGCTGGTCCAGTTACCCCACAACACGTTTAACTGGGCCAACCGCAAAACTTTACATTCAAACTAAGATAATTCCAAAATTTTGAGTTAATCCAAAGTTGAAAGTATCATGATTATTTGAAGAAAATTTCATCTTTCAATTAATATAGCCACGAGATCTATAAATTATTGTGGAGAAGTTTAGTTATAGCCAAAAATATTAGTACTATCCTTGGGAAAACAGAAGCTGGCCCACTTACCCCACCTGACCTTACATAACATTAATGAAACAATTGTATTTCTGAAAAAATTATGTCGCGATTTTTTAGAATTTAAATTTTCCCCAGAGCTTAAAAAATTATTTAACTATAAATTCTCTGTAAATCTTTAGTAGTCAAGTGAAAACATTTCCAAGGATGGGCACGGAGGCTTTTACGTAAATATTATTGAATTGGCAATTATTTGTAAGAGAATCATTTAAACAGAGGAGTGAACCGCGATTGGAATTAGGTGTACACCGTCTTTGGAATTATGTGGAATTATTTTGAAACTCATTAGATAATGTCCCTTCATCTATTGTCTTCTACTTGGAAATGAAAGTGAAAGTGGAAGTAGGTGTACACGATATTAGGCCGCGGTTCACCCCTCGATTTAAACTAAAATCTTAAATTGGGTATAAAAGTCAAGTTTTTTAATAAATAATTATGTATAAAATTTCAGTTTAATTACTTAGTTATAAGCATTCAAAAGTAACAATTCAGATTTTTAAATTTCTCACCTAGATGAAAGAAAGTCCAAAATCTAAATATATCTCTTTATTTTGGAAATACACTCATTTTAGCGTCAGAAGTTTTTCTTCGAATTAATTTTTTTAGTTATCGTGGATATCAAACAGGCACTTTAAATGATTTTGCTCCGCATTGCACATATTTATAAATAGGATTAATTTCACCTAAGTGTATACCTAATCCTAAGAAAATAAATTATATATATTTGTTCATAAGCGAAGTAACTGAATTCAGACAAACTGACAAAAAAATTCATCCTTAATAAGCCGGACAAGTCCGAGTCGGAACGCATATTTAGGGTTATATTTTCCAAAATACTTGAGATATCATATTTATATCTCAGTTATTGTTAATAAGAGAAGAGGCACAGAATGAATCTAATTAGTGAAGTGATTTTCATTATTTTAAGTTAATCCACTTATGAACGCCTTCAGGTACAAATAATTACCCAAAAGAGCCACCTTGGCACCTTGACTCGGCGTCATACCAAGTAAATTAAATTTTTTTTTAATTTCCTTATTTTATAATACTTAGAAATCTTCACACGGAGATCTCACATCCCATAATAATATTTTTTTCTATTTTGACCCCACAAAAAATATGACCCTCCACAAAATATTCATTCTATCAAAATATTATTAGGATTTTCTGTAGAAAATGAAATCATGAATCTTATAAATTTCTAGTTTGTATCTTATTTAGTTTACAAGCTACATTGAACGGACAAACAGACATACAGACATTGTATCAGCTGTCGGGGAACCGTGGTAAATTAACCCAAATGGGGTAACAATAAAACTATCGGGGGTAATAAGGACATTTTTTTAAATTTTCCATTTTATAAACTATTATAGTATTTTTACTTTGATAGCTTTTCCAGGAATTCAAAATCGTAAAATTAATAAAAGTTAAAAAAAATATAAAAACATTAATAAAAGTTATGCGTTTTTTGTCATGATGAGTGTTCGTATATTTTTTCTTTTAACAAAGTCTTTTTAAAAAGCAGTCAGTTAAACCCAGCAATGTCGCTTTTTCAATTTCAAGCCAACTTCACTATTGTTATTTTGCCCAAACAGTGTTTTAGTTTTCGGCCCCGCCACATAGCGCGCTAGCTTTCTTTTCATTTAAGCTTTATTCAATATTTTATTCATTTTATTAAAGCTTTAAAAATATTTATAACTAAATCTGAATGTTTAAAAAATGATTTGTTAATGGTTTTATTTATTGTTTGCAGAATTTGTAGTATTTGTACATATACGAAAATGATGAGGGAAGAGTATAAGGTTAAGAAGGGGGTCGAGGAATTTACAGGTGGTAACAGCGACCTACGCAAAAATATTTTGGGGTAATGGCTAAAAAAAGTTCCCCGACCTCTGCATTATATCGATGCTAATAGGGTCCCGTTTTACTTTTATACGGAACCCTAAAATGTGGATTTAATATACCGGCTATCATTCGTCGACCGATCCGAATCGAATATATATTTCAAAAGAGCAGCTTTTAAGGCATCTTCTAAGTACTTGATAATTAGAATAGATGAGAGGCTTCCCCTCTCAGTTCGTAACTTATGATGCTCTGTGAAATGACAAATATTACACAGTAAAAGGGAATTGATGAAGTAATGGTGTCAAGTGGGGCAACGGTCGACGGGAGGGAAGCCGACACTCTGTATCCAAGATGAGGACCTGAAGACATTTCTTTCGAACCTTTCGCTGAGAAACATGCGCGGGGCCTGGGGCCTTCTGGGCCTTCTCTCTACCCTCGTTGTCTCGCGCAAGTTCTCAGCTGATTGCGAGTACAACAGAAAGTGAGTTGGAAATTCAGACAAGCACTACGGATTTACCAATCACCACCATCATCCCCGAAACAACAACGGATGCTGTTCTCACCTCCACCCTGAATGGATAAGAGTAGTCATATATCGCGGATAAACAAAGATCCTCCGGTGATTATTGCCAGAGAGGTTCCAGAGCCTTTGTTGACTTCGGATCCTTTTAAATTATCATCCAACGCATCCACAGGAGAATATTGGGACTTATATGCAAGTGAACGTGTAAATAACAGTGTAGACCAAGTGGAATCGGAGCAGCCGAAGAATACATCGAGTGACAGCAGAGGGGGTGAGTTTGTAATATTTTTTATTTAATTAAGAAGTATTTTTTGGAAATACCAATTGGTAGAATTTCAATGGAGAATTATTGATAGAGAAAATGAAAAATAAAATTCCAAATAAAAGAAATTTAAGCTTGAACGTCACTTTCATCCTCTTGAAAACGTGGGTTTTGGAGGATCTTATACCTCCTTCTTCAGGGTTTAAAAGAGTCAACGAAGTAAACATACAGGAAAATTCCTTCTTCTCTCCTTCAGCAGTGTTCGAATATTGCCGTTTCTTGCCAAAACCATCAATATAATTTTTTTTATTAAATGATTTCTTAAGATATAAGTGACTTTTTTTGTTTTTTTGTTGTTATTATTACGTTGATATTTTAATCACTCATTTCTATAAGATTATACATATTAGTCTATTTTAATTGTCGATCTTTTTATTGGAGTAAAATAAAACAGAAATAAAATATATATGTAGATCTGAAAGGCCATGATCTAATTCATATTTTACGGGCAATTTTCTTTATCCCAGTTTAAAATGAGGGAAAATTTACTGGTCAAAATAAGTGCTAAATTTTTAGCTATTGTTTTAGATTAGATAAATTGATATATTTATCGGTTCCCCGGGTGGGCCGAAGTGTTCAATTAACTTGAAATTTATTTTTTTCTTTACTATGATTAGAAATAACTGAAAGTGGAGAAAAATCATATTAAGGCATTATTATTTTCCGTCTGTGAGTTTGTTTGTCTGAATAACGATACTCACAATAGCTCATGAAATAAAAGTTATAGAATGTTTATTCTGATACGAAAATGTATGTATTTCCTATATAAAGAATTGGTTAAATTTAGAAGTCTTTAGATTCAGAACTTCAGGTTCAAAATTGGAGAAAAAGAAATTGAATTGTTAGATGGGAAGTTATCAAACGATTATGAGATGAAATTGGTTATCCGTAAATGTGTTAATAAACTCCTCTGTGAAAAATTTCAGATTTTGCTCAAACTGTTCGCTGTGAAGTGGCAAAAATTTACTAAAAGCGTATTAATTCTTGAAAATATTACACTTTTTCCTTTAATTTAAAAAAAAGTTAATTATAATTAAATTTGCTAAAGTTTTAATTTAGTTAATGGAGTATTTAATTTTAAATATTATTAAATCGATCAGATATGATAAATTTACATATCTTTTGAATTATAATTTTAATTAGGAGAAAAAATTGTCAATCTGAGCATGAGCTGAGATTGAACCGGCAATCTCTTAAGTATTGAGCTCAAGTGCATTAACCAATTACGGCACATATTCTCTCGATCGGATAAACTCTTGGAGTGGAAGTAATTTTTGGAGCTAGGTCTCTGGTTCAAGGATTTGTGAAAGATGAAAATAGAAAGGAATTCCAGAAGTATTTCCTGAAGTTATCGGGAGTAAATAGTTGAGACATCTACATATCCAATTTTACATAATCATAAGCTCGTATTTAAGTTGTTTTATTATTATTATTATTATTATTTTTTTTCCAAACAAAAATACTAGAAAGCTATTTTGCCCTAGAAGAGTCTCCATATTTAAAAGGAGAGATATGACAAAATGCTAATGAGCTCAAAATTTAGTGGAGGGAGGGGGGGGGTTCTTCCGTAAATTATTATAAATTATTTTATTAATTATCAATTACTATATTTCGCGATTACCAAAATATTTTGGCGTCTTCTCAATCTTGAAAATACCAGTGGCGTACCGAGGGGGCTGTGATTATAAATTATTTAGGTACAGGGGGAGGAGAGGAGGTGAGATTATAAATTATTTTATTATACCACTGGCGTACGGGGGAGGGAATACCAGAGTTCAGGGGCCGTACCCATTTGGCTAGCAAGATGCCCGTCGAAGGCGGGCTTCGCAGGTGGTAAATGATAATATCCATTGATATTAAAGTTACAATTATAATGTATTTTCTTTGGTCTAATACTAGAAGTTAATTTCTTTTGAAATTCCCTTTGAAGATCATTTTATTAGAGCTTTGTTTAAAAAGAAAAATGGGGCCAAAATAGGGTCGTTAAATGTCGGTCTGTGAGTATGTATGTCCGCCTGCCTTGTAGCAAACTAAAAAAGATACAGACTTAAAATTTGCAGTGTTATTCTTATTGATTTTCTCCAAAATCAAAAATCGGATTAAAATTTTAATCGAATTTTGGAGTAGAGCCGAAATTTTTGTGAGAGTGCTAAATTAAAAAAAAAATTTATTATAGGCTATGGGGTATCCTTGTCAATATTTTTTTAAGTAGAATTAGGTATAATTTTTAAAAAAAAATTCGATTTTAGAATGACAATGTAAGAGAGTTTTGAGGCCATTTTGTGATTTTTGTATTTGGCGGCGTTCCAAATCGACTTAATCTCTAAAATTATGAAAAAATTTCACAAAATTCACTCATTCTCTCCTTATTAATCATAAATAAGATGGAAGGTTATATATCAAATATTTTCGCAAGATATAATTATTTGTCTTATGCCTACCGGCCTCCCTGGAGGACCAAAATATTGAATTTGCCGGCAACCGGTCATTTAGCTAGTATTAGATACCAAACCCTCAGTATGCCAGCCCGGCTTGCACTTGTCCGGCTTTATATTTCCTCTCTACAGCGTGTTTCAATCCTTTTGATATGTTTTGATAAACTTATATAAAATAGCATTCAACTCAAGCGAGTTGCTTTAAGTAAAAATACCTATTATATAAAAACATGTGCTTGAACTTTCTCGAATATTTCTAATCTGATATATATGAAACGATTTTTATTTCGATTGAAAAATCCCATTTTTAAATTTTCTTAAGAAATAGTCACCTTATTTAGGATGGTTTTCTATTTCATCATGAATAGCTGATTTGATAGAGATAGATCTTATGTACAAAATATTTTACTTTTTAAAAGTGTAAATTCAAATTTCTACGTTCATAAAGCATAGATAAATAAAATGCATCAAATAATATTCTAAAAAAATGATAAATACAGTTAATTGATAGAGTTTTTCTTTAGGAGACGGACTGGTATAACATATGCAATTGGATGTTGATGAAGGCAGTCCACGGTGGTTGTAAAAAAATAAGACTATAGTGGTTTTATTATTTTACATTTATTTGTTAAACCGACGTTTCGGAGATTTATTCTCTCCTTCTTCAGGGTAACAAAAAGTCAATGAAAGTAGTTCAAATCATAATTACTTCCTGTCTCCTTTGACAATGCCAAAAAAACATTATAAAATTTTTTCATCTCGAATAGAAATAAAGTAAAAAGCAATACTTTCATTGACTTTTGTTACCCTGAAGAAGGAGAGAATAAATCTCCGAAACGTCGGTTTAACAAATAAATGTAAAATAATAAAACCACTATAGTCTTATTTTTTTACAACCACCGTGGACTACCTTCATCAACATCCAATTGCATAAATAGTTAAGTTTCATGTTTTTTTAAGATTATTTCCTCCTGATATAAAAATAAAAAATAAAAAAATATTAATCATTAACCCATTTCATACAACATGATGAAGTAAATAAAAAAATTAATAAAGAGAAATTATTTTTTGAATCGAACCCATCTTTTTTCAAATTGCTAGTGTAGTACTATCCAATTCCCGCCCTCAATGAAAGTATTAGAATAGTGTACTCAGAAATGAACTTTTCAGGTCCTTTAATTCCGACCCAATACCTAAAATCTCTTCTCTTTTTCAAGACGCAAGGGTCCACTCAGGACTACAGTAATTGTACCTTTTTGGTGCAATTTCTTTTTTATTATTATAAAAGAGAAAAAAGGAAAGGAAATAATAAGTTCCTACGTTCAATTTTTACGCTTTGATTATTCCTCTCGTACTTTACTTTTTAATATTTCTAGTGAGTCGTGACAGAAATTTTTAACTTCAAAGTAAGTTATTTTTATGAGTCCTAAATGTATAATTACTGAGTAAAATGGCTAAAGAAATTTGAAAGTTTGTGAAGAAAATAACTGATAGTGGGATTAGACGGTGGATCTACAAATGAAAGAGTTAACAATTCCTCTTATCTAGTTTCAAAGCAGGTAAACTTTTTAGTTTGGTTTAATTTTCAAATAAGGAAACTATTATTTCTACTACTTCATGAGACCGGAGGCAATGATGAAGTTAGGGGAAAAACTATTCAAAGTGTATTTGAGTTTGAGTCCAATTTGATAGCCATGGAGTGTTGAACGTTTTGAAAATAATATGTTCCTTGCAATTTAGGCTTTAAGAAGGATTATTGACTTTAGCTAGTCGAAGTAAACACTTTGAGTAATATCTCATTTTAAGCAAAAGCACGGAGACAGTATAATATGAACGTTTAGAATCCATTCATCTAGATAAGTCTAAATCTTCTAATAGTTATATCGCTTTCGCTTTTGAATTACACCCATGGTAGTAAAGGAATGATCGAAAGGCCCAAGAGGCTAGTTCTATTCAAGATAGGAACAAATTTGAAATGACAAAAATTATTTAGTCTTTACAGCTAAATGCGTGTCAGAAAGTAGAGTTCGGAGGTTTCGAGACTAATATCAAATTTTATTGAGGTAGGCTTTTAAGATAGTCACCTGATCTGGTCGGCCTTTCTCTCTCCATAGTAAACAGTTGGATGAAAGCTCATTTTGAAAAGATATATAAATAGGCAGAGCATTTTTAGTACCCATATATCGTAATGATGAAATTTAAATTTCAAAATCATGTTACAAAATTTTGATATATTTTTTTACGATTAGTTTGTCTTAAAACTCTGTTGATTACTAGACAATATCGTGATATATTTATTTACACAATAAAATTTCTAAGATAAATAAAAGTAATAATATTGGATTTAGCCAACAGCTTGAGATTTTAAAGCATTCTATACAAAAGATTTTGGAAGTTTCGAAACATTAAAAATAATCTTTATAAAATCTGATTCCTTCACTAATTTACACTGAAACGCACACATAGGTACATAAAACCACATAAATAAAAAATACCTCATTGGTTCTGGCTAAATGGACAGTAATATCCTAGGTTAAAAAAGCCCAGTCGTGGTGCGTTCATTTAATTAATTAAAGGATAATCATTATCTACTTATTATAATCAGCTATAGTGATCAATACAATCCAGAGAAAGTAAACAAGCTAGAGATTGTAATAATCGCATTCACTTATTTTTAGGAATGTCGTAAAATCTTTTCAATACAGGATTGAAGGAAAAAATATTTTTTCATACGCTGTCCCAAATTTTAGTGATTTGGCTTGAGTTAAAAAGTTTGCCCAAGATGCACTTTATCAATTAAAGGATTTTTCTAAAATTCTCTTCATTAGCTCATTTGATAATTCTCTCCTTAAGATAATTTGATTTTTGTCTGATTTTATTCATTTTTGAACCAAAATTTCAAAGACATATAAATCTAAAGTTTAATAGTACTTTGTTTTAGGAATTCCAAATATTTTCGCATTGAAATATGATAATCCGCTTGGAGATTCATCTTGGATCTGAATCCAAATACCTAAACATACCGAAAGATAAAAAATAATGCTTTAAAATGAAAATTCAAATATGTTTAAACACTAAAAAAATGTTATACTGTTAAGTTAATTGATAAACAGTTAAGTGAAGGAGACAATAAAAGAGTGTGACTTCTGCTGGAGTTGTAAATTTTTAATTTATTTATAACGGAACTATAGTTTCGAGAGCTTTGCCCTCTTCATCAGTCTATTACAATTGATTCAACTATAGTCTCGTTATAAATAAATAAAAAATTTATTATTCCAGCAGAAGACACACTCTTTTTTATTGTCTTCTTCAATTTATAAAAATTCTGCTACTCTCGGCAAAAAACTTTCAATTTGATAAACAGTTAATTTAATAAATTAAGTTAGTTATCTAATTATATCCTTTGGGACGGATTCACATTGCTGCCCTATGTATAGGGGTATTTCTAGTGACTGTTGAAATTTTGACTCCATCGATGTATTTAACTATAAATTTTGATAAGCAGGCGCAAAGAATCTAGAGAGTTTGCCTTTTGTTACGTGACATCATTGGATTCACAAAAAAAGCCAATCTTCCAGAATGTCTTAGCCTCAACGTTTCGTGAACGAATTATCTTATTAAATCTATATATCACTAATCATAGCTATGCTATTTTCTTTGTATTCTTATTATTGTTATATATTATGTGTGTGTTGTTGGTAAATAATTCATGTGTATTATTTTGATATAAACAAACAGATTTATCATGAATAGAAAATAAGAATAAAAAAAGAGAATCGTTTTTACAAAGAAAAACCCAAAAGCAAAACCTCTGTTGAATATTTAGACTCGTTGTATGTGAAAAGAATCTAGGATGAAGAAAATATAAAATAATACAACCAAACAGATTTGAATTCATAATCTCCAAATTTTATTTGAAAAACCTGCTATGTTTATAAATATAGCAGGTTTTCCTGACCAAAGAAAATGAATTAAATAGCAAAAATACACCAAAATCCCTTTCAACATAATATAGGTATAGCTGCTATTACAAAAACAACAAAGATAGATCAAATATTGGAAGCACGTTTTTATTTGACCATGACTCGATCTCTTGAATTTAAATTTACATAATTATGAATAGAAGTATGTAAAAATTGGAGGCAACTTTCTTCGAAAACTGTATATTTCGATTCCACTTGTTAACTCATTCTCTATTTGATATGACTAGGTGACTGGGTGAAATTTAAATAGGCTATTTGTATTTGTAACCATTATGTGTGGCATTGTCCGCTGGGATAACCAGCAAATGTGGTGTGAATTAATAAACTATTTTTCGATTCACTTTCTGAATATTTATTGGCTGGAATGAAAGTGAAAAGAGTTTGTTATTATATCATATCTAATCTAATTATATTAATGCATATTTGAATATTGGATTGGTATACCTACTCTTCTATTATATTCTAAAGATATTGGCATGATTTTAAACCGACAAATCAGGGTAAATTTCTTTGGTTTCAATTATATAGGTATTCGTCACAGTTAGTTCATTCACTGGCATTCTTCTACCGAACAAATTTACGATTCATGGAGTCTACTAGAGTATGCAAGTACCAATTTTTTTGAGAGAGGGGATAAATAAAATAATAATTGAATTCTATAAAAATATTAAAAGAGATTCAAATAATGGATGTACCTACCTTTATGAGAAAAATCTATGAAAGAAACCTGAAAATAAGATCTTTAAGAGGACATCAATGGGAGTGTTCTTTGCCTGATTCAATTAAAATACACATCATATAGTTTAATTTTATATATAATATATAAAACTTTATTTGTTAGAGGCTACAGTTTTGCAGGCTTGGTCTTCATTTTCAGTTTTTTTTTAATTAAAAATATATTAATTTAGAATTCCCGCGAAATGCAACTCGCGAGCAAATCCAACTTTCAACGGAATTTTTTAACAAATTTACTTATAATTTGTTAAAAATTCCGTTGAGTGGACTTGCTCGCGAGTTTACTCCGCGGAATTCTAAATTAATTTGTATCATCTCTCTATGTAAGAATAGACTTTGTAAAAGGCGTCTGAATCGAGAGAGTAATATATAATAACTTGAGATGCCATGTCCCTCTGGGTGGTCCGGGGTGGGAAGTATCGTGCGGGCTATACGCGGATTGATGCCGGGTAACATCTAGATGGACCATATCTTTTTCCGCTCTCTTGGTTCAGCATGGAGAATCAGCTGGACCTCAATGGTTCTTATAAAACGGTAGTCTCGCTAAGTATTCTCTAAATTTCGCTTTATAAAAACATCTTTGAATTTCTCTTTGAATTTCTTAAGATTAATTTAATTAATTTAAAAATATATAGTTATTCTTTCTCATGGGCACAACATACCCGATTACATGGAAATTAGTTTGTTGGTAAGCTCAATCACAATTACTGAAAGATGACACAGTAGAACTTTATTTCTGAAGAATGAGATGTTTTTATTGACAATCCCCACAAACTAAAACGATATTTCTACTACTGTAGATGGTCAATCAGTAGTGACGGAAACTGTTTATTAAATGAATAAAAATATATAGAAATAATTTATTGAAATTATTTCATTTTTGTGACAAATATCTCTTGAAGATGAAACACTATTAAAATGTTGGAATAAAAGTAATATGGAGCAAAAATCGGGTACTCAAAATGAGGAAGAGAAAATTAAAATTTTAGTCCCTTTCTCTGATCTAGACTATATTTTCAATATTCAGTCTCTAGAAAGCTGACTTTAGCTTTGAGGATTACTGGAGCGGGTATAGTAAAAATATAGGTCATAAAATTTCAATGGAAGATCTAAAAAGCTCCCTGCATTCGGTCCAGACAACAGCTTTTGTTTATAGGTAATATTAGTGTTAAGTAGATTACAGAATAGGGAGATAGATGATCATTTTCAATTCACCCATTTATTTTGTTTTTTACTTTATCCAATGCGAAGCATGGGAGAAAGTATTGGAACTGTCTCGCGGCAAGCGCGACTTCAAAGGGTCCTCAGGTAAAGACTACGGAACCCATGGACTCAATTAAGGTCACAAATTGAAGTATTCAATGAGATTGAATTTTAGCACCTGACGGTTTTGCCAAAAATTACCTGGAATCTCGCCGAGAGGCCAAAAAGTGCCATTTTTTTTGGAAGTGCGTGCGGATGGATGGATGGATGTGTGTTATCGTTTTTTTCGTCCACGAATTTTTCCACACCGTTGCACCGAATGAATTGAAATTGAAAACCTACCAGTATTTTAACAAAATGAAGCGCTGATTAGTTTTTGGTACATATCGGTCCACAAACATTAGTACTTTATTTCAGTACTTTTTTAGTTTTTTCTAAATATCTTGAAAATGACTTAACCAATTTTGATGAAATTTAATATCCTAATTAAGTACCTTTGGACCCACAAAAAAGGTTAAATAAAGTTTTTAGTAAAATTATATTTTAAAGTACTTTTACTCTAGAACATATTAATATTTCAAATGAATTTGGATAAAGTTTAGCAACGATCCGTTGCAGTTTATTTCTGTTTGGATTACGATAGATAAGATGTCTCAAAACAGAAGGTCGTAGAATGGATATTATGGTGATAAAATGTTAGTATTTCAAAAAATAAGTGATTAAATTTTGGGCTTTCTAGCTTTGTTCTGAGCTTACGATTGAAAAATGCAGAAAATTGAAAAAACAAAATATAGAATAATTAATTAAGAAGCCATGGCTATAACTAATGAGTAAAGATTTGGCTCCCAAGTTTGTATTATTCATAACGTGCACATTTGATCTTATATTTTTATTAAATAATAATTGTTAATGTCGTTTACTAGTTTATTTATACGGAAGAAAACTGGTGATTGAATTTAATTTAAAGTGATGTAACTTAGCGGAAATTTCTTAAAGAAAGAAAGAAAAAGAAAATGATTTTCTCTCTCTTATCTCAAGGAATTAAATTCAAAAGTCGGAAAAACAAACAAATATCTTTCATTTTATATTAAAATAAAATTAGAAAAAAATTAAGAATATAAAATTTTTAGTGACATTTAAAAGGACAATGTAAGTACTTGTTATAAAATTGCTTAGGTATACAAAATTAAAAAATTAAAAGTTTAGGCTATAAGAGCATACAGTAATTACTTCTAAGATAATTATCAATGGCAAATTTCGTCATTATTTTTATAATCAAATTTTCATGAAGGCTAGGATCTAAATGGTATTTTATTTATTATTTTGACTTAAAATACTATTAATTTTATTATGAATATTTATCTAGCGCAAATATTACCTTCACACTGTGCATTTTATCACAAAAAAAAATAATACTAAATAAAGTTTTGTGGTACTCCGTGTCCAAAAATTCACTTCTTCGGTGTGTGAGACTATGTTTTCATCATAAGAACAACTTAAAATTCCAATAAAATCATAGAAAATATTTTTTTCTGCATTTCTCAACAGATGGCGAATAGCTACAAAGCCCACTCAATCAGTTCTCCATATTGTAAATATAAACATTTTGGCACCAGACTGAACTTTCTACGGCCTTTCATTCTTGAGTAATCGTGGGTATGGAAATCCAGACACAGACATTGACAGAAAGAAGAAAAAACAGTTGAAAATTTTTTTTTCTACGTCTCAGACATTTTTGAACGAAATATAAAGACAAAATTTCGGAAAAGAGTACCTTTAAGGCCTACCGAGTAAATTCGATCACCGATTGTATTGAATAACAGTATAAAAAGTAAAACGAAAAATTTATGATAAAAAAAGGAAATAACTATTAAATAATACCCTTTGCGGTCTATTTGCTGCTTTGAATTATAAAGATTATAATTTTTGCAATCCTTACGTCTGAATGGAATGTTTGATTTATCAACACTTTTTAAAAATGAGCATAAAAAGAAAGAATTCGTTTTGGTTACGACCCACGCTTAAGAATCAAGAACTCTCGTTGTTAATATGAGGAAACTTTTTGCCCTCTCTTTCGAAAGGCATCTCTTCGGGTCCAAAGCCAGCATCTATCTAGTTCAAGAACCTTTCCATTTTCCAATATTTCTTGTAATGCAATAGCGGGAGATTGCGCGATTGTTCACTTTATTACATAGAGTTCGATGTTTTTGGGGTCGACGAATCGGTCATCGGTTATCTAATAAGTTCATCCATACCTATTTGATCTATATCTAAACTTTTTTTATATTAAATGTTTGTTTTTATTAGTAGTAGTTTGTGAAGCCAATGAACCTTTTAAAAAATATTTTACGAAATTTAAGATTATTTTAAAAGTAGAAGACTAATACTTTTTTAGGTATATGGGTTGGTATTGGAAAGTCCCCCCCTCCCCCGAGTGTAAGAAGTGTTGTTGATTCATAAAGGGAAATCAATGAGGTTGTCCTCTACTTGATGCAAATAATAATTCATCTGTCCAGTGACCTGCTTACCATCCATTAAGTCCAATCTGGTATTTGATGTTATGAGGAATAACAGATCAAATATTTCTAATTAAAAAAACTGATGATAAATGTAAAGCCTTCGAAACTATAGGCGTCGTCCTTAAATTACACACTAAGGGGGAGGGGGCAACTCACATTTGTGACAAAATGTGACAGGGGGCCCCGGGATCTTAAAAATTGTGATGTCACAAAAGTCAAATTAAAATTTTTTAAAAATTTTCATATATATTTTTTAGATTTCAGGTTATTATTAATCATAGTGTAACGTCACAGTACAGGGGAGCTCAATGAAAATTTGACAGAATGTGACATAGGGTGAGGGGGAGGCTAAAAATCTTTAAATTCGTGTGACATAATTTATGGACGACCCCTTAGTGTCAAACAAATAAATTTTTTATCTACATATTTATATTTTGACTTATATGTATATATATTTTAATTGACATCAAGAATAGGGCAACCTCATTGATTTCCCTTTAAAAATATTGAATCTTAATTTTTTTGGTTTGGCATTATCTATAGCAAAAACCGGACCCAAGTCGTCTCGAACAATTTTCTCACATTTAAAATATACAGTACATGTGTATTTTAGATGAACAAAATAAAGATTAAAATTATATTTTTCTCCCTATTGAGTAAACAAAACAGTTCTTAATTATTTCTTTGATTACTTAAAAATCGCACGTGTATATTTTAAATGAAAGAAAATTGTTCAAGTTTAAGTCGACCTTTGTAGGTCGCCCGCGTCAAAACAATTGATTCCGGTTTCGGAAATAACCCTTTTAATTAAAAAAAATATTAATTTATGTATCAAATATTACTCGGTGCATTGAATCTTTTGCCTGTTGGGTGGGCGACCCTTGTTTGAATTTTTTTTATTTGTAGCAGAGTCTGATTAGGTTTTTGGATCTCTAGCTTTAGAAATTTCGTTTCAAAAATATAGAATATTTTATTCAGATATTCAGGTGCTGTCATGAATGTATAAACAAATAAGCTGACGTGTTCTGATGTGGCCATCCACTTGACTTTACCATACAACCTGGCCCCTCACTTACATTAATATTTAATAAAATTATTTAAAATCATGTAGGGGAGGGGGTTAGTTTTTGCATTTTTAGACTCCTAGGGGCACACCACACTGATTATGTATACAAAATTTCGTTGAGTTTGGTAAATGACCAAGATTTTCATTTTTTGACCGTCCACCCCACCCCATTTTGGGCGGTTAGTTTTTGCATTTTTAGACTTCTGGGGACCCACTGATTATGTATACAAAATTTGGGAGAGTTTGGTAAATGGCCAAGATTTTTATTTTTTGACCCTCCCCCCCCATTTTGGGCGGTTAGATTTTGCATTTTTAGACTTCTGGGGGTCCACTGAGTTATGTATACAAAATTTGGTTGAGTTTGCTCAAACGACCTAGATTTTTAATTTTTAACCCCCTCGACCCCCCTTAATTTTGGGTCGATATGCACCAAAATCTAATCAGCTCTTAATCTCAATGGACCAAAACTACGTGTGAAATTTGGTTTCGATATTCACACTAGTTTTTGAGCTAGCTCGTCCACAAATTTGGTACCGCACAGACTAACTAACAGACATTTTGACAAAACAATTATTATCTCGAAATATATAATTTTTTCGATGTTCACTTATTAGAGCTTTTTGTAGAGGAAAATGCCATGGTTTAGTTCAATTTTTTTAATCAAAATAGTTTCAGCCGTTTTTGAGATATTTCGAAAAAAAGAAGGAAAAAACCACTTTTTTCATGCACGATTACAATACTTGACCATACCCTGTATGGTAAAGTAACAAGTCTTTTTCAATTAATTATATTTGTAAATTAATTAATTAATTGAATTTCAAGTTAAATGAATCAAAAAAAAAATTATTTAACTTAGGGTTAACGCGGTTCACTTAGTTGAATAAAAAATTAAAGCTAATTTTAGAGAAATTTACCACTCAAAGTTTTGACTCTATAATAATAATTAAATAACTTCTCAGTGGAGTGAAGAGTAGTTGAATTAAAACTAATGTTTAAAAGTATATTTATTTAAAATTATTAATAGTTCATTAAATTTAAGATTATTACTAAGTCGGCTCTAGCCTGATAGTGTACCGAGTCTTGAAAACGTTTTCACTTTTTACCCTGACTTTCATTCAAAAGTTCACAAGTTTTCCACCCTTGGCTTAAATTGATAAATAAATAATTAGTCTTAGAGCGAAAAAAAAATTATACTATATAGGTATAAATCAAGATTTATTTACCTTATATATAGTCAAGATGTTGCCTTGAGTCTTTCTCGACACCAACTGATGAGAAAAATGTAAAATAAAAGAAACCCGTTAATGATAAAATACTCTACTCGCCGAAAATTCTCAGAAAAGATTTCGATAAAGAATCAATCACTCATGGAATTGTCGAATGCAAATTTTTGCATTTTTCTTTAATTACTATTATTTCATCAAGAGAAATCAATGAGGTTGTCATCTGCTTGATGAAAATAAACATATATATTGTATATACCAAATAAAAATATGTATATACAGGGTGTTCAAAAAAATAGAGGACACGAATTTAAAGGTGGATAATAAATCTCAAAACAATAAAAAAAGTTCATATAAACATATGTTCGGAATTGCCTAGTTTCAGACCTATATAGATTTTAATATTTTATTTCTGTCATAGTACAATTCATACTTTTAACAATAAAATCATAGTGGCCGTGTACAATGGAAAACAGTCAATTATAATAAAAAAACAATAGAAAACAATTGAAGATGTTTAATGAAGTTCAAAGTGAACATTTTGAACATTTTTGATAATTTATAATTGACTGTTTTCCATTGTACTACGGTCACTATGATTTTATTGTAATGTTAAAAGTATTAGTTGTACTATGACTACCGAAAGTGAACCGCGACCTAAAATCGTGTACACCTACTTCCACTTCCACTTTCATTTCCAAGTAGAAGACAATAGATTATCTAATGAATTCCAAAGTAATTCCAAATACGGTGTACATCTAATTCCAATCGCAGTTCACCCCTCGATGACTACTATTGAAATAAAAAATTTAAATCTCTATAGGTCTGAACCTAGGCATTTCCGGACATATGTTGATATGAACTTTTTTATTGTTTTGAGATTTATTTTCCATCTTTAAATCCGTGACGTCTATTTTTTGAACACCCTGTCATATAATTTTTTTTTTGACATTTAAACATATTTTACAATTGGTATATATATGTGTATGTTTATTTGTATCAAAAGCAGAGAACAACCTCATTGATTTCTCTTTATGAATCAACAACTCTGCTACTCTCTGCAAAAAAAAATATTTTCAATTACTATTATTTGACTGCCCGAAAGAGATTCACAACAGAATTTGCTTCCAATGATTATTATGCTAAGGGAACAATTAATTAAATTAAAAATTCAATTTCTAGATATTTCAGGTCCTACATTCCATGCTAAAGTGAAATTATTCGGCTTCGTCTTTCCTCCGACCCTAGTTTTGAATGCACAGATTTTTTTTAATATTTGCTCATTGTGTTTAAAAGTGTCTGAAAATTGGGGGGGGGGGAATAATTATTATCCAAGATTTTTTTTCTATTTGTTTGTGTGTCTGGATTCCGATATCTAAGATAACTCAAAAACAAATCTGGTATTAGGAATGACATTCATTCTCTAGTTCTTACAAATACTTGACAAAACTTGTAGCTCATTTTCGATAATCAGAAACATATACAGAAAAAAATAATTTGTTAACGTTTCAGATATTTATAAACACAAATAAGCAAAAAAACTTGATGATACTACTGACTAATAGTTTCTTATTTTTCTTGGTGTAGGTTATGGCCATTTTATATTCATTCAATTAACTCCTTCCTCACCCTTGCTATTCAACCTGCGTTTATGACGTCTTCCTCTTATTTTTCTGCTTGGCTCTTTTAATTAATCTTCTTTGCCTTCTTTTTTGAAATATTGATTTCACTCGAAAATCTTCATTTTGATTATTATTTATCGTCTTTAATATTATAATGGAAATTTTATGAGAAAAATCATTTTTAAGAATGAATTATTTATCCGCCCTGACAGAATATCAATACCTACGATAACTTAAGACAAAAATTAGGTACAAAATAGTTCGTTCACTTATAAAATATGTGAATTTCAAACAACAAACTGTTACATTTCGGACTTTCGAGCAGCAAAACAAAAATGAAAAAAATTAGATAAAATCCAATTGTTTATATTTTTTTAATTCTATCGAAAGCAAAAAGGAGCACATCGAAAAGAACACCTATAGAGTTTGTCCTACCCTTGCATTACCGAATAGAAAGGGGATAGCGAGTTCAAGAAAAAGGGTTAAAACGAAAGTGTTTGCACACCTAGTTATTGAAGAATTGAAGATATTAAGAGTTAAGAAAGAGGATGCAAGGAGAGAGTTCCAGTTATTTGAAGTCATGGGGATAAAAGTATGTATTAGCAATTCAAGTGGTTTACTAATTGTTCGTGAAAAAGTGTTTGGAAATCAAATAATTATATTTATTAAATAAGATATTATACAACTACTTATATGAATTCAAATTGCTAATAATGTAATAATTAATATTTTTATTAATATTAGACTTTAAAGGAAATTAAAAAAGCTTATCATCTACTACAGGGATCTCCAAACTACGGCTCTCTGGCCAAATCCGGCCCTTGAAACTTTTTCATCCGGCCCGCGGCTACTACAGAATTGATTCACAAATATTCACTATATTAAAAATTAATGTCATATAATAGAATATTATTAAAATAATTTCCATATAAAATTTATATCCGGCCTAACTTCTCATGTGGCCCTATCTCTAAAAAAGTTTGGGGACCCCTGATCTACTAGATTTACAAATTAAAATGTAAATCTTTGAGTGAAATATTTAGCACGATATATATTTCTTAAGGGTTTACTTAACAGAGACCCAACTACCAGGGATTGCTAATTTAGACACCCGGGTTCCATTCCCGATGGAGTGAACATAATCTTTCTGCCTTATAATTAAAAACTATCCATTCTATCTCGGATTAAATAGATGGCAAATTCTTGGGATTTCCTTAGCAGTAGAATACACTTGCCAAAGATTTAAATTAAAAAAATAAATGATAACTCGAGCATCCAAATGAGATCGAATCGGCAATCTCTTGAAGCATTTAAATACGTAATAGAAAATACGCAAATTCAACTAATGAGTAAATTAATAATTATTTCATTTAGATGCTAATATGTATATTTTGAATAGTATTATCAACTTGAATTTTTTAGGTATCTATTTAATATGATATTTTCATTCAAGAATCAACTAAAGTTAACTCTAATAGAGCAGAATATTTTATTAGAATATTTAGTGACATGCAAATATAAAATATGTCGTTTACTAGAAAAGTTTACTTCTTCTTTTAAGCTAAGTTTAGATTGAGTTTTTCGTATGTCCATAAAGACAAATGCTTTTTATAGTCCAAAGTAATAAAATACTAGTAAAATTGAGAGGTATCAAAATATATATCGGCCTCGTAAATTCAAATAATACAGTCCACGAATTCTACTGATCAGCGAATCATCTTAAAGAGAAAAAAACTTTTGAAGTCTCGGTCCACAAATTTTTATAATTTTACAATATTTTAGTCAGGGAACGGTTGCAGATATTAAGCTGAAACTTGGTAGAAAAGTTGAACCTTTTAATACTTTAATATTTAATAATAATTTGAGCTTACTAGCTAAAACTATTCAAATGTTCGATAGTTTCCCATATAACTAACAATTTGATTTTTTCTTATTTTCCATATTTTTTAACAGTAAATTCTGAAGTAAGAAAGCCTAAAATCTAATCCTTTTTTCTGTGTTGAAATACAAATAGTTGGATACCAGAAAGAGTTTTTAAAGTTTGTTCACATTTTAGACATTACTAAGAAATACGAGGAAAATGAAAAAGTTTTAATAAATTCAATACACGGATAGTACAGTGCTTGGGGTGAATCGAGTAGCAAATAATTCAAATATGAAAATTGGAGGAATAAGTAAAGTCTATTTTAAGACCCGAAACTCTGTGTGCAAATTACTTGTCAGCAAGATCTAGAAAATTAATTTGGCACAGAGGTGTAGTTTATTAATACATTGGGATGGCAAATTTCAGCTCATTAGTTCGATAACTTGCCATATGACAATCCAATTAATTTCTGATTTTCGAACCAGAAATTATTAAGTTAAAAATCACAAAATTCAATTAGATTTTTGTTTTTGGGGTAGAAACATTTTTGTATCAGAACTAACATTCTACGATCTTTAGTTCTTGAGTTGTCCTAATTATCTAAATCCAGACACACAGTGAGGATAAAAACTTGAAAATTATATTTTTCCATGTTTAAGATATCATAAGTAAAAGAAAAATCGAATTATAAAGAGAAACAAACAGCTGCTTAATTCAAATATAGTAAACATGCATACATATTTGTAAATATATATACATATCTATATTTGATATACTCGTACATGTGTATATTTATTTGCATCAAGCAGAGGACAAACTCTTTATTTCTCTTTATGATTCTTTATGATTCAACAACTCTGCTAATGTCGGCAAAATAACTACTTTTCAAAAATCTAATTAATTCAATACATATTTTGAATGGTTAAATTTTTGGGTATAGGCTTCGACTTCTAATGTCATTAAAGAAGTATTTATATGTTCAACATTTTAAAAAGATTTTATTATCAATGATTTGACATTTAATTATTGACCATCCAAGATATTTGCAGTTCTTCTACTAGATTAAAAGTAGAGGAAACCAAGGGAAATGATATCCCCGTCTAGGGTAACCTAGATAAATTTTCATTTAAACTGCTGTTTTTTACGCCTGTCATTTAACATGAGTTAGCTAAGGATATTTCATTAGCCAGATCCGTTGATTAAAGAGAACAGAGGAAACACATGAGATCTGTCCTTTTTCCTCTTACAAATTAATTAATTCGTTCTTTTTTGCCATTTGACTAGACCAGGAGTCGGGATGCTTTTTATGTTGAAAATTCACATTAAGTTAAATGAAACCCAACAAAGCCACATTCAGGAATTCGATTAGATACACTTAGAAATGTACTTTACTTTGCTAATATAAATTGATTTCAAAAAAATGTAAATGTGAAAGGGCTAGGTGGCTAGTGTCTCTGCTTAAGGAGCAGGAAGCCACAGTTCAAGTCCCTCTCACTGCAAAAATTTATCTAGCTATTATCTTACCCAATTTACACATACACACGTAAATGTGAATAAAAAATTGCAGAGAAACTGGCTAAATGAGCTTTATTCTCAAAGTGGTTATGAATAAAGAAAAACTGACAATCATGAGTGTTGAATTAACAAAAGAGAATGAATTTTGAATATACATTACCACTAGAATTGTGCTGGCATGTGCATCTCGGAATCCCATAACGATGATTCCTAACCCTATTCTTCTTAAATACTAGAGATAAACTTATTATTATGTGTCGTTGATAAGTATAATTTTAAATTAAACCTTTTTTAAGACCACCTAGAAAAATCTGCTAAAAATGTGTAATTTCAAGGCCTCTCACACTGTAATTTTAAATTTTTTTAAAAAAATCAGGCTAATTCTAGTTAATGAGATCTTTAAAGGGATAAAATCCGATATTCCATAATATTTTTTTTATCATACGAAAAAGTTGACTCTCCTCAATATAATCACATACTTAAAATTTTAATAAGACTTAGATTTTTTGGAAATAAATAAATATAACTTCTAAATTTCAAATTTGAATTTTATTTACAAATATAGAAGATCATTGCTCTGACAGACGGACCTGCAGAGGGAGGGACGGATATACAGAGACACACATACATACAGTGTATCGACACTAATAGGGCTCCATTTTATTTTTGTATAGAATTCTAAAATTAACACTAATAAAATTAAAAAAGTTTTATCTTTATTTAGTAAACATTTCATGATGTTTGTTTTGTTAAACGAAATTTCTTAAACGATTTTTCAAACAGTTCTGATTTTATAGCACTAATTTATTCGAAGTTGAACACCTACATTTCCAGGTTTTTTGAATTAGTTTCCTATTAAATCCTGTTGAATAATCTTTTCTGGAGCGCAAATTTTTGCGATTAAAGAATAATTTATGTCAATCTTAATCATATAAATATATAAGGTTTTATTCTTAAAATTTGTAATCATTAAAAAGGCCGCAGCTATTGTCGCATAGGGCCTTTGCGCCATACCCCTGGGATAGAGTAATTTTGGTTGAAATTTATTGTCCGTAAATAGTGGTTTATTAATATAATTTTTTTCTAAAAATAATATTCTCGTGTCAATCAACTTTCCTTAATATTATGTAAAATTGAATAAAAATCGGAAGTTGCAAATGCTTTCTTTATAATTAGTCATTATCTAATCGAAAATGATCACTTATATAAATTAAGAAGTTTGAAGAAAAACCATTCGGGAGCTCGTTTTCTTATTAAATCAATTATCTTTTATGGGACTCTATGTTAATCTTATTATCTAGGAAAAAAGGTCAATAATCTAAGGGAACGGAAAAATTTATTTAGAACATGACTTTTCCCTTGTGGTTTCAAAAATAGAATATACTATTCGAATTTACAGTTTGTTTGTTTTTAAGAATATGTAAGCAGATCCAAAATTTTGGACTTAAATCACTTACCAGCTTCTCAGAAATTAAGACCTCTGAAGCTTCATAATATTCATACTAAGATATAATAAGAATTTTTGAACTTTTGATTTAAGAAAACCCTTTTATTAAGAAAAAAGCGAATAAAACTGCCAAAAGTCATATCGGTCACTATACTTTTCACGCAAACCCTTGTTGAGAGGATGATTAATAGATAGTATGTTTATTGTTATAAGAGAATTTAAATCAAAACATTATCTTTAGAAAATAGCCATACATCAAAAAATCCTATGTCGTTTAATAAAATAAAAAATAATTAAATATTAAGCTAAACGGAAATTTAATTAGTTGTTTATTATTGAAGACAAAATCATATCCATTAAAAGAGGCAGTGTTGGTTCTAAGCGAAACGTTATAACAATTTAGTATGAAGGATACAAGGTGGGGTTTCAGAAAATGTGCTAACAAAACCGAGAAGTTTGAATAGCCATTTTTCAGAAAATGATGAAAAACCTAAAAAGAGCTAAACACATCCTAGGGCATTTTTCGGATACACAACTCGAATTTATGTTAAAAATTGACATTTTATCTATAAAAATTAGCATTTACTTCAAACTGTAGTAATCAATTGAAAGTCGAACTTTTAATATGGGAATTAGAATGATTCAAAAAAATCTATTTCCGGGTATATATTTATTATATTTATATTGTTCAATATAATTGAAAATAATAATCAATTTTTACATTGAAAAAATTGAGAGAATTTTTTTGAATTTTCAGTTTTAGAAATGGATTCTAAGGCATGAATTGTAATATTATGAAGAATATTCCACTCCCTATTCAGGCAATAGATTAAAACTATTAGGTTGATGCATAATTATGGAACGTTTGCATTGGCGCGTTTTTCTTTAGCCAAAAATGGCGTTTTGTTTATTTTTTTATAAAAACAATCTTCTCTATTTATAGTTAATAAAAATGCGTGTCGAAAACCTTATTCATATTCGTCATATTATTCTCTACCAAAGGATGGAAGGCAGCACAGTCATTTCGCGATCTCAACGAACATTTTGGCGAAGGAACAATTAATTACTGATCGTTCAGTACGGAAGTAGTTTGCCCGTTTCAAATCAGGTGACACTAGTTTGGCAGGATAAAGAAAGAAGAGGTCGGCCATCGGATTTTGATGATCAGGCACTTCTGACAGCCGTGGAAGAGGATGAAAGCCTTACAACACGAATGCTGGCTGCAGACTTCAATGTCGACCAATCAACGATCGTTCGACGCCTCAAAAAGCTTGGCAAGGTATGGAAATTGGCTGGATGGGTCCCCCACGAACTCTCCGACAACAACAAAGCTGATCGAGGCGAAAAGACCGCGCAAAAAGAACCACATCGTGTTCCATCACGATAACGCACGTCCACATGTTGAGCGCCGGGTCGTCGAATTCATCACCAATAAGGGCTGGGATCTACTCCCACATCCGCCGTACTCACCGACCGAAGCACCGACGGACTATCAAATCAACCGCTCTTTGAAAAACTGGCAAAAGACTAAGATCTACGACGATTTGGATGACTTGGTGGCCGATGTCAAAGCGTGGATTGCCTCCAAGAATCGTGACTTCTTCGCCCGTGGAATCGACCGACTGCCAAGCAAATGGGAAGCAGTTATTGAAGTAGATGGTGAATACGTTCCCGAATAATCATTTAAACATGTTTTTGTTAAATTTTATTATTGTTTTTGCTGAATAAAAATATTTTTAAAAAACGTTCCATAATTATGCATCAACCTAATATTAATTGATCTATATATTAGTTTCAAACTCTATTGCGCAAATAAAATCTAAATATCATCTAAATTTTAATTAATTTGTCATTTAAATCATGGATAGCTTCTATCGAAACAATCCTAACTAGTCATATCAAAGATTCAACATAAAGCGAATTAATTAACTTTAATCTACGAGAATCTAGTTAAATAATTACTCAGACTGATATAATGAAATTTCATAGCTAAAAAATATTTTCGCCTAGGGGTTAATCCCCTTTGATCTGCTTATGAATGCAATCAATTTAAACCTAAAGTTCATTATTTGATTTTTAATATTACCTACTAAATGCATTATGAGAAACTTGATTACTTTGCTTACTTGCAAAATGTATTTTTGAATTAATTTTTCTAAAAAATCATTTTTCCTTTTATTTAATACTAAAGTACACAATAACCTTAATATTTAGTATGCAAGTTTTAAACAAAAAATTGGGTTTTTTTATGTTATGGAAGTGAATCTTAAATTTAACATCGAACATGTTAGTTAACTGGACGACAAAATGGCTAACTGAAATTCCAACTTTACTTTAGGTCTTTTTAGGTCTTTGGTCTTTTTCTGAAAAATTGAACCAAATATTTTGTTTAATTTTTAGTATATATTTATAGAGAATTACATCTTCTTTGCTGTAGGTAAATAATTTTAAAAAAAAAGTTATATAAATTTTTTTGAAAAGATATATAAATCTCAAATTCATGAGTTCAGATCCTTCCTTGACACTATACATCTTAATTATCACTTTCAAGAGCAAAATATAAATGAATAAATTTTACTCTAAATTTAAACACTATTTAAATTTTTCATATTAATGTTGATTAACTAGGAGGGTAAGTGACAGTAGTGTGTGTTATCTACTAATAGGGTTACCACCTCTCCGGGTTTCAGTGAGTTTTATCTCCGTGCTCCGGGTTTAATTATTATTATTTCTCCGGGTTGTGTAAGTAAAATTAAATATATACAAAATTATATGCAATCTGTCGCGTGTCTTTCTTGTACGGAATAGGAATTTCTTGTTATATACCAGTTTTTATTTTATACGTAAATTGTTAACTTTGTTTTTTATTAGTTATATCCGTAGTAACTACTCTGTGATCATTAGAATTGTATTTAATTTGTAGAAATGTGAGTTTTGAATTTGTTAATTTAAATAAATAAAAAAATTGCATATGTATGCATGTCTGTTTTTTGAGGAGTTTTTTTTAGTCATCGTCTTCGATCTCTGGGCGAGACTTAGTTCTAGGGTGGCAACCCTATGTACTAATAAAGTTAGTATACTTTTTGAGAATGGTGTATTTTCAAGGTGAAACATATATAATGTTAGTATACTTTATATATAAGTGCTGCTTTTAAAGAAATGCATAAAATGTAAAATTTAATTCAAGAAAATAAAACGAGAAATTAGGGTAGCAAATTAAAGTAGAAATTATTATTACTACTACTTACTAGTTTTTTCTATAATATTTTCGTGTGACCTGTTTTATACGAAAAACAAATTTGACATCAATATAATTCTTAAGGAACAATTGTTTCAACTACTTTTAAATTTATTGACTTATTTTTGTAAAACTACTTATTTAAATGAATCTCTAAGTTTTTTTATTCATGCTAAAATTACAATTAAAATAAAAAAAATTAAAATCAAGAAAGATTTTATAGAATGATTATAGTAATGAAATTGTTTTAAATGGCTTTTTAAAAACGATCAGAAGAAATTGAAAAAAGTTACTTACGATAAACAGTTTAATTTCTTGTTTTTTCCAGATATTAATTAAAGAATTTTCTAGTTGTTTCTAGTAAAATTTATTCAAATTTTTTAAGAAAATAGCTACAACCATTTTTGAAAAACTTTCAAAAACTAAAAAAGGACATGAAAAAGGTAATCTAGAAAACAATAACAATAGGCAAATTTACATTACATATTTTATTAAGTAAAATATAATAAATTTCATTACAAAATAGTATTAAACAATAATTCAAACAAGCATTCGTCCATCATCAATTTTGTCAAAAGAGTGAAAGATTATTAATTAAAAACGGATTTAATTTTATTCAGAACGTCGTAAAAAAGGGAATTATACAATTTAAAGAAATTTAGAACAATTGAAAAAATCACAAGAGGGTGTCTGTCATCTATTAATTCCGATGAAATGAATTATTTTTAATTATATGTCAGAAGGGATGTTTATTAAACCTTTAAATCTTTCAGTAAAATATTTAGCGCGTTTACATATGTGAGAGGGGTTCTCACCTCACCAAATGACCCTAATTGCCGTTATTGACACTCAGGTTCGATTCCTAAAAAACAACCCTTCTGAGATATAAGCTTTTAAAATTAACGATAAAAAGAGCTAAAGTTAGATAACTAGATAAATTTTACTTTAAAATGTATTATGAAGAATTCAAAAAAGATTAAAGAAATAAAATCACCCATTCATAGCACAGATTTTAATTAAATAACCATGGAATATTGGTCAATCTTTGAACAAGTAATGTTTAAAAGTTGACATAACATAGAAATTAAAGTAAACATTAAACTTCTCTAATTATGAAAGTTTTCTTTCAAAATAATTCAGAAGAGATTGTGATTTATCTTTAAAATATTTTGAAAAGTTTTTATTTTGCCGAAACTAGCAGAGTTGTTGAATCATAAAGCCAATCAAAGAAGTTGTCCTCTGCTTGATGCATATAAACATACACATCCCTAAAATTTCAAACATTTAGAGTATTTTCATAAATATCGACTACAAAATTTGAGGAGGATCTTTAAATTTTCTAATTATTATTCGTTATTTCAAATATTTCTATAAAAAACTTTCTTTTTTTTTTGAAAAGTATATTTTTGGTTCTCGAAATGAAATAAAATTATCTCATAGTTTCAAGGGACAATTAAAATAAATGATTTTTCCTAGAAGGGTGCAGATAGAACGTTTGAAATCCCTGCCTGGTATATCTTCCAGTTCAAGCAGCTCAAAGACAAGTTCAGACGAGTTTTAGTCGATTAAAAATTGTTCTCACTGAGGAACAAATAGGAATAAATAAAGATGATTCGGGAATTTTTGGACTAATCCATTTCTAAGAACTCTCAATATCTAAGATCGGAAATAACTAAGAGTCCTATAAACAAGTAGTATAGCAATAGAATTAGAAGAAATTTAAAATTTTCTTATAGGACAGGTTGATTCATTGTGGAAGATAGTTGATTTCCATCTCAGGGACTGTGGAATTTAAGTCACAAGATTTAATTTCTGACTCCTACCCTCACTCACACAAAGCAGTATCCGTTTGGGGTGAAGTTCTCAAAATATATATTTTTTTAAATCTAATGTTAAATTTGAAAAATAACGAAAATGATGCCGTATTCGATGAAATTTAGAAAATAAAGAGAAAATTAAAATAAAATTTCAAAAAATGAAGGGTACTTTTTTGGTCAGCATCGCCTTTTTGAAAGGTCACCAAGCACCACTGATAGGTACATTTATTTATATATATTTGTTATATATGTGTGTTTGTTTATTTGCTTCAAGCAGAGGACAGCCTCTTTGTTTCTCTTTATGTAAGATATATTCCTGATGTAAATACGATTAGTAGAAATCAGGTAATAACTACATAGATAATATCCCTTCGGTAGTTGTACTGTTACACCTTCAGTTATTGTATATTTCAATATTTCATAGATTAAGGTCCATTAGGGAAAATAAATATTTTTAAAAACTAAGAGTCAGGCTCAGTGCAGCCCAGTGGATCACACTATAGCCCAGATTTATATTCCTTATCTTATAGTATAATTAATCGGCATTTTTATTACATAATATCACTTTTTAGTTCGTGATTGGTGGTTAGCTATTGATTAATTTGAATAACAAAATATGCCCAGATCAATAATTTTTGCTTGCATTTAAATTAATTCCAATCATATTTTATAGAATGCAAATTAATTAAACAATTCCATTTATAAATTTTTTTCAATTAAAAATTAAGAGAGAATATGGTGGGCTTTTCCACACTCGGTAATTATTATATTATTACAAATATTTACAAAAAATTGGCAATTTTTCGTCTGCGAATGGTTCAAGTTAGAAAGGACAAAACTTGGCAATGTGTAGCTTATTAATATAAACTTTTCAGTCTAATTTCAGCCATTTACTATATATGTATTCTCGACTGGATTATTCTTATAGAGATTTGAATATTGAAAGAAGAAAAGAGTATTTAAATAGTTGTTAATTGATATTAGTGAAAGTGGTGTGGTGTACTAATAGTGATAATGATAAATAAATAAATAATAAATTTCCAAATCCTTTCTAATTTTCGATGTTTTAAAAAACGAATTTCTGTAGCGAGAAATCCCAAAATTTTAATCAATTTTTTATTTTGGAAATACCAACATTTTTACATTAGAAAGAGCTTTTCACGACCTTATGTTCTTGTTTGATCGTAGATATCGGAAAAGAGAATGAACAGAAGACTACCAATTTTTTCACAAGTTTCCAAGATTCTAAATACGAAAAAAAGAAAATCATTGAGTAAACAATATAAGCATTTTGGCACCAAAAAGAACTTTATAAGAGTTTTAGTTCTAGTGTTATAATGACTATCAGAATCCACATTTAGGCAGAGATTTTCCCAAGTTTTAGATATTTACAAACACTAACAATCAAACAAAATTTTTTGAGTGAATCCAATACTCCGACCGCCTAGCGAGCTGAGCCCGCTGGCCACACCGAGTAATCTTGGAATAGCAAACGAAGTTACAAGATATAACAGCTCGATAATGGAAAACAATAGAAAATTTTAATTAATTTTGTTATTTTCTCCATAATTGATCCAATTCAAAAAATTATCCTAAATAATATATAATTCAACGTTTCAGTTTCTTTTTCAAACTATTATTTATCAATCAATGATTGAATTAATGTCAAATTAGATGATCTATATTAAGACAAAATAAAAATAGACTTGCTTTTATATTGACGACTTTGCTTTTTTTTCTTTAAAAGTGTGTCACAGTATTCTGAACTTGCTACAACTGTTGCAACGTTTATATAAGATTAATTAAGGATATACTAACATGCTGACATTCAACGACCTTTGTGACAACCATTTATTTATTTTTTCCTTTGGAAAAAGCGTAATTCTTACTGCCAATTTTTCAACCAGAAATTGTGAAGTAAGATAACCATAACTTGAAATAGTTTTTGGTTTGTAAATATAAACATTTTGGCACCAGAATGAACTTTCTGCGGTTTTATTTCTTGTGTTATCGTAAACATCGGCCCAAACACAGACATAATGCTAACCGAGCCTAGCAAGTGTTATTAGTATTATTATTATTATTCGTGTGAAGGTGCGTAAACTCACAAGGGCCCATTTTTTTCTTTCTTCCATCTTATAACATTTAATGTCGGGTAAAGAGTCCTAGACTGGTTTGACGCAACCATTCGGCTACATTCTATAACAATGAATATTAAATACTCCCTCTGTCCGAAAATATGTTATATATTTGGAAGAAAATCTTAGATTATCTAGAGTTTCGAAACCAACTGGCAATACTCATTATATTGTTATTGTTCACATTGATGACTAAATATCCTAACATATTTGACAGGCGTTGCTTTTGAGTTAAATGGAAATTTGAAGACGAAAAATTAGTTTCTTTAAGAAAAATCAAATAATCACCGCTGTAATTTCAAAATGCAAAGTTTTAACTCAAATAACGTGAATTCACAAAGAAGAGATGTCAAATCGAAGCAATTGACTTATGAACAACGTCATGGTATCTTGTAACAGCCATTATATTACAGTACCTATATGAAGAACAAAGAAAAATTAGAATATGTGGTATTAATCAAGTGATTGAATGTGTTCAAGGTGCATTTAATAAACTAGAAAAAAATACTCTTGATAACTTTTTCTAACATTACAAACGTGTATGGAATCAATTATATTGAAAGGAGGAAAAAAATCCTATAAAATTCCTCATACAGTTAAAGAAGGTAAAACTTCGACGTTGAGGGTCGATTAGCTGAAAAGTATATACCATATGTTCAGAAGAAACGTTCAACAAGGCTAACTCCTACTTTAACTAAATTTGGATTACACTAAAATTATTTGTATTTAGTTATATTGTGATAATAAAATGAATTTAATATTAGTTTTATTTTATTTTTTCGCAAATGTATAGGTACCATATTTTAGGACAAAAAAATATATTAAAATGTATACCACATTTTCGGACAGAGGGAGTAGTAAATAAGAAACTCTTAAATTATATTCAGGGCCGGATAAAGGGCGATTGGAGCGATTAGGCCCAATCGGGCCCCGCATTTGAAAGGGCCCCGCGTTACCATCAAAATGAACAAAAAAAATTTCGAAAATGATGTACCAAAGGTGAAAGAAGCTGATATAGACGGAAAAATGTTAGTTAAAGAAATGGTAGCTTTGAAATCTATTTTTCCTTCAGAATTTTTTGAAAATCCGTTTAAAATGTTCAAATTTTTATCGGATAATGATAGAGCAACGGCATT
Organism: Forficula auricularia; assembly: GCA_024734495.1. Classification (NCBI taxonomy): domain Eukaryota; kingdom Metazoa; phylum Arthropoda; class Insecta; order Dermaptera; family Forficulidae; genus Forficula; species Forficula auricularia. Next base: position 15,882,037 of record JALMQS010000149.1, read on the forward strand.
TCCAAACTTGTATATTGCTATCCGAATATTCTTAACAATTCCAGTAAGCGTTGCTTCTGGAGAGAGATCATTTTCCAGGCTAAAACTAATAAAAACTATGAATCAGGATAGATTAAATAGTTTAGCAATTATGTCGATTGAAAGTGAAAACGCAAGGAAATTAGATTTTCAAACAATTTTAGAAGAATTTACAGAACAAAAACTTAGAAATATGTAAATTCATGTATTCATATTCGGTGATGTAAATTTATATTCAATAAATGTTTTTGTATTTTGAACATTTTTATTTTTTAATTTATGTAGAAGTTTACCTATCTGATGATCCATGACATTTGATATATTTATATATATATATATACACTGAATTTGAATTTTTATTCAAATATTTAATATATAGAGAGGGCCCCGCAAAAAAATCCAATCGGGCCCCGCACCTATTCGATCCGGGCCTGATTATATTATCGAGAAGAGCCTATTAGTTTGAAAAATCACAACACATTATATTAAATTCCCTTGGGTAAAATAATGTGGTTATAATTGCCTTGCATTTTATATGTAGCTACTTTTTATATAATGATATAATGAACCGTCTATTAGTATATAATAAACGTTGATTATATTATTAATCGCGCATCACGGGGTGTTTGAGTGTTTAAAAGATATTAATGTGAAAAGAAATAATGTTCTATTCTCAATTTGTAAGAAAAATTTGCTGTTTCGGTAATTTGATTTTATTAGATTTTAAATTTATCGGCATAATTTCCGTGGTTGTTTTTAATTCTGGTCCATGCGTCTTTCCAACTTAGTAAAAAATTATTTATTTATTCTGGTAAATTAATGTGAAAATGATCTAAATAAAATAATCATTTCCAGAATGTTAATCAAGAATAATAAACCTGTTAACATCTGTTGTAAAACATGTAAATAAATAAATAGATTGAATAATTGAATCCAATTTATAAAGTTGCTGATGGTGGAATCTGAAATCGAAGTAATTTTGTATATAATCTCATTCTATTAAGAAATAAAGTTAAAGAAAATAAGAGCTAATCAAGTTTTTGTCTCTTTTCCAGCTGGCGTTTTGCTCAGTCTACTTGCAAGACACTTTCTGCCCTCATTGTCCACCAACGCTTCGAGTCCATTATGTCGCAACCAGAGTGCACTTTTTCACAAAGAATTGTCACGATTCACACTCTGGGCTGTTCAAAGTAGGTGTTTATTTAGCTTTTTTATATATCGTCGATAATCTTACAAAACCTCGTACGTCCTAAATTCATTGTTTGCCAGAAAACAAGAAAAAACATTTTAAACAGGAATACAAACAAATACAATGCAATATTTATAATTTGTTCTTAGCGTGAAATTAAATTGGAATAGAATAATAAGGTTTCAATAGACAGACGCGAAAAGTTGGTCGAATATAAACGTATAATACGTATTTGACCAAAAATCGGACTTATGAGATTTTGTAAGATCAGCGACGATATGTATGGTGTATGTATAATAGATATATTGAAATAATTGATTGTTTCATATTAAATAAATATAATTCTTTTATAATAAAAATCGAATCGGGAGAAATTTCCCTTTATCAATAGAAATTATGAAATATAAGAGATAGATGCATTTCGTTCCATTTCTTTTTTAAAGGAACTATTTTTCCAAATTTCCCTTTGATAAAGGGAGAAGTTCTCTCGAAACGATTCAATTTTTAATAAAAGATTGAGATTGTACTTATAAAAGAATTATATATATACCGGGTGAGTTTTTTATCTTGAGATAGTCTTATAACTCAAAAACAGTGCATTATATGAAAAAAAGTTTCAAATAAAAGTTTATTTATATGGAAGGGGAAACTAAACTACACTATTGTTTGTTTACCTACAACAAGCTTTCAAGGGTATTTCAAGGTCAAGTTCTGTTTTTTAAATGGAAACCTATATATTTGTTTACATATTCTGAATCTACAAAAAAAACTGAACAACTTTCATAAGTACTATTTTTTTATTCTACATCAAATAAAAAAATATTAAATCAATTAGATCTCAGAAAAAAACACTAATAATTATTTTTAACTATTATTCAACTTAATTATCATATAATAATGATTAAATAATTAATTATTATATTGAGATATATAAACTTAATTTGGGAGTGTATTTGTACTTCATATAATATAAGTGGACTACTAGTCCGTAAAATTATCTAAATAAATAAATATTTAAATTGTTATAGCTTATGTTTATTTCTATTTTTATTATAATTAATTTATGTGACTATCCGACACAGACACATCGTCATGGGACTTAGTGGTTTAATTTTCAATAAAACCTACACGTCATGGTTATTGGCGTAGTTATAGAGTTTTCCTAGGTGGGCAGCCGGTCAGTTAATTAGCCACTACAAGATTTCAATTTCGGTAATCCGATTAGAGATCAACTAACTTTTTAGTAGAATTGACAAATTTTGGAAAGTAACGAAATAATTTAATGAGAAATTCAAAAGCGATGCCTCGTAATAATGGAGATTTGATTTTTCTAGGGTGTCATTGAGTTTTTGGTAGGGGGGGGCACTGCCGCCCTTGCCCCCCCCCCCTTAACTACGCCCAGGTCAGGGTAACCCTGAATGATATGTTTGTTTTCCATTTGAAAAGGCCTTACGTTCTGAACTGTATCGACAAATCAGCTCTCCGAGATTTATGGAGCTTTAAGATCCTAAAACTTTAAATTAAACTAATGACATATTAAAGTAATATGTTCTATTCAGGCTATTATTATATATATTTGTTTTCTTCTGTGATAGCATAGATAGTTCGTTCAAAGCTTGTTGATATTATAAGAAATAAACAAAAGATTATCAAAGGAGAAGTTTTGACTGAACCCACCTTGGTCATTTTTAATGAAATCATGAAACAACGTTTAAAAACCTAATTGTAGAGTCATTTTCATGTTCTTGTTGAAGTAGTTAAATATTAGACTGAAAACAATCAAGTTTCCTGGAAGCTATCTTGTTTCTTACTAGAGAAGCTAGCACGCCTAATCAGAGAGCAAAATACTTAATAATCTCTGATGAAATTATCTCATATAAAATGACCAATAAGGTGGTTTCAGCATAAAATATTTCTTTTATAAACTTAACCACCAAAGGACCTAATCCTCAAATAGTTTTTATCTTGTGAATATATCAATAAAAATGTAAATCTATTAGTTAGAAATTATTAAGAAAAATTTTTAATTTTTTAGTGACTACTATAATTTTGTCATATTGATTTACTATACGGTCATATTTGACGAATTGTTTTTTTTTTGGGGGGTATTTCAAAATATATTTAATATTATAATATATTAAAGTAATTAAAAGAAATAAGGTTCCCTATAATTACATGAAGAATAACATAATAAATAATAATAGTAAATTTCAACTATTGATATGGCCTCGGTTAATCTTCAAAATGTATCATCCCCCAGATTAAAACATGGCTTAATTTTTCTTTACAAACTAGTAGATAATCGGATTGATTGACCTGGAAATTTCTATTTGATTAAGTTAAAGTGACCCAGTCAGTCGTTTTATCGAATCCTACCTTTCTGTGTATAAAAATAATTATTTAAAAAATATGTGTTTGAAAAGAATACATAATAATATATGAAGCAAATTTCTCACGGATGATGATTATAAATTATTTTATTAAATTGTAAAAATAAAATAGTGGGCCACATCAATTTATATTTTCTGTCTATTCAATTAGGAATTTTGATGATAAAATAGATAATATGCTAGTCCCATTTCACCCTGTCGGATGTTTTTAAATGGATAATATAAAACGCATGTAGGGTAGGCAGCCCAGTGAGAAAAAATGAAGCAGCGGAGTTTTGCGCCCGAGATGAAAGGTAAAAGAGCGAAGTGGGGAGCAAATCGGAAGAAAAGTTTTGTTTTTATTACTGTATAATATATTTAGAATTTTTTATAGTTGCTTCTATCATCACCTTTAACTCGACAGGGTAATCTTTTTTTCTTATCTATATATATAAAATTAAGGTTTTGTCTGTACATTGCTCCAAATCACGCCTGTCTGTATGTATGTCTGTCTGTTTCAGTGGTTTCCGAAAAGTTGCTCACGATTCACGTAAAAACGGCTTAAGGGATTATTATGAAATTTCATATTTACATCAGATGTCTTCTAACTTACGTTTTTAGCTATATAACGTTTTGATATTTTGACCCCAGAAGGGGGTTTGGGGGGGCGCACGAATGAAAATTATCAAATAACTCCTAAACTATTAACCCTACGGCAAATTTTATGATAAACAAAGTTGTAGGGGATGTGATTTCTGACAACTTTTGTTTAAAAAAACTTTTCCCAAAAAACCACCCAAACAGGGGGTGGGGGGGGTGAAAAAATGTAAATTCTTTCCCTTGGAGCAAACTCAACCAAATTTTGTATACATAATCTCTGGGCCTCTAGAGAGCTAGAAATGTAAAAACTAACCACCCAAAATGGGAGGGAGGGTCAAAAAGGGAAAATTCTTTCTCTTGGGCCAAACTCAACCAAATTTTGTATACATAATCTGTGGGTCACTAGAAGGCTAGAAATGCAAAAACTGGGTGCTGAGGGTGGGTACGGGGGTGGAATGGGGGTGGGGTGAGGAGTGAGGCAGAGTAGGGGTGGGGGGTGCAGGGGGTGGTGCAGGGCAGAGTTCAGGGGGCTAGGCGGGGGTGTGGTGCGCAGGGTTGGATGGCACAGGGTGGGGTCCGGGGTGGGGGCGTGGTGTGTGGGTGGGGGTGGGGTGGGGTTCGGAGGGCTAGGGGTCCAGGGGGCGCGCCCCCTGGCTAGCAAAAGTGCCGCCGAAGGCGGGCCTTGCAGCTAGTTACCTCTATGATTGAAAATTAGTAGGTGTATTTGAGCTTAAAAAAATGTAAAATTTTTCAAAATTTCGCCTCATTTGAGGTATTTCCTCAATATTTAATTGTGAACATAATATATATACTATATAAGATTTGTCTAGATTAATTTGTAACAACGCTTAGCTTCCTTTTTCCGCCACTAGATGTCCCGGCGATCAATTTCAAACAAGATCGAATATGGCCCGGTCAAATTAAAAACTTTATATCGAAATTGAAATCACAGATACATGAAATATACTCTAATCAAAAGAGAGTAAATTTTTCTGATTAATCGTTTGGTTAATCATATCCATAATTTAATTAGTTTTATATTAAATAAGACGTACACGTTTCGTCATTTTATTTGTGACTTTCTCAGCAACTTAATTCTCAAATCAATTTCCGATAATTATGTGAAATATTCTATCTAAAAAAATTGGAAAAGAAGAAAAAGAATGTTTCTCATAATGATATTGGACAATTGAGTTGAGAAATAAGTCGCTGAGAAAGTCAAAAATAAAATGACGAAACATACGTCTTATACTATATATATTTGTAACAACGCTTAGAGAAATTTCTCTAAAAAAATTACCCTCTTGGCTAGAAATCGAACCGACGAACTCTTGAACTAAGGGCATGAGCTCTAGCCATTAGACCAATGTAACATTAATATTTATACTTTGATTTTTGTTACTAAAACTAGATATTTTTGATTTGGACTTTGTGTCGAGATAATATTGTATTCATTTGAACTCGAATGAAAATGAAAAATCACCAATAGATTTTAAATTAAGAAACATTAAATATATATTAATTAACGAGGCAAATTTGAAATATAATTCTTATTTGGACTCGAATTTTGAAATGAAAGACTCCAATTCATTTTAAATTAAGAAACATTAAATATATTGATAATTGTTCCTCCCCCCCAGGCCACTCAAAAATTAAAGAGGCGAAACTTTTAAGAGACGATGTATTTTCTGTAGTTTACGGGTATACATTTGGAGTGTGGTTTTTTAAGAGGAATAAGATTTTTGGACCGAGACGCTGCCCGCCAGGGCACCAGCCCGGAGGGCCGAGCTTCGAGGGCGTGCCGAAGGCACGCACGAAAAGCTCGTTGATAATAATTGACCAGAAATTTACAATGAAGACTTTGTTAACTTGAATGAAATTTCCAGCTGCAAGTATACTTATTTAGATTTCATCTCTAGATTTAAGCCAACTATAGCTGAAGGCTAATAGAATGGTAATCTCATTTAGAAAGAATCTGAACACCCAATAAAAGCATCTATATGAATCGGTTAAAATTTTCATATCTTATCAAAAAAAAAAAAAAAAATCAGTCGAATTGAGAACCTCCTCCTTTTTTGAAGTCGGTTAATAACTGACGTTAACTTTTAAACATTTATTTTCAAATACTCAAGTCCTTCAAAACAAGAACCAGAATCAAAATTGAAAAACCCCAAATTCTCAACTTCAAAAACCCATCAATCCAACCAAATATATTATTTTCCAACCATCTGATCTATCGTACATATCAATCATTAATAAATTTTAAGTTTGTTTCACACAATTCATTAAAATTTTTAAATTCTTTAAAGAGTAGATTCTTTTGCAAAACAATTTTAATATCTATTTAAATATCCTAAGGACTGGAAATTACAATGTGACATTCGACATACTTGGTACATCAAAAATTGAAATTAGAGTAGTTTTTCTGAAAGTTTTACTGAAAATAATTAATGATAAGTGAATACTATTTATTTATTTTTTTTAATATCTTTATAAATGGTCAACTTCTAGCTATTATATGTACTAAATATATAAATAAATATCTGTAGGGACAAAAATACTTTGTAATTATTGAGCCTGATGAAAATCAAAAATTAAAGGACGAAACATTATTTAAACAGTAAATAACCATTTTATTAAAGTGTTTTTTTCCCACTGATTCACATTACAAGAAAGACATTTTAAAACATATTTCATAATAGAATTTTATGAATTTACATTGATATATAGTAAAAACATATAGGTAATCTGCTTAATTAATTAATAATAAAATGAAATGAGATATATCTGATAATCCAAATTGTTTGTTTTTTAGTGTTCGACGCCTCTTCGAAACTCCCTAATGGGGTATTGGCAGGTGCAACTGCCCAACTTGGAAACTTTGATGAGTGTTTAGGAATTCATGCTTCTTTTGATAATCATCAACGTCCGATCCAAGGTCAATATTGTCTTGCTAAGTTGGAGATTATTGATGCTGAAGATATCAATATCAAGGATCATCGTTCTGCTTGGCCCATCATAAAGGTTAGAAGTCATTTGAGAATTTTCTCGGTCAACTTCTGCATACACCCTTAATGGGTATAGCCAGTGTAATGAATATAAGATTTAAGAGAATCACAACACCCAATATTTCAGCCACACCAATCATTTACAAATAATAATAATAATTAGAGTTGAATCGGATGAAAAAGTGAAAAAAATTTTAAGACTATAAGCTTTTTTGTGATTAATCTGTTTTGTCAGAAGTAGTTTTGTAGTGAATTGAAACTTACAAAAGGGGTGTAGTTTACCAATTAAACTTGTTCATTAGATATAAAAGTTCTCCGATATAATAATTCGAGTTTTTCTGATTTTCTGTATTTTTCAACTAGAAATTCTAGAAAGCCCAAAATGTTAGTAATTATTGTTGATGAAATACAAATATTTTGGCATCATAATGAACTTACTACGATCTTACATTTTTGAAATATCAAAAGTATAGACAGACAGACAGAAAAAATTACGGTTGAAAACCAATCTGTAAAAATATAGATATATGTTACATTAAGAGAGACCGTTCTCAGTCTTTAAGAGAATTAAAAATTATATTAGAAATTCAGTTAGGTGAAAAAAATATTTAATTTGCAATATTTGATGAAGAATAGCATTTACGCATTTATTTTTGAATTAGATTTAAGTGTTCTTGAATGACAAATAACACAAAATTAAAATTATTCTTTAGCTTATTTTTTAATGGACATTGTTTAATGCAAGCTTTTGCCCGGGGAATGGTAATTTTCCTGCGAAAATTTCTCTCCTCTTCTCGGAGAAAACTTTACAAGAGTCCTTAATTCAAATTTGTCCAAGACTCATGAAAATACAAAGCGACCCCCTCAATTTAGAGACTCTGACATATTTTTTTCCATCATTTCGAATAAATTCCAGTTTTCTTAGTTTCTTGAGCTTAGAAATTTAATCATTTTAATTTCGATGGAACCATTTGATTTCGTAGCCATGTGGAATATCCACTAATTCCATAGGGTCCTAAAAAGAGTAGCTGTGCCGAATTTGAAGGTAGAAAATGTTGAAACAAATAAACATTTCAAACGAAATGTAAAACATTCGTTTTTATTGTAAATATTTTTTTCTTAAATGTAAAATAAATAATTAATATAAAATTAGAAAGAAATATTTAATTATTACATTATTTTATACAGTCAATATTGAAATTTTGCAATTGTTCTCTGCTTTCTAAAAACAACCGCATCAACATGTTCTTTAAAGTGGTATGTATACATGAGTCAGTCCTAAAGGTTTATTATGAAAATACAGAGGTCATCTCTCTATATTTGATGAGAGACAAACATAAATATGCGTTTCGTCATTTATTGTACCCTTCACTTTTGACCAAAGTATTTCAAACTCAAAAAGTTTTTTATAATAAAATCTCGAAAGCGTCCATTATAATATATATATATATATATTTGTACTTTTACTTTCACTTATTATATCTAATAATGGGAAGCATTTTTTATATGAAATTTCATTTAAACGGCAGAATTATTTAATATTCCATATTATTTCCTCGAATCTGAATCTTCATCATTAGGAGCAAAAGTAAAAACTTTTTCAAGAGTCGACAATCTTTTTTTGTCATCAAACTATCAAACACTTAAAGTTAGAAATTTAAAATTTAAAATACGCAAAGATTATAGAAACTTTTTCATAATAAACCCAACATTCTTAATATGATAGAAAGATCTAATTCAAACGATTTCAGTTTAGAAATATTTATAAATAAATTCTGGTCACTATAGTAAAATTTCCATTTTAAAAATATATGTAAATCAGGACTGTTCAACCCGTGGCCCGCAGGCCGCATGCGGCCCATCACTGCAATGAGTGTGGCCCAACTTAAAATCATAAATTTCCTTAAAACATTGGAATTTATATGTAGAGATATATTTATTCTCTTTTTCGAAATATGAATGTACAAGTACAATACGTGAAGCTTTTTTCAAGAATAGAATTCACTAAAAGCAAAATTATAAGCTCAACTATAAAAGATAAAAAAAAATAATAAACTTTCGAATATTTAAAAATTCCTCTTCTCATTTTTTCATTTTCTAAAATATTTATTATTTCAGTAATTTAAATGCTACGACACTAACCAAGTCTATAATAATTATTATTCTAGTACAGGAAGAATTTGGATTTTCTAGAACAATCACAATTAATTGATAGTATCACTCCTGGACTAAAACTTGTCAGGACTTATCTTTTAGATCTTTGCACGTTCTTACATGTCAATAGATAATGAATAGTTAGGGATTATTATATCCGTGACCCTTTTGAAAAATAAATTATCATTCCTCAATTAATCCCATTCGATTTAAACCAGAGCTGTCCAACCCGTGGCCCAATATAAAGTCATAAAATTCCTTAAAACATTGAAATTTATATGTAGATACTGAAAAACACACAACAATTTGGCCTGATAATTTTTTTCTCTAAAATAAGAAATCTGAAAATCTACTATGAAGTTTTCGAAAAATAAAAGAGCTAATTTTAAATTTTGAATCTGGAACTAGATTTCAAGATTTACGAAAAAATAATCATCAATTTGGTCTATTTCGACTCCATTTTCATTAAAAATAAATTTTCTACTTGCAAACTTTCTGATTGAATATTCTAGAACAACAAATCTAAACATAAATATTTAGAGCTTCAACCCTCTGTCTCCTTTAGGAACACCTGTTTTCTTTAGGGTGCCTAAGATCATTTAGAATTATCAGTACGTGCAGAAGATGCCCATTAAATATAGCACAAATAAATAAAGTTGTATTATATAAATCAAAGAAAGCTGTTGATAAACAGAATAATAGTCTTTTTATTTGATAAAAAAGTTATTAGAAAAAACAGAAGGTATTATCTCGGATCAAAATTTGATTTAAATACAATGAAGAAGCCATTGTCCATCGGGAATCAAACCCGAGTTCAAGATTCGCTTTTCAGGCGAGAGGCTCAAACTTCGAGACAATATATATAAAAAATATGCCCTTTTGTTTTTGCTGTTAAATTATAATTTAAAGCTTGTGGCGTCGCACAAGTTGTCTTGTATTTTAAAAGTTAGGCCATTGAAAAGAAGATGTGTTTTTATGAAATTCCAGACACTTAACCATATTTTATTATATAAAAAAGTTATGATGAATAATAAATATAAAATTAAAACATGAATGTACGTCTTGTTTCATCATTCCCGAAACTCTTTTTAAACTTTTTTATTTTTTCCTTTAATAATCTAATGTTAATGTTTTATTTAAAGCCGAAAATATGGACTTAGCTACAGGTCTAAATACACTGAAATTGTAGGAAAAGGAAAACACTATGCTAACATAATATTTAATTAAATTGGCTGAAACCTAAAAGTTATATGCTTAATTGCAGGGTAAATTATTAATTTTATTAAAAACAAATTTAATATGAATTGATTTTCTAAAATGAACACTCCATAATAAATACCTATCTGTTAATTCTTATTTATTTGATTAAAAAATCTAACTAATAAAAATAAATTCATTGTATATAATTATTTAATGGAAAAAATATATTCGATACATTTTTCTTTCCTTAAAATCAAATGAAAAGAATCTATTGAAATTTCGAAAAAATAATTCCCTTATTTCATTGAAAATATTTTAAAAACAATTAAAGATAAAAATTAAATAAATAAAAAATTCTCTGAAATGCAATTGGGGTAGAATGTCTCACCCTGGTATAGAAAGAAAAGGGTGCGAAATATAAGATTGGGCACTTTTATAATAATCCCGGATACATGTCGAGACAAGTCCATATCCATTGGAGACATTGAAACAAGCTCAGACACGAAATAAAGAATTTCATATTAATCAAGTAGGTATAGTACGAGTTTTATCATAGCGTCTACTTCTCCTTAACACAAGCGAACTATTTTCATACTAATAATAAAATTGCATGCAAAGTCTAGTATATACAGTTGAAATATGTTAAAAAAATTGCAAAATAAAAACACATGAAAAAGAATTACAGAAGAATTAAGAATCGTTACAGGTTAAAACACGTATGAAATAATTTTTTAGTAAAAAAGTAAAATATAAGCTTTCAAAGCGATTCAATACAAATAATTAAATTAGTCACACATATATATGTTGCAGTAAAAAACCAGTTTTTTAGTAAAAACGGGTTCTTACTAGTTGAAACGCGTTTCACTGAATACCTTTCTGGCAACTAGAATTTACTGATGTTGGTGAGTTTGGTCCAAAGGTCTAGAATCTTCATTTTTGACCTTCCGCCTCATTTTGGGTGTTTATTTTCAAAAAATTTTAAACGAAAATGTCAAAATTTATTTTTTATAAAAAATTACTATTTTTGACATTTTATATATACACTCAATTTTTTGAAATCAAGGTACCTGGAAGATTGAAAGAAACATCGAATTGGAATTTTATCACGAAAATTAAAAATTAAATATTTTAGATTTGAAAGTTCTATTAGTAAATTAAACCAATGTTCTAATTAAGTGAAATACTCTATGTCTAAGATTAGATTAGAAATAATAATCCTATGATTAAGTGAGTGGCGCACAGTTTGGGAACCTCAACCTTATTGCATTGATTATTCCAGTTTCAAGAACAGGTTATGAGTAAAGTTTTTCTTATCTTAAAAATTATCATAAAAAGAATTCTAGTACCATAAAGTAGCGTAAATAACGTCTCGCAGCCCCTGCAATGTCCGTCTAGGGAAGCTCAGCGCGCACAAGCCATATAGGGGTTAGAGTAGGTATATTATTAAAAAAAAAAAAATTATGAATCTTGACTAGTGAAAAAAGAACTATAAAAAATTTAGATATGACCGTATATATATATTAATAAGCTTTTGTCTGCTCACAAAAAAGGATTATTTTTTAAAGCCATTTAAAATTCTTTGTTGTCAAAATTAATTTTTTGAACTTATTAATAAATTTTTGCTTTTTAGTTATAAAAATTTCACTTTGACAGTTTTTTGTTTTTTATTTCTTATTGGAATATTCAAGAAAATGAAGGTTTGTGAAACCTACCAAGTATTTTTTTATCCAATAATTTTAAACATAATCTACCTAGATCTATGAAATGGCCTTTATTTTCGTATTTATTTAAATGAAAAATTGTTCCAATAAGGCGCATTCGCGAGTTGTTTTCACAATATTTTTAAAATTCGAACTATATTTCAAAAAATAAAAATATAAAACTCTCAAATGTTCAAATTAATCAAATAAATTATGCTAAAATATATTGATCATCATAGAGTAATAATCCTATGACTTATTTGACGCAATCCCCCGCTTCTATTCGACTCTATACCATGCTCTTTCCCTTCTCTTAAAGTCCTATTTGCCATATCTTTCATTATCTGGGGGAAATACTCCAATCTAGTCTTTCGTTTAGCCCTTTTATTTCCCAATTCCGTCTCTAAAATATCCCTTAGGAAATTCCATGTCTTAACGTGTGCCCTATCATCTGAGCTCTTCTCTTCCTCAGATTCCTCTACAGTATAAAAAAGAAAATATTCTGAATGTTTTATTGAGATCACTCAAATATTTAAATATTTTGATAATTTGAATCAGCCGATAAAAATATATATCTAGGTATTAGGGTGGAAGGAATGTCCTTTTTTTTTAATTTTTTTTTTTTTGTATTTGTAATAATGGCCAAAATTTGCATTTTAGATTCATAAAGAAAGGACAAAAATTTGGTTCTCATATTTCAATATCTTAAGGTGCGGCAATGAGCTTTCATATTGTTAAAAATTTGAAAATTTTGAAAAAATTATTTTTTAAAAAATGTTTTCAATGTTCTCTTCTGCATGTATTTGTACAAAATGTAGTTGTAAGACAAGAAAACGATATAAAAATTATTTATATTACAATATAGCAACTTATTAATCATAATAATAGTAAATATTGCACTTTTATCAAATTGTATCGTTCTTGTGGCACCCCAAACATGCTCCAATGACTTTTATATTTTGTTTTCGTATTTTCTACTACTAAAGTTAACTTTTCCACGCTATTTCAAATGAAAAATCAAAATTTTTATTTTTTCTTCCACCCTAATAGGTATATATAAATACTATATAAAAATGTTTAAAGAAAATCGTGTATTTATTTTAATAAAATTGCTAGGAAATTCATAGGATAAAGGTAAAAAATGCTATTTTTTATTTAAATTTAATTTATTGTATTAGGCAGACGAAAGTTGACTTTTACACTTTTCAATCACATTTATCGTAGCTCTTCATCAGTTCACGCCCGCTGTAAAATCAACAGAGCATTTCTTAATATTTTATTTAAAAAAAAAATTAAATCATTTAGTGTTGGTAATATATACATCTGTGTTTGTAGGTAGAGGAAATTATTAGCCCTTCTTAATTCTGGCCAAAATCAAAATACTGCATAATCCGCTCCCTCTTGATGATCATATTTCTAAGAAGCCTTAAGGTAGTTGTTTTTAAGGAATTTGGTGTTGGTACTTGGTGAAATATTTTTTTAATTATTTGATCAAATATTCTTGGTAGGTTTCACATTAAGATATAAAAATAAAACGAATTTATTTTTGGGTTAGCCACCCAAAATATATATTTATATCGAGATTAAAGACTCTCCAAAAATAAATTCGTTTTATTTTTATATCTTAATGTGAAACCTACCAAGTATTTTTTTATCCAATAATTTAAGGTAGTTGTTTCACCATATGAGTTTTCTTAGGATTTTTTGAAATTTAGATAGATTATTATTTAAATACTTCTGCATCGATTGGTAGCAAAAGGAAATTTATGAACAATATAGTTCCGGAAATATTAAATTCCAAAGATAGAGTTTATCAGACTCTTATACATTGCACTATACGGGATATCGGAAAGTTTACATACATATTTAATTATAATTAAGAAACTCTTCTTACCATTGTTATAAAAAAACTAAACCAACATTAAACAATAACTAATATCAATACATGTTTTAATAAAATTTATATTCATAATTACAACACAGTTTCTGAGATAATAATGAATAATTAATGAAAAATTTACACTAAAAACAAGCTGGCAACAATGTATTTATTTAATATAAAAAGTGGGTTAACTTTACTACTTTTTTTGACGTTTTTTCACTTCAACCATTGTCGCAACAGCTTTCAATCGCTTCCACTTTATAGTGTTACCAGATTTGTCAAACGAGCACGGTATGTAGTGGTACATAAACAGTAAAAAGTTTTGGGCTTATAAATTATGAATCCTTATTGTCTGTTCTATATATTCTAGCATTATCTTTTTGCTAGTATTGTCACAAAACAACTACCTTAAAGGTGTAAATTTCAATGAGACATTTTGGAATAATTTGATTAATTAAAAGAATTGTTGAGATAGATCAAATTGGGAAGCGAAACGTGTTGCTTTGTTTGTTGTCTGTTTTCTGTTTTATCAACAGAATTAGAAAATACAAAATCCTTAGCCAATTCATGTTAACAAGTATATGTGTTAACAAAAAAAAAAATGAATTTCAAATGAAAGCTCAGTGAAGTGAAACTATTCGAGCCAATCATGTTCGATAGTTTTGTTTACTTTTAATGCAGTACATGATCAGAGAAGGTCTTGACAATCAACTGAACAAGGTAAATCTTAAATCTATTTTGATAGCTTACAAGGAATTCGTTTTTATATATACTAATATAAATATATATAGGTATAACTATAGGCTTTTAATTAACTTAGTATCTCAAGGAATCTTGAAATCGAATAGTGACGTACTTCTCTGAGCCAATTATCTTTAAATTATGCATATATACAATATATATACCGGTGGCGTGCGGTCCATGGATGGTGTGGAAGCGGCGCATCCCTAAAATTTCAGATCGTCAAGAGTATTTACATAACGTGTCAAATTTCAATCACTTGAAGCTTTATTTAAATAAGCCTTAATTTAAACGTTAGAATATTAAAAGAATTTGCCAGATTTCATATTTGAATCACTTCAGCTATCTTATTGAAAATACTTTGATTTTTATAAAGAAGTTAAAATGTAAACTCGACTCCTGACTTTCATTTAAAATCTAAATAAATTGTCAAGTTCTGATGTGGCCATCCACTTGACTTTACCATTAGGAGTTCAATGGAAGGGTCTAGATTTTTATTTTTTGCCCCTCCCCCCCCCCCATTTTGGAAGGATAGTTTTTGCATTTTTATTCTTCTGGTAGCCCACTGATTATGTATACAAAATTTGGTTGAGTTTGATCCAAGGGCCCAGATTTTCATTTTTTGACTCCCCTCCCCCGCTCTCCATTTTGGGGGGCTTGTTTTTGCATTTTTAGTGTTCTATAGACCCACTGATTATGTATACAAAATTTGGCCTAGATTTTTATTTTTTGACCCCCCCCCCCCCCCCCCTAATTTTGGCGCCAGAAAAAATATATTTTCGTTATTATAGGTTCATTTTATAGTATATTTCATTTTTCTTGTTTTTTTAGTTTGAAAATATTTAAATTTTAAATTTTAATCCCCCCCCCTTAATTTTGGGTCGATATGCACCAAAATATTAATCACCTCTTAATCTCAATGCACCAAAACTACGTGTGAAATTTGGTTTTGATATTCACACTAGTTTTTGAGCTAGTTCGTCCACAACATTTGGTAACGCACAAACTAACAGACATTTTGACAAAACAGTTATTATCTCAAAAAATATAATTTTTTCGATGTTCACTTATTAGAGCTTTTTTGTAGAACGAAATGCCTTGGTTTCGCTCAATTTTTTTTATCAAAATAGTTTAAGCCGTTTTTGAGATATTTTGAAAAAAAGAAGCAAAAAAAAACACTTTTTTCATGCACGATTACAATACATGACTATACCCTGTATGGTAAGTAAAATTGAATTAAAAAAAAAAAAAAACGTGAGTGATGAACTAAAAGGCAGAAGTATTTGATTTTATTAGTTTGCACTATACATTCTACAAGGGTGTCTGTCTGTAGAACGTTCATTTTCAACAATGAAAACACTTACCTCTTAGGGAAGCGATGTAGGTTTTAAGTGAAACATTATTAACAAATGAATGAGTATATATTTACCTATTGAAGGAGACAATAAAAGAGTGTGTCTTCTGCTGGAATTATAAATTTTATTTATTTATAACGAGACTATAGTTTCGAGGGCTTTGCCCTCTTCATCAGTCTATTACAATGTATTCACAGGAATTAATTTATGAATGAAAGGTTAACATCTTTCATTCATAAATTAATTCCTGTGAATACATTGTAATAGACTGATGAAGAGGGCAAAGCCCTCGAAACTATAGTCTCGTTATAAATAAATAAAATTTATAATTCCAGCAGAAGACACACTCTTTATTGTCTCCTTCAATATATAAAAAATTCTGCTACTCTCGACAAAAACTTTCAATTTTATATATTTACCATTCATTTGTTAATTAAAACAATCAGAATTTTTTTTTATTTATTTATTTAATCATAATGAAGATAGTAGACTATCCGCTCTGTCTTTAATATCAATTGAAAAATCTAATGTTAAATTTGAAAAAGAAAAAAAAGAAAAATTCTATTACCTATGCGGTTATGGATGAATTTTGTGATGATAAAAAAAATGAAGGGTTATTTTTTGGACAGCATCCCCTGATTGAAAAACCACCGCTCACCTCTGATATATACGTATTTGCGATGACAATAAACTTTTAAAAAATGAATTTTGTAAATATGATTTTATTGGAAAAATCACGAGAATGTCCTCTACTTAATCCGAGATGTTATGGTTAATGTTTATTACATGTTAGAAGAGTTATATTCACCCCCTTGAACCCAAGTAAATAAGACAATATATCAATTCCAGGAATTATTAAAAAATATATTATTCGCTTTTTACTTTATCCAATGCGAAGCATGGGGAAAGTATTGTAATCGGTCTCGCGGCAAGCGCGACTTAAAACAGTCCTCAGGTAAAGACTACGAAACCCATGGTCTCAATTAAAGTCACAAATTGTAGTATTCAATTAGGTTGAATTTTAGCATGTGACAGTTTTGCCAAAAATTACATGGGGTCTCGTCGAGAGGCCAAAAAGTGCGATTTTTTTAGGAAGTGCGTGCGGATGGATGTTATCGTTTTTTTCGTCCACGATTTTTTCTACACCGTTGCACCGATTGAAACGAAATTGAAAAGCTACCATTAGTTTAACAAAATGAAGCGCTGATTAGTTTTTGGTACATATCGGCCCACAAACATTAGTACTTTATTTCAGTACTTTTTTAGTTTTTTTTCTAAATATCTTGAAAATGGCTTAACCAATTTTGATGAAATTTAATATCCTAATTAAATACCTTGGGGACCACAAAAAAGGTTAAATAAAGTTTTTAGTAAAATTATATTTTAAAGTACTTTACTCTAGAGTAAGATAGTACTTTTTAAAAAATTTTATTTTATTTTAAACGTGGACCGCAAATAGGCTATGATATATGATTAATAATAAAGGAATAAAAATATTGATATTTCAAATGAATTTGGATAAAGTTTAGCAACGATCCGTTGCAGTTTATTTATAACTGAAAATTCAATGGCTCCATCGCCTTTGAAATTTCAAATCCAGAGAAATGTGCAACCTAGATCTGACGCCACATTCGTATTTCCTTCTAACTGGTTCGAATTAAATAGTTCATAATGCATAATTTTCTTACCGCATGTAGGTAATTCAATTCGCATGTGCGCAACCATAATTGACACTTTTGAAGAGTTTCGAATCACGTGATTTTATGTAAATATACAACATTAAATTATAGATGATTTTTTTTTTTGTTAAATTAACATTATGTTTTAGAAATGTTCAAAGTTTCCAAAGCAAAGACTTACCCAGTTGGCATATGGGCCCTGGGCTTCCCCTGAGGTGACAAGAAATGTATGTATATTTAAATTCAGGAAAATCTAATATAAAATTTCTAATGAACTTTTATTATAATATTTTTATAGCTAAAACACTTTTATAAAATTCATATTTTTTTAAATTCGATACTTTCCCTCTTCATCTTCCAAAAAAATTCCTGGGTAAGTGATGTTCTAAAGCAAGGGTCCCCAAACTTCGACCGTCGGGCCGAATGCGGCCTTTGAAACGTTTCCATCCGGCCCGCGACTTCTACAGAATTAATTCAGAAATATTCAGTATATTAAATATTAATGCAATATAATAGCGTATAATTAATATAATTTTCGTATAATATGTTATATCCGGCCCGCCCATAGATTTCAATGTTCACATGTGGCCATATCTTTAAAAAGTTTGGGGCCTCCTGTTCTAAACTGTTAGCGAAGTTAAGCGACATTTAGCGTGGTTTGTTCTGAGTTGGGTGCCCATCTTAAAACTCTGTTTATTGATATTTTTACAACCTTCTTAGTTGTGTTGCATTCATCTGCATGATTTGGAATTGATTGGAAATAACTAGCGGAGAGTTGTGAACCTCTGTTTTTACTAGGAACCCAACAGCTATATGTCTTAGGGGTATATCGTCGCTGTTATGTCAAAATGTCGCATGTCAAAATTACCAAAAAATTTTATTGACGAAAAACACTTATATTTGATAGCTACATCTGCTCTCAAATTGTTGTATGTTATCTTGTGATAGAACTCAAGTTACAAATTAAAAACAAAACGCCAGAGATATCAAATATTAGGGTTAATTCAAAATGAAAACAGAGCTCCTGAAAAGTGATCATTTTTACTTACGACATTTTGAAATAACAGCGACGTTATGACAGTGCTAGTATAAGTAGAAGCTGGCAAATAAAAATGTTTTAGAAAATAAAAGTCTGATATTTTTTTCCTAATAAATCAATTGATAGAGAAGGCTTAAAGTGGATTCTAAATTTTTAAATCCTTTTAAAATCACAACGGAATATTTAATGGCTATACCTAATGAGAACCAGAAATAATCCGTTTAGACAGAAGTTGGCCATTAAAAATAAAGATAAAATTAAAACACTAATATATATCTTGTTTAGTTCTCTTAAACCACTTGTAAACTTTCGTTTATTCTAATTAGTGTTATGTTACAGGAACCGCATAATAGTCGCCTTGTGGCCCGTGATGTTGTTCATTGGGCAGTATGCCTCCCTTCGGCCTGTACCGCTCAAGATCTTCAAATGGCTCTCGAAGAATCTAGTCTGAATTTATTTAAAACATTCGGAGTCCAGTTGGAAGCGCAAGTCCCAGAGAACATGTGCCAAGTTTCAAGCCCGAGGAGACTACAAGTCGGCGATTTCGTAATGGGGTCAGCGCCCGCCTCACTTTCTTCTTAATATAAGGAATTATAATATAAGATGATAATTATAGAAAAAAATTTTGTTTAATAATTCATTACGTAGAAAAATTTCTAAGTTAGGGTAAAACCGAGGGGTGAACCGCGATCTAATATCGTGTACACCTACTTCCAATTCCACTTTCATTTCCAAGTAGAAGACAATAGATTAAGGGGCATTATCTAATGAATTCCAAAATAATTCCACATAATTCCAAAGACGGTGTACACCTAATTCCAATTGTGGTACACCCCTCGGGTAAAACTATAAGACAAATAAATCTTTAATTAAATATTTAATCTAATAAGATCTAATAAGATATTCGTGTAAAAACTCAAGAACATATAAAAAGTGAAATATTTCGCCTATATTTCAAGTAATATAGTCTCAAACAAATAAATTATATATACAGTCGGCTCTCGATAATTCGAAATCCAAGGGACTACAAGAAAAATTAGAATTATCAAGAGGAAAGAAAAAATTCGAATTATTAAGAGTTTTTATTATATTTTTGAAAATATGTATGAGCTTACATAAATATTATACATAGCCTCAAGTAGAAAAGTAAAAATAATGAAAACGACAAAAAAGAACAAAAAAATTACATATTTACGCGGAAAATGAGGAGAAACATTCCTAGGAAAAATTCGAATTATAAAGAGGGGAAGTGGCCTAATTCGGATGATAGAACATTCTCTCTCCCTCTTGTTACGAAAAGGATTTCGAGTTATCGAAAAATTCGAATTATCGAGAGTCGACTGTATATATATCTGTATTTGGTATAAATATATTGTATATGTTTGATTTACATCAATCAGACGACAACCTCATTGATTTCTCTTTATGAATCAACATCTCTGCTACTCTCAGCAAAACAAAATATTTTCAATTAAATTTATTTTTTGTGTATTACATTCACAAAGCAAGAATTAATGACCCGCGGTAAATGTATACAAGTGAACTCCCTATTTTGGTCTGTAAAAATACTTCTATATGTTTTGTTTTTTTAGAATTTTTTTTAATCAAAACTACCTACTTATCGGTGCATTGAAGTACGAAATACAAAACAGAAAAATATTAAAATCTTAATTTTTGGTGGGGTTTGAAGAATGAAAAGTAGAAATGTAGTTTTCTTTCTATTTCGGCCTGTAAAAATATGTTGTCGTTTTTTGTTTTAATCATATCTATTTTTCTGATAATCTTAATTTTTTTAGGAAGTTTTGAAAGTTTGAAATGAATGAAAATGGGAGAAAAAAATTAAAAATTCACCGTGTTCCAAAAATTTGTTTGAGAGATAGAATTTTTTAGGTACCAATTCTACCGTATTTGGTCATAGGAATCAGAATATTACTCAATAATACCAACAATTTTTCAAAAGCTATATTTCTTATACCTGCGTGTAATTAGAGCCAATTTTGTAAAATGAGAAAAAATCTAAATAGAGTTTAAGTACTATAGGAAAACTTACGGCAGGCCGATTCGTAACCACATCCTTGCCCCACCTTATGTTATAAATTTTATTGCTCTAAAATACATCCATTTTGAGTTAATTATATTACACACACAAGCACACTGACTTTTAGTTGGAAATGGTATTATTGAATTCTGGGAACCATGAAACCCTCTTTAATGGAAGACTCGAAATCGAATTTTTTGATCTTTGGTGGAATATCTACTTACTTAAGTGAAAGTCAAAAAAAAATTTTAGAAAGATTTATTGGCCTCCCTTTTATAAAAATCATTATATTATTTTTCAATAAGACTTTTCTCATAAATCAAGATTTGACTTGAATAATGGCTGGGCAAATGGCTACTTAGTTTTCGAAGCGAAGAATGTAAAATAAAAAATAACTTAAATTTACAACCAATACTTTCAAGAAATCGTTCATATGCTCAGACTAAGCAAATATCTATACCTAATACTAATTAGTTAATATATTAACGGTGTTATTTTTAGGGCCATCATTGTTTTCTTTGTGATGATAGTTGTGGCGGCAACTCTGGTCGACTTTCTCAATGTGGAATTGCAACGAAAAATCGAAGGTAAGTAGAACAGGAAGAATTTATGTTATTAAATTATTATAATATCTATAAATTGTATGGATATTAAATAAACAAATAAATGATTGCATAATTATATTTTGCAATGAGCTTGGCTCGGACTGACTACGATCAGGAGGCATGTATCATAACCACTCGCCTAAAGGGTCATTCTTTAAAGGCCTTAATGAAGTCAAATTGTATTGATTTGATAACACTTTTGTTTAAGCTAGAAAGCTGAAACTTGATAAAATGCAGAAGTTCATTACTAAAAACTGGTGTGTCGAATTTCAACACATCAGCTACTCCCATTGGTTAGCTTTTCATATTACAATTGGATTTTTTTTCTAATTTTTTGAATTTTTCAAATGAAAGTTGAAAGTGCAAAAGTAAATAAATTTTTCGTTTTGGATTGACAAACATTTTGACACCAAGAAAGAACGTTCCACGACGTTCCATTCTTGATTTATTTTTGGATTTGTAACTCAAGTAGACAGACTGACAGAGAGGAAAAAATTTACTCTAGAAAAAATATTTTCTCCACGTTTTAAACATTTTTTTAAAACAGAGATCTTTATTATAAATTTCCTAATTTATTATATTACTTTATGTATCCCTAATAAATCAAAAAAATAAATTATAATTAGAGATTGATATGTGTTTCGGCGTTTGAAAAAAGATAAAAAAATATGTGAAGTGGCTATCTCATGTCTACCATTCGCCTTCTCCCATATATTAAAATTAAATAAAATGTCAAATTTATAATAAATTATGACATCTTAAGTAACTTTGCAAAATTTGGTCCAAATCGGACCAAGGATTCAAATATTTAAACGCCTCACTCTTAATTTTTGGTCTGATTTCAACCAAAATCTAAGCAGGTTTTAATCTCATTATAAAATATATAAATTTAAAATTGGTTTTTGAGCTAGAGCGCATAAAAATTTGGTAACATATGCGCAGATAACAGACATTTTGGCAAAAATTAATTATTAATTTAATTATAATTAATATTATTAATAATAATAATTCACAAAGAGAAACAAGGAGGTTGTCCTCTCGCTTGATGCAAATAAACATACACATATATATATCTTTAATTCTAAGCTGCCAACCAGTAAAAGAACATCACATTTTCAATATCCATACGATATTGACTCTATGAAAAAACAACATTTATAATTAAAAAGACTGATGATGAAGACCAAGTCTTCGAAACTATAGTCTCAAACAAATAATTAATATATAGGTATATATACAGATATATCATCTCGATATATATGTGTGTATGTTTATTTGCATCAAGCAGAGGACAACCTCTTTGTTTCTCTTTGTGAATCAACAACTCTGCTACTCTCGGCAAAACAAAAACTTTTCTAAATAATAATAATATTATAATAACAATATAACATTTAATTTTAATAATTAATATCTATTGAAATATAAATTTTTCGAAGTTCACTATTCAAGGCTTTACTGTAGACCGAAACGTCGGGAATTCGTTCATTTTTTTTTATCAAAATTTTTTTAGCCTTGTTTGAGACATTTCGAAAATACGAAGCAAAGAACTCCTTTTTAATGTACAATACATACAAATCAATGCTTCAATATACCCCGTATGGTAAAGTAAAAAAGCAAAAGGAAAAAATTAAAAATTTGGAAATCATTTTTCTTTTATTTAAATTAAGGTAGTTCTTTCAACAAATGCAAAAATTCAAAAGTTTTTGAAACTTGGAATATATGTCATTAAAAGCATAATACATATACTGTTAAAATTTGAAGACGATTTACCACACCAAACATGAAATAATTGCAATTAAAAATGATTAAATTGAATTTTTAACATAGGGTAGATAGGGAAATGGTGGGGATTTGATCATTATTTTTTTTTTCATTGAAGGACCTTCACCATCTTGATGAAAAACTAATATTTGTTAGTAACATAATATATTCGGAGTAACTTAAAAAAAAATAGAAATTATTTACCACGTAGTTTTGATAAAAAACAAAAAAAACATATTTGGGCGATTATTTTTGGTGGAGGGGATATAAGCACAATGGCTTGGAAACGACCGGCAAGTATCTGCGTATCTATATAGATATTTCGTAGTGTGAGTGGACAGTCAGGTAAAAAAAATACCCTAAAATTTTAGTTCCATTCATATTTACAGAATGGTTACAAAGCTAAAACTTTTGGCGTGGATTGTCGCGAAAGAACCTCCTTAAGTATAAAGAATTTTTTTAAACAGTTAAAGAAAAAAGAAAACATTTAATTAATTTGTTCAAAAAACATTCGACTTCTGGTTCTAATTCTAGTTATCAAACGTTATTGCGCAAATCAAAGAAAGCAGTGCTTTCTCTGATATAGTGCTATCATCGAAAAGAAACCGGAAAGCATAATAACATCTATATGGGTTTATCAACACTTTCTGCTAGCCAGGGACGTACCCAGTGGGACCGGAAACTTCCTCATCCATATCCCCGAAATCATAGGCCGGTTTGGATGCCACTTCACTGCTAGCTAATTCAGCTAATCGTCATATAGCTTAAGGTTAAAATCGAAAACCGCCTCAATCTACCATACCATAAGAACTACTTTGATATTAGTTTTGCTACCACCATGTTTATTTAGCTGTACTTTTCGTAAAATTAAATTTCTTTAATGAAATCGTATGCAAAAAATGGCGCACCAGAAAGATGCAGCCTCTATGGATTTCGCAAGACTCTTGCATTACCGAAGAGAAGGGATACTTGATCAAACAAAAGGGTGGAGGGTGAATGTTTTTTTTTATCTATAACTGTTAAAAATGTTTACTTTTGTCATGATACTATCAATGCGCAACTTATTTGATCTTTTATAAATTTATTTTTTGTTATTTTACCAAAACACTGTGAAACAATCAGGCCACAAGCGAGACGGGACACAACAAAGTGTTCACTACCTTCTTTTAAGAGATTCAAATTTATCCTTTAAATATTTTAAATTTTCTGTTTTTACATTTAAACAGGTTTCAGCTAGAACCTATACCAATCTCCATTAACAAATTTGTCTTATTTAACATTGAAAATTGATAAGAAGAGAATAAGTAGTAAATTCATAGATTTTTTAATAATTTTACGTTAAGCTATTTCTTAGGTACAAAAATTACCTAAAAATGACCCCTTTATTGCTCTTTTACACTTCCATTTCAAAGTAAATCAAATTTTAAAAAATTTAAACTCACACACTCCCTATAAACTTTCCATGAAATCGATTCGATTAAAATTTTAATACACTTTTTAATTTCGAGAAATATAAATACATGTATTTTCTGAATTTCAACTTATTTATAGCTACAATGCTCTGATAGTCAGACAGACAAACAGACTGACATTGTAGCGACACTAATATGGTAGGATTATGTTTTATATATTAGAACGAAACCCTTAAAACTGTTATTGTTATTCGAATTGTCTGGAAAACTTGAACATAGTTAAAGTTGCATTTTCTATAGGTAAATAATAGTTTGGTAAGTGAAAGTAAATATATAAAATTTGTTTTCTGTTTTAGGAGTCTTTGGTAAAGCTCTACACTGCTTCTCCGCCCGAAAGAATTTAATTCTATTAATCCGAGTGGATTCTAAACGAGAAGTCGTTTCCCTTCACGTGCTTCGGTTTATCTCCATGTTCATTATTTTGATGGGACATCATTTCATCAATGCATCCGGAAGTCCTTACTTCAATGATTTCTTCGAAGAGGTAGCCAACAATTTAAATAATAATATTTTTTTTTCAATTTTCCACTTATATTTATCTCTCCCTAATTTTTATATTAATTATTTATCAAATAGAATCAAATTTGTGAAAACTGATTTCAAAGAGCTCAAGTTGTAAAATTTATTTTATGAATGGACCCTTTGCTTTCTTATAATTAATAATAATTTACACACCCGTGCGCTTCTGCAAGGAATCGAGTAAAATGTTCATTACTTTTTTGAATGTCTAGCTAATAAATGAGGGAATTGGATTTATAATGAAACAAATTTAAAAAAATATGTATAATAAAAAAAATATCTACACTTATTAAACGAGCAAAAATTGTTTGTTTATATATTTGTTTGTATCTTAGTTCTATTTTTAAAACGGCTCTAACGATTTTGATGAAATTCACAGGTTAGGGGGTTTTGGGATGACAATTCGATCTGTCACGGTCTCATCTTCGACAAAATTGTTTTTGATGGGTTTTTTCGTAATCAAATTAATTATACTCAGGCAGAAAAATGGCAATCTTCGGCTTTTAAAAAAGGCCTTACTTTTGTGCCCAGGCAAACAATGGGTTGGGTTAATTCATGGTTATCAAAGGCCTTGAAGAAGTATTGTGATTGTGATTTTTAACATATTTTGTTCTACCTAAACGTTAGAATTATTAATAAACGTTTTATAATTGTTTTTATAAAAAACCTTATTTATTTAATAGAATAATAAATTCAAGAATTCATTTAAAAATATCTTTTGCATAACCGGGTCTCAATTTTCTGAAAAAATAACACATTTTGATAGGTTTTATTTATTAGAAATTGGATGTATAAAAATGAATGATGTGGTTGAATCAAAATAGGTGCAGGAGGTGGGGTGCAGTGGTGAGGGATCCGGGGGTAGTGCGAGGTCGTTCGGAGTAGAAATGGGGGGGGGGTCGGTACAGTGGGCGTATACTATATATATTTGTATTTTTTTAATTTGAAAACGGCTCTCAAATAAAAATGGACCTTTTTATCAGAATTTTAAATTAAAAATAATATTAAAATAAAGCTTTTAACTGAAGGAAAAAGTTACCGAGCATCGCTCGGTGCCTCCAGGTACTTATATATGTTTCATTTCATGACATTATTTTTTAGAAAAATAATTTTGAAAATTCTTCCATTGACGTTGGAATTTTCAAAATTTTGTTATATGTTAATAGTGAAATTTTTATCCCCAAGTTTTTCGGTTGAAATGAATATGACAATAATGTTTTAAGAGCTTTTATGTCTTGTTGAAAATACGAATATGTTTCGAAAATGCTACTATGAAAACATAAAAAGTTTTTTTTTAAAGAATATCTACATGTATTTTATAAGTTTTATTCATATTTATGGTAAGTACCTACACCAAATTTCAAAATATTATAATAGATAAAAATAAATGACAAAATCCGGTAATTCAACCCGTGAGAAATAATATATAGGATATTTTTATTTATATATAGACTGATGATTAAGGTCAAACCTTCAAAACTATAGTCTCTAGCTAATAAATTATACTTATATCTTTATTTGGATCAAGCAGAGGGCAACTTCATTGATTTCCTCTTTTGAAATTATTATTCTTAAAATGAAAAAAAAATCGATATCTATATAATAACAAATATGTTATTTTATTCACTAAAGTAACGAAACCTATCAGCCGTGCAGCACTGGTTTTGAATTCACTAAAAAAAGGTAACTCAAAAGCGATAAGTTATAGAAGTTCGTGCAGAGAGATTTGTGTTTCCTCTCCAGAGAATTGAATACATTTTGGCCTCTCTAACTCTTAGAAATTTTTGTATAAAAATGCAGAAAATATAATTTTTTTAAAGATTTTGAGATTTTAATAAACGTTGTCATAAACAGTTTCATAAATGAGCAATTATAAGTTAATTATTTTATTTATTTTAAAACAACTACTACTAGCTCATTAAAATAATTTAGAAGATTAAAATTAGTGGAGAAATTGAATTTATATATCAAGATAAAAAATAATTTTTTTTAAGTTTGTTATTTGACAAAGTTATTATTTTTACCATGGCTCTAACCGATAAAACGAACCGAGTCGTTAAAAAGTTTTTTTATTTTTTCCCCATTTTAGAAATTCGGAGCCATTCGCAAAAGTAAGCCATTTGTTGGAGTACATATTAAGGTATACCTTCTCGTACTTTAACAAAGGCTATTCGATGAGTTTCACCAGACCGCAGAAGTAGTTTGTTATATATACAAAAAACTTGACAAGTTATTAGTGTCTGCTCGTAGCCAGTAAATTCATCCGCGGAATTAGAGTAGCATCGGTTCGATGAATCGCAACTGAATACGAGCATAAGACATAATACGGTGGGTAGAAGAAAACTACAGACAGGCTCTTTTTTTAGCGATCCTAATCGAAACGAAAGGGGGAAATGTTTCAGATTATTATCAAACGAACCATAACACGCGAGTTTATTAATTTTTTTTATGTATATCTCCGTCAGCATTTGTGGAACAGCTATAAAAGTTGCCCAGAGAGAAAGCAATAAGGCGAAACAATAAATCGAGATTCGTAACATGTATGGTAGGTTTATTAAATTCAATTAAAATATTATTACAATTGAAAAGATTTTATTTTGCCTTGAGTAGCAGAGTTGTTGATTCACAAAGAAAAATCACTGAGGTTGACCTATGCTTTAAAAAAATAAACATATACATACCATATATTATTTATACCAAATATAAATATGTTTATACGAGCTTTTCGTGCGTGCCTTCGGCACGCACTCAACTCGGCCCTCGGGCTGGTGCCCTGGCGAGCTGCGTCTTGGTCCAAAAATGTTATTCCTCTTAAAACACTACACTCCAAATGTATGCCTGTAAACTCCAGAAAATACATAGTCTCTTAAAAGTTTCGGCTCATTTTCGTCCTGACACAGCTTCAGAAATGAGGCTCTAGATATGAATCTGGTAGTATTTCTTTTTTCTATAATCCTCAGCATTGTGATATTTTGTGTGGAAATAGATTTATTTAAATAAGTGGGATCGTGTGAGAGCGAATTATATTATATCATTTTTTTTTTAAAGAGAAGAATTCAATCAATCTTTTTCGGACAAATTCAAAGATTTTAGTAGAAATATTATTAAATTGCGATATCAGAGGGGATTCATCCCCCAGGAGTCGAACCTGAGAACTAACACGCTATCCGGGCAGTCAGCTGAATCCCTCTGATATCGCAATTTAATAATATTTCTACTAAAATCTTAGAATTTGTCCGAAAAAGATTGATTGAATTCTTTCTCTTTTAAAATACATCTTGGTTAATCTGAACTCCGAGCGGATTTTTTTAAAAAACTGCCAACTATTTTAAAAAAAAAGATGCTCAAAACTATAATTATACATTTCTTTTAAATTTGGGGTTCGATAATCGATATAAGGCTCCAAATATTTAAAAGAGATCAGGTGTTGTTTGTATGACAGGCTGCTCCAGTATTGCCGCCTTGAAAACTCGGTTATGCGTGTCTTAAGTCGTTCAATTTTGTAAAAATCCAAAAAATAAGAATAACAAAATAAGGTAGATTTTTAAAAAAATTATAAAAAAGTGGCAAATTATTAAAAAATAAACAAAATAATAAATAAAATATAAATCAAATGAGATGTGATTGGTTTATTTTTCTATGCGCAAAGAAAAGCGAATTGAATATTTAATTTTTGAGTGGTGGGGGGGAGGAATAATTATCAATATATTTAATGTTTCTTAATTTAAAATAGAATTGGAGTCTTTCATTTCAAATTACAATTATTTTTCAAATTTGCCGCAAATAAACCGCAAATATACCGACGGCATCAGCGCTCCCTGTCGGCAGCATTCTCTCAGCGTTGTTACAAATTAATCCTGAGGCTCTTATATATAGTATTTTATTTATTTGTTTGAGATTATAGTTTCGAAAATTTTACCTTCATCATCAGTCTTTATACTATAATAGATGAACCCATGAGAAATAATAGATAAAATATTTTTAATTAAAATACTGATGATGAGGGTCAAATCTTCGAAACATAGTCTCAAACAAATAGATATATATGTAAATGCTTATTAAGCCTCATTGATTTTTTAATAAAATGATTACAATAAAACACTATTTCGGTATTCTTCTATGTTGAGTTGATTTTAGTTACCTATAGGTATATAAATTGAATAATTTTGACTTAAATCCCTTTAATTAGGTAATTTGATAAAATAAATTCATCGATATACAAATGAATTAAAATTTATTTATTGCATCTTCTGGTGTGATCATTTGATTTTTAAAGTTATTAATAGTGATGATAAACTTTGAATTTTTATTTAAATCACACATAATTAATTGTAATTATTTATTGAACACGACCAAATAATACAATAAACTCCGACGTTTCGATCGACTTATTCTGCGAACGTTCTCAGTATGAGCACCCACTGCGATCATAGGTTAACTGATAAAATAATCGGAGTGGGTGCTCATACTTGAGAACGATCTGCAGAATAAGTCGATCGAAACGTTGTAGTTATATTGTATTATTTGTTCGTGTTCAATAAATAATTATAATTAATTATGTGTGATGATAAAATAAAAGTTTTAATGATGATAAACTTCATTTAAAGCATCAAATTAAAGTGCTTAATAACCTTAAAATCTTCAACTAATTCTTTTATCTTCATGGGAATTCACATGAGGTGTATGTACGTTGAAGTTCTTATTAACATTAAGAACGACAATAATTAGTGTAAAATTTATATTTTAATTTGTTTAATAATTTAATTTAAACATATTGAGACGCTTATTTAGCAAATAGATTAATTTTTATTACTAACGATAACTTTTAGGTTTAAACTTATGAAACAGACTGTAATTTATTTCAACTAAATGTTAGAAATTCAATTGTTTATTTTCATTTATTTGGTGAATCTAGTATTTTCTTTAGAAATTCCTGATTAGTTCGAGTGTTCTCGTTTAGGGTTCTAGTACCCCAATGAAATTATTAATACATTTTAGGTTCATCACTTAATTAATTAGTAAATATAATAGCTCTATCGCTAATTAGTTATTTCACAAGAATAGCCTGAGACAACACTATGAGACAGATGAAAAATATTTACATAACTATTTTATTAATGTAAACAGCAGTGACGTCACTAGTCTAGTGTTTAGAGTTAACATCTTTCAATCGCCCTTACTCAGGATCGATTCTCGATTGGGTCAAAAAATGTCGATCTCTGACAAAAATGCAAGGGGCCTCACTGAATCCAGGAGAAGGCAATGGAAATCTACCTGTATTAACAAGGTCTACAAAAAATTACTATGGAGAGCATATTCTCTACCTGATTTAAACTATTTGAGAATGTGTTCTCGAAAACGAAACGTCGCAACAATTAAGCAGTAATAAAATAAATGAAAAAATTTGATCTGCATATGTTTAATTAAATTACATAACTTTTGTGTTATGGCTCTTTAAAAATAAATAAAGTAAAAATAAAATGAGCTAGGTAGCCGCATAGCCGCGTTAGAGCTATTGTTCTGGCATCGTTGTTTTTATTACAATATTGTATCAGGAGGCCTAAGTTCTGGCCAGAATAAAAATTTTACTGGCTGAAATCCGGTTTCTCAACTAACATAACTAACATATGTGACCTTCTCCGAGAAAAGAGACCTAATGTGTGAAAATGAAGTTTTGAGAAAAACGCATTTAAAGTTTCATAACGCATTATCACTTTGAACACACCTTCAGTTGGGAGATGCGATTTAAATTTAATTTAAATTAATTTAATTAATTTAATTTAATAAAAAATTTAAAACCAAAAAATCACAAAAAATAAAATTTTAATGTTTTTCTCATTTTTATCGATTTTCTCAAGTTCGTTTTGTACGTTTTTATGGGGTAAATAAATTTTTATCAGAAATCTAACTCATTTCATCTTATTCTACACCCTTTTAGGTACCAGAATCCACTCTTAAGTCCAAACCCGTTTTTTGAAACACTAGGTCACTTTTCTCGGAGGTCACATATGATAAAATCAGTATACTATATATCCACTAACTAAATGGGCTATATTATTCGAAGTCAACTAAATTGAAAAAGAATAAATAAAATAAATATTTTATTGAACACTTTCAAAAAAATTTTACAAAATGAAAATAAAATAATTGATGAGACCTTTGCTTTGTGGACCTTATAAAGGAATTCGATAGAATAAGATTAGAAGACATAATTGACTGCCTTAAAGAAAGTAAAGTTCCCGACCGAATAGTAAAAGAACTAAACTCTAATAACAAAGCAAGAGTGAAATCAAACAACCAAATAACGGGGTTCATAGAAATAAAAAAAGGGGTGAGGCAGGGTGATTCGCTGAGTCCTATACTTTTCAACCTGATCATGGACAAAATAATATCAAATTTACCCAGGCAACTTGATATAACATGGGAGGAACACCGATACAGTCAGTATGTTATGCTGACGACGCAGTTTTAATAGCGGATAGTGAGGAAAACCTGCAAAAGATTTTAATCAAATTCGACCAGACGGCTAAAAAACTAAATTTGGAAATCTCTTTAAAGAAGACAAAATGCCTATCAATCTGTAAAACAAACCAAAGGTGTGAAATAAAACTAGGAGATACCATATTAGAACAAGTCTCCAAATTCAACTATTTAGGAGTAGAAATATCGAGCAATAGGAATTTGAGAGAAGTCAAAACTCAAGTAACTAAAGGAGCCAGAATTTCCTGCTGTTTGAACAATTTAATATGGCGAAACAGATTTATGTCAGAGGAGAGTAAAGTTCGCATTTATAAGACCAGCTTGCGCCCAGTGATGACATATGCCACAGAGACAAGGGCAGACACAATTTCCACCCAAAAACTTCTCAGAAAAACCGAGATGAGGATAATTAGAACCATACAGGGGAAAACTCTAAGAGATAGAGTCCGCAGTGAACATTTAAGGGAGATAAGCGGCCTACCAGATATATTCGACTAGGTCGGTAATAGAAAAAGAGAATGGGCAGCCCATGTAGATCGTATGGGAGAGGACCTATTGGCCAAAGTAGCAAAAGAATGTCGTCTCCGGGGTGTAAGAAGCCGAGTAAGGCCGAAAAAAAATGGAAAGTGGGCCTAAATATACACCCTGACTAAAAATCAAATGGAACAACGTCCTTCATTTGGAGAAACAGGTGCAGGCCTATTGAGAAGGGGCAATTAAAATGAATGATTTTGCGGAAAATGGTGCGTATAGAAGGTTTGAAGTCCCTGCCTAGTATATCTTCCAGTTCAAGCAAGTCCAGACGAGTTTTAGTCGAATAAAAATTGTTCTCGCTGAGGAACTATTAAAATAGTAAAAATAGAAAAAAGGGAATAAATAAAGATGATTCGGGAATCTTTGGACTAATCCATTTCTGAAACGAAGATTAAAATAAAATTACAAAAATGAAGGGTACTTTTTTGGACAGCATCCCCTGGTTGAAAAGTCACCAACCACCACTGATATATGTATATATATATAGTGAGTGAGTGTGTGTACGTGTGTGTGTACAAAAATGATATTTGAAAAAAAGCTAAGTTGTAACAGCTGGAATCATTGCTTAGAGATAAATTAATGTTTTGACTGGATTTCTTTTCGAAAAGATTACTTTTAATCACTTTAGCTTTTCTTTCAATAAATAAATTATTACAATTTCCTTTGATAAAGAATGAGATTATTTTCCAAAAAATTTTTACCTAAAAATATATATTTTTTTTTAAAAATGTATTGATTAAAAATAAGCTTAACCAAATGCGCATTAAGAAAACAATTAAATATTTTATAAGATTTAATTAAGTAAAGTCAAAATGTTATTATTATAAATAATTATCTTTTTGTGATTCGATAGATACATATTCAAACGTTCCTATTTAATTAATTAAATGAATAAAAAAATAATTAGGATAAAACAGGAAGGTTTCAAATTATAATATTTCTTTATTTTCTTATTTTATATGAATTTAACACATTCAGTTTTTTTAAAAATATATAATCTATTCTCTAATGAAAATATAAAAATATGTACTATTTTTTCTATCATTATCGTAAGACTTTTTAATATAACTCTAGGTTGCTAATAGAATAGAAAAAACAAAATTGAATGGAAAATCTAAGATCTTTGTAAATTCTTGTAATGTAAAATCTTATTCATATGTAATCACTAAAAATTGATATGGAAAAGTAGATGGATTGAAAAATTTTCCTAAGACACTCATGATAGAATATAATTGCCGAAACGTTTTAAAAGGTGGATAGACAAAATTTACACTCAAAAAGATATGGTCAAAAAATCTGCAAAAAACAAAACAAAATGCTTTATTTTTGAGAAAATATAAAAGATTTAGAATCATTAATCGATATAGTTGAAAATGTATTTTAATCATTTTTAATGAAAGTGATTGGTTTAAAAATATTGCGAAACTCGAAAACTGTGATTAATAGATTAGCTGGTTAACAAAATAGTAGATTTTTTTAGTATTTGATTACAAAATTAGATTTATTTTTTACCTTATGAGTTGTGGAGCGTAAAAAACGATTTAAGCTGTTATCACACTCTAGAGACACGGTTTCAAAGCCCAGAGCGAAGTGAATGCTTGCTGCGCTCTTATCAGAAAGAGGCAGGTCACGCCCTCAGGCGGATACACTCAGGACTGTACTTTTGGAGAAATTTACAAAGGGCAAATGATAAAATATTAACGCATCAAAATATCGTTTTTAAAATATTATTAAAATGTTTATTTAGAACAGGCTTTTCATGAGATTTATTATAAAATTTTAAGAATGATTTCAAATTCTTTTTTTATTATTATTATTTTTATTTGATCTAGGTGGGGGCGAGGGGTGATCCGCGATTGGAAGTAGGTGTACACCTCGTTGGAAGTATTTTGGAAGTACTTGGAAATATTTGGAAGTACTTGGAAATATTTGGAAGTACTTGGAAATATTTGGAAGTACTTGGAAATATTTGGAAGTACAAGTGGAAGTAGGTGTACAGCATATTAGGTCGCGGTTCACCCCTCGGTTGGGGGTAAAATAAAGGCAAAAATTATTATTTGTTTTTTAATGGTCTAGCCTTAAAAATTAATAATATTATAAAAAATAATTTTACAGTGAAAGCAAAGATTTAAGTATCTTTTTAACCGACTTCAAAAAAGGAGGAGGTTCTCTATTCGACTGAATTTTTTTTTTTTTTTTTTTTTGTGCCTATGTTACCTCATATCTCCGCCAATTGTCAACCGATTTTGAAAATTTTTTTTGCATTGGGTCCAGTATAGCTTCCGATTGGTCCCATTTTTTTCGATTTTTTTTCATAGGTATTAGACCTTTTTTATTAGGTTTGTTTAGACCTAACCTCTTTGTTTATGAACCGATTTCGATGGTTCTTTTTTTATCCAAAAGGGGGTGTCTTAGGGATGGTGTCATATTAATTTGGTCAAGTTCTGATGATATGATCACTATTAATAACATCACTAAAAAGAGAAAATAAAAATAATTTTTAAGAAAAAAATAAAAACCGACTTCAAAAAATTAAATGCAACAAATAAAATACACTAAAAGGTATAAAATAATTATTATCTTATTTAGTTACAACTAAACGACGAAATATTAACATGAAATTACTTTTTGAAGTTGGTGCCAAACATATACCTTTTATGAATCGCACTCGACGGATCTTACTTAGTACGTTTGGAGGGTATGCTCGCTTATAGGTATAGTTAGTTTGGCACCGACTTCAAAAGTAATTTCATGTTAATATTTCGTCGTTTAGTTGTAACTAAATAAGATAATAATTATTTTATACCTTTTAGTGTATTTTATTTGTTGCATTTAATTTTTTGAAGTCGGTTTTTATTTTTTCTTAAAAATTATTTTTATATTTGTTGCATTTAATTTTTTTGAAGTCGGTTTTATTTTTTTCTTAAAAATTTTTATTTTATAAATTTTTTGCAGTTTTTCAAAAACTTCCACCTCATTGCAGCACGAGCCACCGTCGTCCAATTAAAATGAAACTTTTGCCAATCTCATTTTTTAGCCAATTGGGAACTATTATGGCGATCAGCACTTCAAAAATCCGAAGAGTGATTTCTTGTGACCACCTAATTAGCATAATTCATTTCCCTGCCAAGTTGCTAAAAATTGGCTATATTTGACGATCAATTGTGGCCAAAAGGCAAAGCGATTTTGACTTTTCACTGTTATTCGACGCAAAATTTTATGCCCTTTTATTTTGGTAATAGTGAGATTTTCCATAGGAAGCATGGTTTTTGAGTTATAAGGAAAAATATGAAAAAAGTTGAAAATTTTTGTGGTTTTTAGGTCTTGAAAAATTTAGCACCATCCAGAATCCGTCGAAAACTGATGTAACTCTTATTTGGAATGCCTAACGTCGATTAAAATTATTTCCAGCTTGTACATATTTATTGATCAGAACGACGGATCTTACTTAGTACGTTTGGCGGGTACGCTCGCTTATAGGTATAGTTTGTTTGGCACCGACTTTAAAAAGTAATTTCGTGTTAATATTTCGTCGTTTAGTTGTAACTAAATAAGATAATAATTATTTTATACCTTTTAGTGTATTTTATTTGTTGCATTTAATTTTTTGAAGTCGGTTTTTATTTTTTTCTTAAAAATTTTTTATGAATCGCACTCGACGGATCTTACTTAGTACGTTAGGCCGGTACGCTCGCTTAAAGGTATAGTTTGTTTGGTACCGACTTCAAAAAGTAATTTCATGTTAATATTTCGTCGTTTAGTTGTAACTAAATATGATAATAATTATTTTATACCTTTTAGTGTATTTTATTTGTTGCATTTAATTTTTTGAAGTCGGTTTTTATTTTTTTCTTAAAAATTATTTTTTGAGTGTCTTTTTTTGAAAAAAGATGAGAAGATCTCTAATATCTTTGATGTCCTTAAAAGTTAAATTCATTTATTAATATTATAGGTCTGGGTTGATTTTTGAAATAATTTCCATCTTTTTTCAAAAAAAAGACACTCAAAAAGATACTTAAATCTTTGATTTCACTGTAAAATTAATGGGTCCCTCACTGAAAACTTTTTTCAGTTTAGCAGGAATTTTCACTATACCCTTTGAGTTGAAGGGAGTGAAAAATCTTTAGCTATAATACTTATATATGTTACATGTCAGAGAGAGATTTGTCTTAAGGGTTTGGCTACTGGCCCGGCAAGCTTAGTTAGAACTTGGATTCGATTCCTAAGGGGCGAACCTCTCTGATATGCAATGTAAAAATATTTCTCTAATATCTATGATGTCCTTAAAAGTTAAATTCCTTTATTAATAAAAATAATGTTTAGCAAAAAAATTAAAAGACTCGGAAAACTGACTTCAAATTCTAGTGATTTGGCAATTTTTTTTCTCTGAATAAATAGTAAAGTGAAACATTTTATTAGGAACTATGTGAGTTTATCAATAATGTGTGTCAAATTTTAGTTTATTAACTTTAACTTCAGACGGTGTTGCCATATTTTAAAAATTTCCTAGATTTTGGGGAAATTGGGTACATAAAAAGTGGATTTTAAATTACAATAATATTATTATTTTTTTGGTAATGTCATTGGGATACCTATATGCCCCTTTGGGATCAGACATGTTTCTTTTTTACATATTCAATGTATATTGTATACTCATAAATAATGATAGAGAGGATTGGAGAGATGGGAGAATGATGGAATAATGGAATTGAAATAATTATCGGAAAAGAGTTTTTTTATTTAATTAGTTTTTTGATCAAGGGCAGTCGATGACGGAGTCGAAGCTCAAAAACAATGTATGCATAAATTCATGTAAAATAATTGGTTTAATAAAATTTATAAAAAAAAAAAAAAAAAAAAAAAACTCATAAATAATATTCTCATCTATTTGAAAAGCAATATTATTTCAAATGAAATTAATAACAATAATGTTTTTATTTTATTACTAATGTAAAGTATTCGTTGTATTATAAGAATGTTAAGGAACTTTAGAGCAACAAAAATGGTATCACTGAGACAATAGTAATGTTCATCTCATTCTTAAGTATCAATGGTTTTGTTTGACTATAAGGTAATACTTAGACTCTAAATTTAGTATTGTTTTTTAAATGACAAATTTTTTGAAGGGTGATACTACTAACCACTATTTTTGTTTTTCTATTTTTTCTTTTATTGACATCTAGGCGCGGGGAACCCCAAACATCTTTTGTGAAACTCTGGGGTTCCGCGGAACACAGATTGAGAAACGCTGTACTATGCCATACTAACATCGAAAGTCATTAACTAGGGAAGATTTACCTTGGTCTTCCTCTCCCACTTCACTTCCTTACTTCACGTCTCTCTAGAGGCACAATGTTTCAAACTATATAATAACTACATAGTGCCTATATAGATTTTGAGATTTTATCAATGAACTAAATTTAAGAAAAAATTCAATACTTTTTGTTGATGAAGCATTTTTAATGATTGGTTTTTCTTTTTCTTTTTAGGGTGGTCGCAATCCACTTATTGCCTTTGTGATGGTCGCCCCAGTCTTCACAGTCGACACCTTTTTCTTCGTCAGTGGATTTCTCACTGGCCGATCCATGATCAAAGACATTGCGAATAAACGATTCCGATTTTTTAATTCACTAATGCATCGAATTATAAGGTTAACCTTTTGAGTTTTTTAATTTTATTCAAGAATGATATCGTATTTAAATTGAAAAAAAAATCTTATAGTCCAAGAGCTGGTGACACATTTTGACTACGGATTTGACCAACTAGAAATAATGCGTAATAGTACCGTCTATGATAGTTGTACAGGGAATGGCCAGTCTGGTTGGCCTAAGCAGGTGGACCAGGTACTGCGCATGGTGTGAGTGCGGTAAAAAATACATAATATGTGTTAAAAAATATTTTTGACCCACAATGAAATTATAAAAATTATTATTTATAGTCAATTATAAACATAATATATTCACTCTAGACAATTTGAGTGGTGGAACGTGGAACCAGACCACCCCAAAGTGTATTACAACATGAAAAAAAATAGCATCAAATATTTTTTTTCATGTTGTAAAACCACCCCAAAGTGTATTTTTACAACATGAAAAAAAATATTTGATGCTATTTTTTTCATGTTGTAATACACTTTGGGGTGGTCTGGTTCCACGTTCCACCACTCAAATGGTCTAGAGTGAATATATTATGTTTATAATTGACTATAAATTATAATTTTTATAATTTCATTGTGGGTCAAAAATATTTTTTAACACGTGTGTATTTTTTACCGCACTCACACCATGCGCAGTCCTGGTCCACCTGCTACAGCAAGCCAGACTGGCCATTCCCTGTACAACGGTACTATTACGTATTATTTCTAGTTGGGTCAAATCCGTAGTCAAAATGTGTCACCAGCTCTTGGACTATTAAAATTTTGGAAAACATATCAGATAAATCGAAATAATTTATGAAATATGGTACATTACATATATGTTAATTAAGATTAAGTCCATTGTTTAATTGTATTGAGATTAAAATATATACATGCAATCGAATTAGGCATTTTAATTAGACTTTTGATGTAAGCTATTGTTTAATATTGTTTCATGAAAATTAATTAAGCTAATTTTTTATAAAATAAGAGTAAACTAGACCTCGTAATATCTTTCATACGCATCTAAAACCATCGAATAAAAGCTAATAAAAAAATGAATGTTAATACTTATGCGAGATTATTGACCAATAAATGTTGCAATTCGTTTACTACAATTTTTATTTATTCAAAAAATTGTATTTAAAAGTAAGTACATAAATGTATTTCGAAATTCGCTCAAATTTATAATACTATACCGGTGTTTCTCAACCTTTTTTGGTTGACGGCACACTAAAAATATCTGGAATCATTTGCAGCACACCTGAATATAAAAAAAATTTAAAATTGGTATGATATAAAAAAATTAAATAATTACAAATACTATTTCAAAGTTACAAAACCCATGCAATTTTAATTATTTGTCAAAAACGCTCATTTGACAATCTCTTGCGGCACACTGGTTGAGAAACACTGGCTTAGAGAGCACAAAATCTAAACAGTTTTCCGTATTGAAAATATAAAAATTTTGCTACAGAACAAACTTTCTAAGACGATTTCTTTTTATGAATTTAATTTTTCTATTGAATGATAAAAATGAAGAAAAAAGTAAAACTTTTTCACGATCCAGTTAGAACAAGTATTTTTTTCACATTATTGTCTGAATTTTATTGAAGTTCAATTAAATATTTTCTCTCTCTATAACGAGTATAATTTTTATCTAAGAGAAAAAGTCCATTCCTAGAATAATAGAAATTAAAAGTTGAATCTTTAATAGTCTGAACACGTCTTGACTTGAATTTCCTTCGCTATAAAGGAAGAAGTTAAATAATTCTATCCACGCCCTTTTGAATAATTTTCTTCGATCGGATTCTAATGAAAGAATCGCTCACCCGCCCAATTATTAATTAAGAAAAAAGTGAAAATTTTTCCAAGACTCGGGTTGCTAGATATACCCTATTAATTAATAATAAACTTAAATTTAAATTGTTTATTTATGCCTACCATATATTATGACTTCGCATTAAAATCTCAATAAAAAATGTTCTTTTTGCATTTTTGAACAGGAACTTTTAAAGCTAGAGCAGTGTTTCTCAACCTTTTTTGTTTGACGACACACTAAAAATATCTGGAATCTGATTATAAAAAAATATTAAAGTTGTATTATACAAAAAAAAATGAAGTAATTACAAATACTATTTTAAAGTTACAAACCCATGCAATTTTAATTATTTGTCAAAAAGCCTCGTGGCACATTTGACAATCTCTCGCGGCACACAGGTTAAGAAACACTGCACTATGCAGCGTAGTCTTCGTCTCCGTTCTTTCAACGAGTAGAGCTGCATAATTAATTTATCTAGATGACTATTTAAAATTTGCTCGTCAGACCTTATTATTAGGTAAAAGAATAGTCCTTAGTGATGACTGACTGATGAGGTAGAGACGAAATTATCTCTTCTCACTTGAGAACTTTGAAGGACTGAAGTTTGTAGGACGAGAGAGAGTTCCATTCCTTAGAATTCATAGATACAAAGGTATTTTAGAAATGGCTAGCAATTGAAAATTATAGTTGCTTTTAGAACACACTATTTACTAAATTAGTTATTTATAGCTAGTTATGACCATTATAACAATATCAAAAAATTGAAATTAAAAATTAATTAATTCTTTTTGCAACGAAATTTTCTCTGGAGAGAGACGGACTGGTAGAAATTTTAATGAATGTAATGGAAGGCAGCCCAGAGGTAGTGAGGAAAGAAAACATTAACACATATCAAATAAGGTGTAATTTATTGGAATCCTTCCTCCTTTCCTTTCAAACCGACGTTTCGGAGGATTTTTCCTCCTTCTTCAGGGTTTCAAAGGGTCAATTAATGAAACAAAAAAATGTTTCCTTCTTCTCTCCACAGTAGTGTTCAAAAACTTGAAACCCTGAAGAATGAGGGAAAAATCCTCCGAAACGTCGGTTTGAAAGGAAAGGAGGAAGGATTCCAATAAATTACACCTTATTTGATATGTTTAATTTTTTTCTTTCCTCACTACCTCTGGGCTGCCTTCCATTACATTCAATTAATTAATTCATTTGCAAAATTAATATTTCTGATATGCACTGTGAAAATATTTCTACTAAAATCTTAGATTCGTTCCTAAATAAAATAAATTCATATGTTAATATTATAATGGTTATGTAGCTAAAATGGGTTGATTTTTGAAAAAAATTCCATCTTTCTTAAAAAAAAAAATAAACTCAAAAAAGATACTTAAATCTTTACATTAATTAATATTTCTTTTTCGATATTTCGTTTATTTTTTCGATTGAATTAGTTTTTCTCTGATTTAATTTAGATTTTATTGTATTTTCTCTTTGTTAATTTACCTGGATTAGATTGACTCCGGTTTATATGCTAATCGTGGGCTTCCATGCCACCCTTCTGGATCTGCTTGGATCTGGTCCAATGTGGAAGTCCCGGGTCACCAGGGAAAAATTGCGCTGCGCAAACAATTGGTGGACCAATTTACTTTACGTGAATAATTATGTAAACACACCAGACCTGGTAAGTAATTACAGTATAATATGTTCTAATATTATAACTTATGACAATAATTAAATTGAAAGAACAATGGGATTATTTGATTCATTTGAGGTTATTTGTATGGGCACCTGCAAGGGGCTCAAGGGAGACATTTTCACTTCCCTAAATTTAATATTATTTAATTATTTGTTATATATTTTGTTGAACACATTTTATTATTTAAAATTATTATAAAAAATATATTATTTAAAATGGTCTTAACCCTGGTAGAAGATGTTTTCTAGATATCAGGATATCTTTTAGACATCTTAAAGACATTAGGGCCGGTTATATGTCGCAAAGTAAATGCTTTTACACACTAACAAACGGTAGATGGTAAATGGAGCCATTGGGATGGCCAATCAGATGACAGGAACTTTCAGTGCCTGTCATCTGATTGGCCATCCCAGTGGCTCCATTTACCATCTACCGTTTGTTAGTGGTAAAAAGCATTTACTTTGCGACATACAACCGGCCCTCAAGAGCTGAATAAGACATCTTCTAGAGCGAGTGTGTTATCAGGGAAGGCAATTATTTTAAAGTCAAAAAGTTTGAATTAATTCAAAATACAAAGAAACCAAGAACCATTCTCTTTCTTTGAATTTCCCCAGATGGATTTACATAAAACAATCATAGTTCTGACTTCTTGACTACTTAGACCGAAATTCTATGCTAGAAATTCTATTTCGTCTTTCAAATAAATTTCATTTTGCATTTAAGTGAGTTGCGGTGCTAGTCTACAAATAAATCATGCCTTGTAGAACATGACATGAAATTCCACGTAACGATCGAATTGGATACAAATTCAATTACCCCCACGCATTTGTGACTTGTAGCTTCTAATAATCAACTTAGCTCTTAGTTTCGGATGCTTTTGGCTTTGCGGCGTCAAGAGAAATATTTCTTCTTTAATAAACACATTAAGAAATAATAATTCACGTTCAAAGTAAAAGTATCTTGAGAGAACGCGACTTGAAAAGTCATTAAGCCCTTCATTGCAAAGCAAAACATGAAGTATGAAAGACCCTTTTTCATTAGGATCAAATGCTGAAGGGAGAAAGTTTTCCCAACAGGATACAACAGTCTTTCGTTTCCTGAATTCTTTTATTTTTATAAATATATACTAGTAGTTCTCCCTCCTACCTGGCGGAACTACTTACCCCTGGTCCTTCAATAAGATCAAGAGCTCCTGGTAATGCCCGCGACACCAGACTGCCCTCAGATCGAGGTCATTTGAGATCACAGCCCCACGACTGTGGAACTTCAATGCCCTCTGCCCTAAGACAACCATCCTCTGCTGCCCGCTTTCTGCGTGGACTCACTGAAGCCCTATCATGCTAATGCTATAGCCTCTAACTTATATTTTAATATTGTGTAATTTATATTTTGTAATATACTTATACTTTGTATTTCTATTTTGTATTTTATATTTTATATTTTTTTACGTTTTGTTCTGTTTCTTATATTTTTGTATCTAATTTATATTTCATTTTTCTTTATATTATACG
This sequence comes from Forficula auricularia, assembly GCA_024734495.1. NCBI lineage: Eukaryota > Metazoa > Arthropoda > Insecta > Dermaptera > Forficulidae > Forficula > Forficula auricularia. The sequence continues at coordinate 15,925,035 of JALMQS010000149.1, forward strand.
AGGGGGTGGGGGGTTATTAAGGGGCAAGGGGGGCAATGTAACTTATGTACTAGGGAAATTGGGCTTTATTGTTACGTTAATCTTAGTTTAATCTGCTTCGCTATTTGTTGATGGGGTGGGTGTGTCCCTCAGTGTCTGATCCAAGTGGCACGTCCCTAAAATGGAGAATGAAATCTTAGGTGATGAGTGAAGGATGTATGGAAATGGGCTTCCTGGTACTAATACTATAAATAATGTTATACAGACCAGCGGTTATAGAGACAATGAGATGGTTTTATTGATTGATGTACAATGCACTCTGTATCTGTATTGCAAGCGAAGTCCTGAGAGGAGCCTCGGTGTATGTGTGTGGGCTTGTTCTATGTTCCTTGTAACAGATGATTCAGCGCGTAGGCGTGTATGGCACTCCGCTGTGTGTGTAGATATATATATATATATGTGTATATATAAGACAGTAGAGCTCTCCTATTCACTCCTGGCCTTGCGTGTATATTCAATTATAAGGCAGAAGTATATGTATAAATAAGGAGAAGTCTGTGTGGTCGCTTCTACTCACTCTTGAAGTCATCCACTGCGGAACTTGATTATTGTATATGTATTCGTGTGCTGTGCAACTCCAATATCAATGTATGTTCTCTCTTCTTTGCAGTCAATCGCTGCGGAACTTGAATATAAGTATATGTGTAGGTGTATATTCAGAACCACCTCGATAGCAGTGTTTATGCTCACTCTCTCTCTGCACTCATGTCAGTACTGTGGAACTTGAATATAAAGTATATGTGTAGGTGTATTCAGAGCCACATCTATACAGTAGATGTGCACTCATTCGCCTCTCTCATCACAATACTGTGGAACTCACTCAAGTCAATGCTCTTCTCTGGTTGCAGTAATCACTGGTCATTTACTATAATTTCCCAGAACTCCATAAGTTTCCCTTGTTCGTTGATTACTATATGCCCTAATTAGACTTAATTATGTATAAAAATAAGAAGTTAATTAATTATTAAAATAAATCATGGTTCAACTCCAGGACCATTGCAATCTCTATATTTGTCAGTTTCTTTTTTCTTTTTTTGATTGTACACTATAAGGGTCTACTCTGACTTATGTACATAACATCACTAATAAATAAATAAAAATAGTATATAAAATTCTTTGCCCGATACACTCACTCACTCACTCACTCATCAAAACAGCCAGAACCACTGGACATAGAAACATGAAATTTGGAGAGGATATTACATCTATGACATAGGGGCTCAGTAAGAAATGATTTTTCGAAATTCGACCCCTAAGAGGGTCAATGGGGGCAAAGTATGTTTTCACTGATTATGCGATATCAATCATCAGGACAAAATAAAATAATCTACTTGCTTTTTACTTATAAAAATACTAAATTAAAATGTCTAAAATCTAATTTCATGATTTTTTGAAATTCGACCCTAAAGGGGTCAAAGGGGCAAAATATCTTTGCAATGTGTTTACACTAATTATGCATTTTCAATTAAGAACGATAAGATATCTACTTGATTTTTACTTAATAAAATTCTAAATACAAATATCTAAAAAGTTATTTCAGGATTTTTTGAAATTCAACTTCCAACTATCCAAAATGTGAGTGGGGGCAAAAATTAAAACTCTCTCTCTATCTTGATCAAATTTTGTAGAGTTATTCTTTATTACTTTAAGAAACTATTCCTGTAAAAATCAACTATCAAAATTGACTGTATGGGGGCGAAGGGGGGGGGGCAAAATATAGAAATTTTTAGCTTTTTGTACATTTACTCTTTAGAAAACTGAGAGTTATTTATTTGCAAATATCTAAAAAATAATTTCAACCTACCAAAATGTGAGTGGGGGCAAAAAATTAATACTCTCTTCGAAGGCACGCCTGGAGCAGCTCGTATATACAGGGTGCTTCAAAAATGTATACACACTTTGAACTTCCATAGAAAATTTATTTACCGTTCTACAAAGTTAAATTTCAGGAAAATAGAAAGCTGAAAGTCCAATGTAAATGAAACATAAATAAAACAAATGTTAATACTGTTCAAATTTGGTGACCCGCAGCATCAACTACAATTCTGAGTACGAGTCACCACTGATTCTGTACATCGTATCAAAACGTCCAATGAGATTTCTCTACACACTGCTTGAATCTCATTCCAAAGAATGTCTAGGTTACGTGGTTTACGTTTGTACACCTCATCTTTTACTGTGCCCCACAAGAAGAAATCCAGTGGTGTATGGCCTGAGAGCGCTGGAAACTCGATTGGCCCCCTGCGTCCTATCCACTGGCCCGACAAATTTGATCCAGGTAAGCTCGTACGTCCGGTAATGATGATTTTTATTTTCAACAAGATGGTGCTCCGCCGCACTATCACAGGGACGTACGAGCTTACCTGGATCAAAATTTGTCGGGCCAGTGGATAGGACGCAGGGGGCCAATCGAGTTTCCAGCACGCTCTCCAGACCTTACACCACTGGATTTCTTCTTGTGGGGCACAGTAAAAGATGAGGTGACAAACGTAAACCACGTAACCTAGACATTCTTTGGAATGAGATTCAAGCAGTGTGTAGAGAAATCTCATTGGACGTTTTGATACGATGTACAGAATCAGTGGTGACTCGTACTCAGAATTGTATTGATGCTGCAGGTCACCAATTTGAACAGTATTAACATTTGTTATTTATGTTTCATTTTACATTGGACTTTCAGCTTTCTATTTTCCTGAAATTTAACTTCTTGTAGAACGGTAAATAAATTTTCTATGGAAGTTCAAAGTGTGTATACATTTTTTTGAAGCACCCTGTATATATATTATTAAGTAAATTTACTTCTTTAATAAGTTATTCATTAAAAATTTTCCAACATGAATAAATCCTCAATATTTTAACAATGTCACACAATAGTTGAAAGTAATGGAAGGCAGCCCAGGGGTAGGGAGGAAAGAACAAATTAACACATATAACCCTGAAGAAGGAGGGAAGAACCCTCCGAAACGTCGGTTTGAAAGAAAAGGAGAAAGGATTCCAATAAATTACACCTTATTTGGATACCTATATGTTAATTTTTTCTTTCCACACTACCCCTGGGCTGCCTTCCATTACTTTCAACTAAAAGTTCGGCCAGTCCGTCTCTCCAGAGAAAATTTCGTTCAAATAAATGTCACACAATGTTTAAAATGCAATCAATAGTTAGTAGGTACCTTATTATTATTATTATTTAAGAGCTGTGAAGGCCAGGCTGCCCTGCCGAACAGCCACACGTGTCCTCATAAGTATTTAAAATAAATATGTTTGCTTTTTATTATTAGTTCCTCTAATTTCTAATACAATAGTATCGTTTTTGTTCTCGTCTACATTTATTTTACCACGATATTTTAAAATAATTGAGCTGTAGAAAATAAAATTTAGGGAATTTTTTTAATTAAATAAGCATCAATACATTTTGCCTTCTTGATTAATTAAAGCTAATTAAAGCCAATTATAATAAATTATTTTTGATTTGATTTGCTCTTCTGATGTTTCCCATTTTAATTAGAAGGCATTGGTAGATTTGTTTAATTTATAAGGAATTAATTAAAGATCGTTCCTTCTACCCTGGCACTCTTATCTTTGATTTCTTGATATTTCTAAATATGTAGGTAGAGACTATTTTCACATTCTCACTTAATTGAAATCATCGGGACACTCTTAATTTACACCCCTTTCCTTTATTTCAATCGGATTAAAATTTATACACGACTAATAACTCATGACACTTGATAAACATACCAATTTTTAAAAAAGTTGTTCGTGCCGTTTTTGAGAAAATAAAAAAAAAAAAACGAAAAATCTTTCATGTAAATTTCAACTTTCGGTGTTCCGATTTCAATCAAATGCTTGCTGTACTCCTTCTAGCTTCTAGCATATATCGAGCTTAAGTTTCGAATTTCGTAGCTCTGAGACTTTTGTTGCGAAACACAAGGGTGATAGACTCTTACGTAACGTAAACATCAACTTCCGTTATTTCAATTTTAGCCAAAAATAACTCAAACGAAAAGAAGTAATATGTTTGTTCCTCTGTTAAAATGTTTGTATTGAAATGATGAAAATTGATTTAATTATTATAGTTTTTGAACAGGTCCTATTCCATAATGTACCATAAATTTAAATATTAGCCCAAAGAAGCTTAGATTGGAGGCTAAATAAAATTTTATAAGTTAATGATTTATTGAGATTTTAAGGTGTTATTATAATCCTGATTCATAGACAGAGCGTCTATCCTTCAAGACAACTCTTTAATAAATAAATAAATAAATAATTTAATATTATTGGATAAAAATACTTGGTAGGTTTCACATTAAGATATAAAAAAATAAAACGAATTTATTTTTAGGAGAAAAAAATAATTTAATTCTGTTCAATAATATAAATTTAATTATTAGCTTGATTTGGAGGCGAAAAATCTCGGTAAATAAATTTTTTAAATAGGTATATTTAAAAAATTATGTTTCTTATTCCCAAGATATACCTAATATTAAAAAAATCAATAATATACATATTAAATTCCAATTAATTATAAAATTTACAGAGAGCGTACCGAGGCTTGAAACTAATTTTCCTATAATCGTAAGGAATTGAACTGAAAAAACCGCGTTTCGATATCTCTAATACTTTTGAAATTATTCAATTTATAAAAATTCATTTTTTTTCAATTCATAAACAATTTCTTTTCTTTAATCAATGAAGCGATTTACTACGAAATGTTTTTGTTGTATTTTTTATGTGTGAGTGTGTGCGTGTGTGTTTTTATAGTTTTTTTGCTGTCATAAAATTCCTTTAGACCTTTAAATTTAAATCCTCCATAAATTAAAGGCAATAAATCATCAATTTTAGCCCAGTGACCTAAAGATGTAGGGTATTTACTATCTGTTGATACAAATTTCCCAGAAATTAAATAAAAACAAAAACAAATTCATTAATATTTTATAGTAAAAAATTCATTCAAACTCAATTATTTCAGAAACGGTTGCTCCTATTAAAAAAATGCAAAGGAACTTTTTTGTAGGTAATTTAATATTCTACAAATATGAATTTAACTATTTTGATCTATGACCAATAGAAAACGAGATATTATGAAAAAAACATAATTCGTGATTTCATATGAAAAATTCAGATGGAATTATTTTCGAAACGGTTTCTCCTATCAAAAATAAACTGATGTGGCCACGCACGTGACTTTACCATACGCTTGGCCCCTCTCTTATATTCAATATTTAATAAGATCATTTATAATCATTTAGTGGTGTTGGGTCAAAAAATGAAAATCTAGGTCTTTGGACCAAACTCAACCAAATATTATATACATAATTTGTTTGTGTTTGGTCCAAAGACCTAGATTTTCATTTTTTCTAATTACCAGGGCTGTATAAATTTCTATTTTCTTACCGAATGAGCATCATGCTTATTGCTGTGAATTTTTTTAGTGTATGTTCCAATCTTGGCATTTGGCTTGTGATTTGCATTTCTTCATCTTAACTCCGATTGTGATTCTCGCTCTCTACTACCGACCTCGGATTGGATTTATAATCGCAGGTGTTCTTTCTGCTGGATCAGCTACAGCTTTATTCTTTAGTACTTTTTTCAATAATCTCGACCCGAATCTCATGTCTCATACCAAGTAAGTAAACAAACCTCATGTTTCCCATTAAGGGCCAGTTGTATGTCGGTTGGTAAACACTTTTTAAACGTTGACAAAGGGTAAAACCTTAAAATTTACCTTGTGCCAGGTAGGATGGCCATTCAAATGAAAGTGCTTGTCTTTTCTCTTTTTAAACGTTGACAAAGAGTTTACCAACCGACATACAACTGGCCCTTAAAGTAGTATAATATTAGTCATTATCACTGTAAGCAAGATAATAAAACTAATTACACATAGTAAAGCTTCTTAGTATATATTCTTTTAATATTTCTAGACCCACTACATTTTTACTAGATTCAGTGGTTGTACCGAGTATTAAATATACTCAAAATTTTTCAATTTTATTTTACAAATTGTTTTTAAAAAATCATGGGAATTCAAACATAAATTTTTTCTGATATCTGTGAGTGGGTGACTAATTAAAATTCACATAACTCTTCATAATTTTGGAGACAGCTATGGTGGTATTCTATTTAAAAAAGGCAGACGAGTAGTTTGCAGAATTTTTAAATTTACTCACCTTTGAAGTATGAAGAAACTTAGTTGTATATAGACTAGATTAAGTTTGGTTAAGTCTATAAATAACAGCATTGGTGTTGATAGTGTTCAGAACTTTGAAACGTATTTCTCAATTTATACTTTTGGGTTTATTCTAAATAAATTTGTTAAAATGTTTATGATTAAATTGTTAATTAGAACTTCTTTATAAAAAACATATTTCGCAGTATTAAATATATTTACTAACAAATAATAAACCAACACAATAAAAATGCACGTTTCCACCAGCTCCTATGTTATGATCGTTAACACTATGAGATGATTGGTGGTAGACGACATGGTAATTTTCACCTTCAATGATCATAAATGGAATTAACACTTTTCCATCTTTTGATTAGAATTTGTAGAAGAGAGTTTTAATTTTATTTTTAATTAAATTAAATTTGAGAATAAAGAAAAAAATAGTATTATCACACACAGACAAAACGATCTAGCTGGATTCAAACCTTGAGTGTCGTGAGAGATGGTGAGGTGTTTAGATATAATTTGTTTTCAATGTTACAGTGTACTGAATAACTTGAACGCGGATCCAACATTCCGGCTCACGTATATTCCTTCGCACACTCGTGCTATACCTTATATAATTGGTGCTGTCGCCGCCTGGTTTGTCCATCAACAAGATACAGCACCCGAAAAGATACTTTTACCCCGAATGCGAATATATTTCGGTTGGGGATTGGCTATTGTTTGTATGTGTGGCCCGATGTTTTCTCTTGTTCCGTTTTACCAACCCGAATGGCATTTACCTCAATGGACTGCAGCAGTTTACGCAGCCGTTCATCGTTTCCCTTGGAGTTTCGCTCTCTGCTGGGTGGTTTTTGTCGCTTCAACGAGAAATGCTGGTAATTTGATCTATTAATTGTAATTATTTTCAAAAGAAAAGTTCGTTAATAAGGAAGACTTTTTTAGGAATATCGATTCAACATGTTTTGGATTGGGATCTCATTGTACCTTTGAGTCGACTTAGTTACAGTGTGTTTATCATTCATAGTGTGGTTCAATTGTATACAACAGGATCGATCCGTTCTCCAGAATATATGGATATAGGTCGAGTGGTAAGAAAACTAAAACCTTTTTAACAATTTACTTAAATTTTTATAAGACTATTTTTATTAATTCTAAATTAAGTTAGACGTTTTTCTTTTGAAAAGTACTGGTAAATTTATAGCTGAGGATTGAATGGAAGGCAGTCCAGGAATAAATAAAAATATTTATTATTTCCAATAAAAGAGTATTTATTGGAAGGTTTGGTCTTTTTACAATTTTTTGAAACCGACCGTTCCAGAGGATCTTCCCTCCTTTTCGGGATTCAAAAGGGCAAATTGAACCATATAGCATTTATCCTTCTTGTCACCATAATTAGTAGAGATTGTGGTGTTGGTGCAAGGTGAAACATCTTTAATAAAGATAAGAGTAAATAAATATTACATTTATTTACTCTTATCTTTACTTCTTGTCTTCTTTTTCAGTGCTCGTTGGTGTAGGAAAAATATTTTTAATCCTTCTATCATCAATAAATCAATAATAGAAAAACTCACCAATAGATGTACACTATATTCTATTGATATGGAAAGATTAAAAATATTTTCTCTACTGAAACGAGAGCTGAAAAGGGAGACAGGAAGGATAAATCCTGCTTTCTTCATTGAACCTTTAGAACCCAGAAGAAGGAGAGCTCCATGAAATTCTTCCATATTACTTTCTAATCTCACAATACTTTCTCCTATAGAGTATCTTGCTCAAACATCCTAATCTTAGACATATATATTTGTCAGATATTGAGATAAATTTTCTCTCTAGATAATAATCTAAGGAAATTTGTTTGATTGTGTAGATACATATAATTTTTAAATCTCATCTAAGTTAAATTATCTAAATTGTTTTTAATAACCTATTTGATTTTCTAATAATTAATTTTTAGACTTGGGTGGTATTCGGAGAAGTCGGCCTGGCCTACGTAGCAGCTCTAATACTTCATCTTATTTTTGAAGCACCAATACAACAAATAGATAAAAATTATCTTTCAAAGAGTAAGTAATAATTTATATATAGTTTCATTTATCTAAATCTATATAGGTACTATGCCAAAGCGGGGGGGGGGTCTTAATCCCCCCCCCCGAAATTTTGAGATAAACATCGAAATTTTACAGGATATAAATAAAACGTTCAATAAAATTTTAATAAAAATAATAAACTAGAAAGAGCAATCTCAGCATGAGAGTGATCATGCCTCTTACTCCTAGGAGTATGTCCATACTCCCCTAACCCCTCTGTGGGTAACTTTCTGCTGAAAATTGCAGAAAATTAGAAAAATCGGTCTGTCCATCTTCAATTTCGGTTAAGATCAACTAGATTTTTAGTAGAATTGGCAAATTTTGAAAATAACAAAATAATTTAATGAGAAATATTACATAAGTGATGCCTCGTAATAATTGAGTTTCAATTTTTCTAGGGGAGGGGGGAGTGCAATGAGTTTTTATCGCTTTTACTTTTAAAAAATAATCTTTACTTTTTACAAAAAAATTCTTAAACATTGAAAATAAAATCCTTACTAGTTACTTAAATATTTATCGAAGCTAATTATACATAATAAACTTTCTTTTAGGAAATTAAATTATCAAAATGTTTCTTCGATAGAGTTTTTTATATATAGAATATTTAGAGCAGTATTTATCTAACTTTCCACTTAAATTTCACCATTACTGCCTAACCCTTTGAGGTACACTAATTTATATAATGATCTTTTTTAAAGTAAGATTTAATTTCCAACAGAAAAGTCATATTGAGTAAAATGTCTAAAATCAATAGTTTACGAGTTAAAAGATATTCCAATATTGTAGAGTGAATGAACTTGAATGAATAACAAATAATCTGTCTCTGATGGGAAAAAGATTCAGATTCGTTCCTCCGAGATCAAATGAACTAAAATTGGCAAAAAGTTTTATTTTTTTTCTCAATATATATTTATTCAAATCTATTGAAATTTCATATCTGTATGTTAATTCCATTTATCTTTTATATCAAATAATTTTTATTAGGATATTTGCATTTTAAAGGGTAGTTTATTTGAAACTTAATTTGAAAAAACGCTAATAACTAATTTTAAATAATTTTTAAAAATATGAAATTAATAGATATTATAAAACAATTAATTATTAATAATTTAGATTCAATTTTGAACGAAATTGATTCAGTACTTTTTGAGAAAATCGTCAAAAACCCCGAAAACCGTCTATGAAAGGCCGTTTTAGAAACATTTTAAAATTCACCTCCATGTCACAAGTCAATGTTTCGTTTCATATGACTTTTTAAACTTTTTTCAAAGGCATCTCGTGCTTTCAAAAAACATCGTTTTTTAGACGGTTCAGATGGTTTTTGACCATTTTCTCAAAAAGTACTTAATCAATTTCGTTCAAAATTAAATTAAATTATTAATAATTAATTGTTTTATAATATCTATTAATTTCATATTTTTAAAAAAAAATTTCAACGGAGTTATTAGCGTTTTTTTAAATTGGACTTCAAATAAACTACCCTTTAAAATGAAAATTTCCTAATAATAATTATTTGATATAAAAGATAAATGAAAATAACACAACAGATTTGAAATTTCAATAGATTTGAATAAATATCTAATGAGAAAAAAAATAAAACTTTTGGTCATTTCTAGTTGATTCGCTCCCGGAGAGAAGAAATTGAATCTTTTCATACAATTTCTTTTAAACTATAAAATTCTTAATCAAAATGCTATTTTATTATATTAGATAGGTACTGCTAACCTCCATATAGATTAAATCGATAAAATAATATCTTATAATTCTTTTGGTCGGTTATATCAAGAGGTTGTGTCGAAATCAGAGACAGATAATAATCTTCTAATTTGTTATTGTGATTCCGTATTGAGCTATTGAGTCCATTCACTCAATTTATTAGATATATTTATTAATATTAATATGTTTATTGAAATTTAATATATTTAAATATACAAAAATGTAATATATCAAATTAATAAAATAAATAAATAAAATAATTGATAATACGATTATATTAGAATAAATTCAAACAGTACTGGGCCTGCAAACCTCCGGGTCCTCCAAATTAAATAATTTTTTCTGAGAAAATTAAAATTATTTTGCAAAAATAAAAGCGGTTTTATTTAAAGGGTCCTCTTGGTATTAAGCTGAAAATTTTTATTGAAATCCGAGTCATCAACAAAATTCGAAATTTTATGAATCGAAAAATTATCTAAATTCATTGAGCTTGAATTTTAATATTGAAACATTTCCATAACTCGTAAACTATTAATTTTAGACATTTCACTCATATAAACTTTTCTGTTGGAAATTAAATGTACTTTAATAAAGTTCCTTATATAAATTGGTGTACCTTAAAGGGTTAGGCAGTAATGGTGAAATGAATGTGGAAAGTTACATAAATACTGATCTCTTAATTAACGAAATAATTTAATGAGAAATACATAAGTGATCCCTCCTAATAATTGAGTTTCGATTTTTCTAGGGGACAATGAGTTTTGTATGGGGGGCACTGCCTAACTACGTCCACGTGGATATGTTTATTTATAATATAGGGTTGAATAAAAAATCCTTTTGCACCCACTAGACTCATCATTACCTGACTTCTCAATATCCACTGAGGACACTTGGTACAGGTGAGAATCTTGGAAATGTGCTGTAGGGCTAGCTATGTACGTTCGAAAGGGTTTTTTTCAGATCATTAATTCTTGAATCTTGCTTTACTCAATGATCTGATAGACTATGATGTGAATAATCAGTTTCCGATCATAATTTCAATCTTTCTCAACTCTCCTCTTAGTTCCTTTCGGAATTAGGTGGATTGCGTAGGTGGGAGGTGAGAATTGAATTTGGTAGATAAGAAATCTTATAATTGATTCTTATTTTAGGTAACTTGTGTGAGGGATGTGTTTTTTTCTTTACTTTCTACTCCTCGTTCTTTCTTTCTTTGAGGTGGCCGCATTTTCTTGTACCTTCGTTTTTTTAACCGACTTCAAAAAAAAAGGAGGAGGTTCTCTATTCCACTGAATTTTTTTTTTGTGCCTATATTTACCTCCCACTTATCTTCGCCAATTGTGAACCGATTTTGAAAAATTTTTTTGCTTTGGGTGCAATCTACCTTCCGGTCGGTCCCATTTTTTTCTTATAGGTATTGAGACCTTTTTTTGTTAGGTTTGTTCATGACTAACTTTTTTTTTTTTTTTTTTTTTTTTTTTAATGATAATGATGAGAGAAGGAGTTACACCAAAAAGGTGCAACCCCTAAAGGCCTCGGTTGGCCCCTCCATCGTGAAAAGAAGAAGAAAGAATTTTATGGGTTGGGCGGAGGTCGAAGGTACCTGTGGATACGGGTCTTAAATAGCTTAAGGTTATAAGTCGCGGGAAAGATGGTGGCAGGGAGCGAGTTCCAGTCTCTGGAGGTCATAGGAATAAAAGAGTTGGCGAAAGCGCTTGTTCGACTTTTATCCAATTTGACAGCGAAGGGGTGCTGAGCGTTAGAAAACCGCGTGTTTCTCGTAAAGAGGGCATTAGGGGGATAAGAGATTTCAGCTCGACTGAACAGACACCGTGATAGTATCTGTAGTACAGGGAAAGGGCAGAAACGGTTCTTCGGTGAGCCAGGGAGTCGAGTGAGTTGGTTAGAGCCGGGTCTCCTATTAGTTTAATTGCTCGCTTCTGAATTGCATCCAGTGTTGCAAGAGAATGCTTGGATGCACCCCTCCACAGATGAGAGCCATATTCGAGACAGGGACGAATTTGAGCCTTATACAGCATAAGAAGTTGACTGGGAGTATAACAGCGTCTAGACCTAAATAGGAGACCAAGCTTGCGCGCTGCAGCTTTAGCAGTGGTTGAGATATGGTCATTCCATGAAAGGTCAGACCCTAGAGTTACGCCTAGCATTGAAATTTTATCCCTGAATTCTAGTGAGTTTGAGTCGAATGATATGTTTGGGAGGTTTCTGTCGACGCGCCTAGAAATAAGGCAACACTGAGTTTTGCCTGCATTGAAGTTAACTAAGTTTTGGGATCCCCAGTTTTTAAGTTTGCACAAGTCTAAATTAATTGAAGAGGCAATGTCTGCACGGTTTTTATGCGATGCAGGGGCGTTATGTAGGGTGCTGTCATCTGCGTAACAATGTAAACTTTTTGTTTATGAACCGATTTCGATGATTCTTTTTTTATCGGAAAGGGGGTATCTTAGGGATGGTGCAATATTAATTTGGTCAAGTTCTGATGATAGGATCACTATTAATAACATCACTAAAAAGAGAAAAATAAAAATTTTTAAGAAAAAAATAAAACCGACTTCAAAAAAATTAAATGCAACAAATAAAATACACTAAAAGGTATAAAATAATTATTATCTTATTTAGCTACAACTAAACTACGAAATATTAACATGAAATTACTTTTTTAAGTCGGTGCCAAACATATACCTTTTATGAATCGTACTCGACGGATCTTACTTAGTACGTAGTGGTGGGTACGCTCGCTTGGAAAGGTATAGTTTGTTTGGCACCGACTTCAAAAAAAAGTAATTTCATGTTAACTTATTTCGTAGTTTGCTAGCAACTAAATAAGATAATAATTATTTTATACCTTTTAGTAGTATTTTATTTGTTGCATTTTAATTTTTTGAAGTCGGTGCTTTTATTTTTCTTAAAATTTTTTTATCAGCTTTACGTTACTTCATAATTTCAGTCTGTTACGGTCCAGTATTAGATTCGTGATATATCCAGTGATCCGTAGGCCCTCAAAATATTTAGATCAATCACTTAATTAAATAATAAATTACTGGAAACAAGCAAATGATTTTTATTCACACTTCATTATAAATAAATAATTATTTGTAATAGTTTTTGACCTCGAGCCTTTACCTCTCTATCAATACTTCAATATATTTTAAGAATTATTTTGAGTAGTTCACTAATATAACAATCCAGTCAAAATATAATAACAAATAAAACTATTCTTCTGCGCCAAGTTTCACTTTCTAGCTTAACCCGATCGTTTACAAAAAATTACTAAATGACTAGAATTTGTGAAAAATCGTTCAATATTGAAAAAATATATATTTTAAGTTTATTTTTAAGTTTGCACTAAGATATGCGGTTTCATTAGAATACGATTTCTACTATAATCAGTAAATTAATATTTTTCTACTTGTTCTAGGCCGTAGGTCCCCGGTTCCTCCATATCCTCGAGTAAAGAGAACATCGTGCCTGATAAAGAGCCCGAGCGCCATCCATTGAGAAACGAACAAGCTCTCACGGATGTGGATAACCATTTGTCAGTGATGAATTTGTAGTAAATAAAAGCGGCCATTAGCAGCAGAAACCACTGGCTGGAATAAAGAAAACCGAATAAAAATGCTGTTTAATATTTTGATCATTTAAGTCAATTCTAAAAATAAATGACGCCTTTTCTAATAGAAAACTGAATATTATCCGTTTTTTTTCATGCAAAATGGCATAATATACGTATTGTTTATTGTATTTTGTATTCTATTTTTCGCTATCTTTAAAGGGCAAATTAATGAATTATAAATTCGAAAAAAATCAAATAAAAAACTTAACCCTTAATTTAGAATTTAATAAATCAGTGAAAAATAATTGATTTAATAATTGTTTCTATGTTCTAAATACACGTTTCCTAAATTATTTATAAATATGATATTACTAATAGTTATTATTATTAGGATATCAACGATAATAGCGCCTGATTTTTTTATATAAAATGACACGTAAAATTTATTATAATAGATATTATATAATGTATGATGTATGTATATTGTATATTTTGACACATTATGTATTTTTGATTTTTATTTTATTTGATACATTATTATTGGGGTGAAGTATATCGAAATCGTAAATTAAATTTCCCATTGAGAAAATTTCTGGCTAGATTATTGTAGGAATATGAGTGAAACTGTTTATCACTATCTACCTAATTCTCTAACCACTCGTTTATAAAGAAAAATTCACCAAATTAACTTATATATTTTAATCAAAAATAGTTTCTTGAAATTTGAAAAAAATATTTTTCCGCAATTTTTAGTTTTTGAAATATCCATAATAATTATAAATTTAAAAAAAATCCATTTCAAGTATTGAATATATTCGATTTCCTTGCCAAAAAGACCCGTGGGGAATAAATTCCTATTCGCAAACTTACAATCAGGACAATTGTCCTTGAGATATTATCCTTCTGTCATGTATTTTATCTGTACAGCTAGGAAATTAAAATCATTGTAAAATGACGCTGAGGTCTGATCTAAATATATTCAGTGTGAGGCCATGATTTATATAATATTTTAATTAAAATGTAAATATATTTTGAATTTAACATATTGATATCTAAATAGAAATCCCACTTTTGTCGGGAAAACAAAATGTAAAATAAATATACATTAATTGCAAATAGAATAGGAACCGATTGCTTAATTTTTTGTAAAATATTTTTTATTAAATTATAATGAATTTAAAAAAAAAAGTATTAAAAAAGTTATTGTTTTATTTAAATCATGCCGGTATTCCTCCGGCTAAGTTCGCCAATGACCATATCATAACTCGGGTTTTTGTCAACCGATTTTCATCAAAATAAACAGCTTAACATTTTAGAAAATAATACTTAATTTGATAATATTAACGATTACAGAGATTTAAACGATTGAAAAATTGATATGAACGTATTTACTTTAGAAAGAGATTGCTGGTCACTGTTATAATCATGTGTACAAAATATTAATCGACTACTCAATTCGATTTTGAAATAGCTATATATTTTTTGTGGCCATCCACATGGCTTTACCATACACCTAGTTCCTATCTTATATTTATTTAATATTAAATAAAGTAATTTTATTATCATTTACGAAAGAACTTCCATACCCTCTTTCTCTACCTTAATTTTTGGAGCCTATAGCAATTAATAATATTTCCTTTTAAATGAGAATCTTATATTATAAATATCAGCTTTTTTTGAAATTTTGTTTTGAAATTTTATTATTTTAAATTACTCTTGGACGCTCTCTTCCTCTCTATTGGTCCCTATCAATTTCACATAGTGAGTCATTTTCATAAGGTTGTTTAGAGGGAGGTGGCATAGAAAAGGGTAAAATGAATTGATATTTCTGAAATACAATTGGGGTTTTCTGAAATACTAATGGAAAAAAGTGTAGAAAATCCATTAACAAAGGGCTTAGGATTTATATTGTTAAATCTATTTTTGAAGCTAAGTCTATTTTTTAAACCTCCTCCCAATTAGGTCTCAGAAAAAAATTTGACTTTCGTATTATAGATCCTTTTTTTAGTAAATTCCATTTTTTTGTTTTTCTAGTTTGAAAATTTTATAATTTTAATTTTTAAACCCCGCCCCACCCCTTAATTTTGGGATCGATTTCAACCAAAATCTTACCAATTCTTAATTTCACTATAAAGAATCTACATGTGATATTCACACTAGTTTTGGAGCTGGAGCGCAAACAAAATTTGTTAACTTATTAACAGACATTTTGACAAAATAATTAATATCTCGTAAAATATACTTTTTCCGATGCTCACTCTTCAGAGCTTTTTTGTAGAGCAAAATGGTTTCGCGCACTTTTTTTTTATCAAAATAGATTCAGTGGTTTTTGAGATATTAAAAAAAAAATATTTTCATTTTTTGATCCTACACCCCCTCCACCCCCATTTTGTGCGGTTAGTTTTTGCATTTTTAGACTTCTGGGGGTCCACTGATTATGTATAGAACATTAGGTTGAGTTTGCTCAAACGGCCTAGATTTTTAATTTTTAACCCCCCCCCCCCCCCCTCCACTTCCCTTAATTTTGGGTCGATATGCACCAAAATCTAATCAGCTCTTAATCTCAATGGACCAAAACTACGTGCGAAATTTGGTTTCGATATTCACACTAGCTTTTGAGCTAGCTCGTCCACAAAAATTTGGTAAGGCACAGACTAACAGACATTTTGACAAAACAATTATTATCTCGAAAAATATAATTTTTTCGATGTTTATTTATTAGGGCCTTTTTGTAGACCGAAATCCCATGGTTTCGATCAATTTTTTTAATCAAAATATTTTCAGTCGTTTTTGAGATATTTCGAAAAAAAAGAAGGAAAAAAAACACTTTCATGCACGATTACAATACTTTACCATACCTTGTATGGTAAAGTCAAAATGAGTTAGCAGGTTTACACTCTAAGCTGACGATATGTTCTCGCCCTAGCCAGTGAGGCCATCACCAGGGTTTAATCGCCCCTCCCCATCTCCCCGAAATTTACATAAAGATGAGAGAAAACGCGATACTACGTGTATATCCTAATAAAGTAAAAAAAAAAAAAATAATGAATTGATAATAGATATAATAATAATAAATACCTTTAACTGCATCAACTACAATCATTCAAAAGAGATCTCAAAGTAAGATAGTAACTTTTAGCCCACAAATCCGCTCAAATTTTTCTCCTTTTCCACGGTCTTGTATAGACCCGAAAATTAATAATTTCTTACATCCTTTTTAGTATTCAATAGGTATCAAAAAATAATGTTCACTTGAAATTTTTGTTTTTTATTTTTCAAAAAAAAAATTGAAAAAAAGCTTAAAACATGGATAAAGCATTGTATAAATATATGTGATAAAATACATGTATATAATAATAAAATGTCTTAATAAAAAAAACTAAAATAAATTCTACTAAATATTCAACAACATATATAAATATAAATACAAATATAATTCGTAATATTATCATTATATCATGACATAATCTATTATAAAAAAATGTATTTCTTCCATTTAAATATAAATACATACACATATATATTTTACGGTTTGGTTTTCTTAAAAATATCACGATTTTCTTTAATGAATCCATTTATATATATAATATATTAACCATATATATGAAACATAGATACATAGATAAATTTATAATATCCAAGAAATATTCATATAATAAAATCAAAGAAAATTTCTTTGTCGATTTTTTTTTCATTCATAATATTATTTTCTTTTTATACTTATAATATTATAGGTATATCGCGTGCAAAAAATGTATAAAAGTGAAAATTCCAGAATAAGTGCAAAAATAAAATTTTACGTTAATTTATTTATTTCTTGTTCTATTTATTTATCTATTTAGTATGTTTTTTAATTATGAAAAGATTGTCATATTGATTGCCCGTATGCTTTATTATTTAAATAATTACTTTTCTAATTAGCCATTTTAAAATACATTTTTCTAGTAAAAGCCAATGGCCCAGCAGTATTACTTTTAAGTATAATAAATATGTAGAATTTTTCAATTTTGTTTTCTAAGCGTGTAAGTGAGTGCATGAATCTTAAAACATCTTGCTACTTGAAACATCACACCATATATAAAACATGTTACTATATTTTTGTAAAAATGAGAAAAAAATATCACAAAATATAACAATTCAACCTCGTGTGTAAATAAATTTAATCTATTTCAGTGGTCTCCAAAAGTGTTCACAAAATATGTTTTCAAAATGTTGTATAACATAAATTAGTTAAATTTAATAAATAATTATTTATTATTGTATATTTATTTCATTTTAAAATAAAACACAAATCGTATCTTTAAAATAAAGGATTTTTATTTTTACTTAATCAAGTTTTTCCGAGATTCTTAAAATCTATTCATTGGAAGAAAATTATTTTAATAATTTCGAACAAGATTTACGAGAAGAAAAAAACTTAGAAAGTGTGTTAGTTCAAATGAATATCTATTATATTGATTAAGCGTTATATTATATTAAAAAATATAATTTAGAATAAAAACTATTAATTACTGGAAGGTGATATAAAAATATCTTGAAAAATATAAGAAGACATGACAAATAATTTTTTTAACAGTTGTTGATTCAATTTACGAACTATATGGAATATTCGAATATCTTGCTTATTGGTACAAACAGAAAGTCTTCTTATTCAAATAGAAAAGTTTTGTATGGCAGGGGAATTACAAAAAAAATATAATACATAAAATTAAAAAATATAAGATATGATTTATTAATAGGAATAGCCAAAGGCGTAGCTATAGCTTTCACATGGGGGGTCCAAGGGTTCAACCGTGCAAGGGTCCAAAAATGTGCAAAGATAAACTAGTTTTTGCCCGGACTTCATGCAGAAAAAGGCAGAATTCTAAACGCCAATCTCAGTCAATTAGAAATTACATAAACATTTAAATTCGTGGCAGATACAAAAGGTGAATATTCCACGAATATTTTTTTCTGCATATACTAAGGGGGGGGGGGGGTCCGGACCCCATAAACCTCGCTGTTATATACGCCCCTGGGAATAACTTTATAAAACTACACAAAGCTTTTGGAGATAACTGCTATAGATCATTAATTAAGTATAGAAGGTAGTCTTCCATCTTAAAATAATTCATCAAAAAATGTCCCGGCTTACAAATGTTTTATTTTTCCAGACCGGAATTAAAGATATATAAGTAGTCTTTTTTTATGCAATTTTTAGGCCATTATTAAATAAAATAATATCAATTATTTCTCTTTGAGAATGATTAAGAATTGAAATTTTAAAGTATAATAAAATATTTACCACAACCAGCTCAAATTTACAATACAATATTACTATTACATTACAAATATTTCGTACTTGATTAAAATTTCAAAATGAGATCACACACACCACAATTTTATTTAAATAATCATCTAATCATCAATGCAAAGTAGATCTAAGCCTACTGAATCGTAACGATGCTAAAGATCCCTTGAATCTTTTCAAGACCAAGTCAATCGATTTTACAATCCAGTCTTATCGAGTAGCATTTGCTTATTATTTTATTTTCATCATAAAAAAGCAGAGAGAAATCTAAATTTCTTTTGTAAAATTTCAAAATGCATAAGAAATTTATAAAAAATTATCAACAAGTTTCTAGAAAGTAGAAAAATAATCACAGTGAAATAAACATATAGTACTTATATTGTAGTTCAGTACTTTTCCTCATTATCATTTATTTATGATTTAGTATTTTAAAATTATTCTAAAATATAAATACCACTTTTTAAAAATAAAATTTTTATACTAGGATTAGGATATATACTTAAAATAAAGAAAAGTTTTGTTTAGAATAAAATTTTGCTGAAAAATTCAAGAAAATAATTATTAGAGACAAAATAATCACACTTAACAAAATAAACGATTAATTGAATAGAAAAAATGGTCAATTATAATACTAAATCCGAGGTGTTATGGATTTTTTTTGTCAGAAGAGTTGTTTCACCCCTTCGGGAATTGAACCCAAATCCCAAAAAATGAAACCCGGACTTGCTCACCGAGATGAAACCACAGCTAGGGTGGTCCTGATTTTGGGTATTTTCAAATTTTCCCGGTAACGGAGGCTCATATGGTTCGAAATAAATAAAAAAAAATATCCCCCAAGTTTCAAGTCTCTATCTCAATTTTAACCTGGGCCGCAGAACGATGGAAGTTTCCCATCAAAATAACATGGGGTTATTGGCATTGAACGATCAATTTTTTATTCCGGCCACAGGAATGGTTTAAAAAATTTGAAACTCTGAATACTTTATCCTTATAATAGTAGCTATCCCTCAGAATTTTCACAGATTTTTAGCTATTATAATTTTGGAGTCTATAACTTACTGACACTAAGATATAGCAGTATTTTATCTAGCTGTAACTCTAAAATTATAATAGCTAAAAATCTGTAAAAATTCTGAAGGATAGCTACTATTATAAGAATGAAGTCTACAGAGTTTCAAATTTTTTGAACCATTACTTTGATTTTTCAATGCCAAAAATCTCATATTATTTAGATGGGAAAATTGTATCGCTGTGCGGCACAGGTTAAAATTGAGATAGAGACCTGAAACTTGGGTCATATTTTTTAAAATTTATTTTGAGCCATATGAGCCTCCGTCAGCGTAAAAATTTGAAAATTCTCAAAATAAAGACCACCCTAAACCAAACGTGTAAAATTGTTTTACTTAAAGAATCGATCTTCATCATTAAATAATTCCGTTATCACTTGATTCTAAATATAAACAAACAGTCAAACCATAAATTTTGATTAGAAAGTTTTGAGAGTTTAGATTTTTTTGACTAGATAACTCAAGAAAATAATGTCCTAAAAGCTCGTTTTAATGCCAAAACTAAAATCCAAAACAAACAAAAAATAATAATTTTAAGGAGAAATCAATGACGTTGAAAATTATTTGTTATTATTACTTTTTGTTTTTTTGTGTTAATCTATTATATATTGGTTGACTCATTTAATTAACTGGTGCTAAAATTCTCTCTTATTTTTAAATATGTAGTTTTTGAGAAACTCATAATGTAGCAACAAACCAGTAGAATGTTAACATTAGGTCTCCTTATTTCTGCTACTTCCTTGTTTTTGCTAAAAAAGCTTCGTCACCTTAGGAGCCGAGAATACCCAAAAAATTTATGGAATGTCTGAATTCCCTTGACCACTCGAGTATACCAATAAAAAAATTTCAAAAAAAAACTTTTAAAATAATATATTATAATTGTTCCCTTTGTTGGGTGTTTATTCAGAAGGTGATCATTTGCGATCTAATAACAATAATAAATAATAAAAAGAAAATTTTGTTAATTTTGCGATATATTGATGGTCTTAGTATTTGTTTCCCTAGTTTTGCTACTACTTAGATTTTCAATAACCATAATGTTATGTTTTAATTAAATTAGATATTAAATTTAAATAGTGGTTCCATTTGTTTAATGAGATGTTTTAATCGAATAGCTCGTTTATATTCAAAAAATTGTTGCGGATTTAAATGACAAGGTAATAAATCATATACTAAAAATCAATTCTAATGTATTGATTCTAAACAAAACTTTTTTTATTTATTAATAAATATAAAAATAATATCAATGCCAAGAGATTGAAAAAGTTGGAGAAACTTAAGATTCAAAGATAAATACATGCAGACTAAGAAAAAACGAAAAGAAACTTATGAATAGAATTAGATCTAATTCTAATTGTCTAGAAGAGTTTTCGAATGTAGGTATTTTGTTTTATGACTCGTGCTTAAAAAAATTATGCAGGAAATATTGATCGTCTTTCTCTCTCTCTCTTCCACTTTATTTAAGAAAATAGGGGTAGAAACTTAAGAGTTTTAAGGCGATTTATCACAAAGAGAATCAGTTCAATTTTTATCAACGCACGCTTCGTATAATAATAAGAGATTAAATTCCGGAATAAATTACTAAACGCCTACCTATATAAGTAAATAAGGCCTGAAAGATATGACCGTATCTGGAGGAAATGATGGTTGTTATATTTAATATATTTTTAAAGTAAAAATGTAAAAATTTCTTTCTAGAAATTAATGTATGATATTATACAAGCAGCAGTTCAAACATCTACCACTATTTTGATTTACCGCTAATTTATTAGAAGGTCTTCAATTACTTTAGATCACATTAGTTGGGTTAAGTTACAAGTCTTTTTAAAGTGTTACTTTATCTTGGGATAATTCAAGTTTCTAAATTATTAGAAGATTGTATAATTTGGGAAACGACACTCTATTGACTCGTGGCTAGAAATTACAAAATCAAAGCAATTCTGTTATTTCAGTGCATCGTTAATGTTAAGATATTTTAAATCTTTCCTTTTCCTTGGAATTAAATAGAAATTTAATTTGAAAAAAAACACAAACTATCAAATCATTACTTCTTTACCTATGGATTTTTATTCAGACCCGGACGCTAGTTTCCCCTCACTCAGTTTTTCCCCCTGTCTCAAATATTGCTCGCATCTGTAGAGAGTGCCCACCAAATATTATCTTGCCTTCTTGGATGCAATTCAGAGGTGATCAATAAGTAAATTCAGCCTTAGCTAGTTTAGTCAATCCCCTAGCATGTCGTATATTTTACAATATAGAAACTACCATTGCATTTGTTTCAACGAGTTAAAGTTAATCCCACCCCCTTAAAGCTTCATTTTGTGCGAAACACGATTTTCAAACATTCAAAAACCCTTGGCGGTCATTTAATTAGATAAGCATTTAGAAATTGGAATTCCCTTTCTGCTTTTATCTTTCCTGTAAAAACATTCAATCTTTCAAAATCCTACTCGACAACCAACATAAACACTGAAATTTCTTCCACTTCTTTTTACGATGCGAGAGTTAACCATGACTCTTTGTTGCGCCTTTCTTGTATCATTATTAGTAATATATAAAAAAATAGCAGTCTAACAATATTAAAATTCAAGGTGTTTTATTCACTCCCAAAACAAGTTTCATAATGGATGTAGGTATCCTCTAGAAAGGGGTTAGACAATAAACACAATTCATATGAAAACTGGAATGAGGCATACCATAAGTGACTGTTTATAGAAAGTGGTGTAATATTTTTAAAGAGAAATGACGAAAAGGAATCGGGAATGGAAGCTGGCTATTCAACAAGGCGAAACATCATTGTCCAATCCCTCACTAGAAGATCCCTAAATGGACCCAGTATATTGCCCTTTCTATGTCATTAAAACTCAAATCAAACATAAGACTACCTCTCAATCAAACGATTTCTTAAAAATGGCTTTCACCAAATTAGATATTTTATTCCATTATTAATTTTATTGAATATATTAAATTAGAAAAGAATCCTCCTTCTCTTGGCATTTTAAAGAAATTTAAAAGAAAAAAATGCAACAAATGTGATTGAATTAGAGCAATTGCATGTAGTCTATGGTAAGGTTAATTACTACGATCTAATGATGAGATATTGCCTAAGGAATAATACTGCCTTTTTGCTCTCTATCTTTGGCATATCATTTCGTTTAAATTGTGGAAGATTTGTTTTCTGGATCATTTTGGTTACGAGCGGCAACTGTCATCGCTGCCACATTCACTGCCGCCTGGTCGAATGGGCCCCGTACTCGGACCCATTCCTGAAGAACTGGGTGCAGGCTCCTGTGGAGGCGGCACGTTTTGCTGAAATAGTCCGGTAATATTTCCAGGCGGTTTGTAATTCGCCACTACCAGCACCTGAAACAAATAAATTTTATTAAAAATTTGATAATTTAGTTGCTCACTGTTAAGTTCTGTGTCTCCAGTTTTAATCTTAATATTTCTTATAAGCGTAATTTAAAGAGTGTCGTCTGGTCGGTGCAAATAAATATACCCTTATATATCTTAGACTCAAAGAACAAAAACGTCCATCTCTGAATTAAAGTACATTGTCTCCGTCCCAAATCCCAGCCAACTAGCCCCAAGCAGGACCATATATAGAGGTAGGTGGCCCCCTTCCAGCCGTCAGCCGACTGTTAGCGGAGCCGCCCGAGTCCCCGAGGAGAGATGGCACTCGGTGGGGAAGGAAGAGCCTCACCCACCAGGACAATTTAAAAAATGCCTATCAAAAATTTTTAGAGAAAAATAATTTTTAGTAAATATTTATATTTTTTATTTGAATTAAACCTAATTTCTTCCCCAATATAATTTATATTATAATTGAATGTAATGGAAGGCAACCCAGAGGTAGTGAGGAAAGAAAAATTAACACATATCAAATAAGGTGTAATTTATTGGAATCTTTCCTCCTTTCCTTTCAAACCGACGTTTCGGAGGATTTTTCCCCTTCTTCTTCAGGGTTTCAAAGGGTCAACGAATGAAACAAATAAAATGTTTCCTTCTCTGGGCTGCCTTCCATTACATTCAATTAAAGTTTCTCTCTCCAGAGAAAATTTCGTTGCAAAAAAATTATATTATAATATTATCTATATTCAAAATATTTAATTTCTTTAGTGTTGCTTTCTAAACGACCGATAGGTGGTAACTTCATCTTCTGGATGTTAACTAATAATGAGGTGATGTTACGAAAATAATACATTATTTTTCATTATCGTTTCTTTATCTTTAATCATTATTTTATATAAGTTTGTAATAAAATTATTAAAATAAATTAAGTTGGTAATAAAGTTACCAAGAATGTTGGAGAGATATTTATTATAAAAAATTGCGATCAGTAGATACTTGTCGTCATTAACTCACTTAATTTATCATCAAATATGTTCATTTTAATAGCCATGATTAGCGCACAGATGTTCACACTCGAAAATGCCAGTCAAGAATAAACACAAACTCGACGGATGTTTGCAATGCCCCCGTTGACAAGTTACAACTTGTCCGTCGTAACATGGTTGCCTCAGCTAACGTTCAGAACGCGTTGTCGCTTTTCTTACTAACCACAACGCGTTGTGGTCAAATATCCCGCGACGAGAAATTCGTATTGTGGTCTTTTTGAGTTAGCCACAACGCGTTCTGGCTATTTTTATAAGTGACATAACACGAATAACGCGTTCTGGATGTTTTAAAGAGGTCACAACGCGTTGTGGACGTTTTTTCGCTCAATGGGCGTTTTCGTTCTTTGAGCCTAACATATACTAGTACATACTAGTTAGTATACCTATATAATATTATATTAAATCATGTTATTTGCTCGAGACTTGGTATCGAGAATGTGTCAATATCTCCAGCCTTTTATAGGGTTCTCTATGATAATGTCACTTCATTTTCGGTTTAATTTAAATATTCAGTCAGAAATGAATTTTATTCTTGGCTAGAACTACTTTTACTCTTCCCAATTAGTAAGTTCAATTTTGATTAAAATTCTATTAAATATCTACACGAAATATTTATATTAACCCTAAGATGCGTTCAATACCATAGTTTAATAAAAATTAATATCTTACAGACCAGCATCTTCATCTTATTTTTTATAAACTTAAGACAAGTTGATATTATTTATTCATCGGTTCCATTTAAAAGCTTCAAAGGGTGCATATATACCTTTCCAGCTCGACTTCTTGCCTTTCCTATACCAACATATTGTGTGCTTGACCAGATGAGCTGAGTAAAGTGCCCGGAATTGACATTTGTATGCAGTACGTCTTCCTCTTTCAGGAAGTTATATTGGCGAACTGCGCTGATACCAATAGGAAGCCACCTCCTGACCTAAATAAATATATATATTTATTTATTAATTTAATTTATTTCTCATTCATACCCTGTTATAATTTTTTACAATCTAGTATAATACATAATATATATTTACTTATATATATATAAAGGGAGAGGATCATAAGCAATGCAACCAATTTACTTTCCGTGTCCTGACCATTATTAGTCTATTATATTTTGTACTTTCAAAATCAGTTCCTTAATTAGCAGATTTAAATCTAGGTTCAGGCATTGGCTAATCTGTGGAGTTCTTTTTTCAAAAAAAGCTGAATTTCTGTTGAAAATGCTTTGATTTTTTTATTCAAATCGAAAGAAGTAGAGTAATAGAAATATTTTTATTTATTTATTTATTTTTACTATAATGAAACCCGAAGATAAAACATAAATTCCAACTTATTGGTATATCATTGTCTGAAAACGACTTCAAAACTAAAAGCCGAAACTTCGTTTAAACTGTGGAATTCAACAAAACAAACTAACCCTCATCAGATTAATAAAAATTTTAAAAAAATGTAAAATATTTATTCAATCAAAAATTGGCTCTTGTGATCAAAATAAGACTATGGGCAGAAATGTTATCTAGAGTGCGATCACATTTTTTTTAATAATGTTGATAATATATATTAAAATTCTTTTCAGGTGAGTCGGGAAACTGCCATAACCAAATCTCACTCTGGATAGGGTTGGCCTCATAGAGAACGACCTTTGTAATTGCGACAGTAACATTAGTGCAAAATTAAACCACAAATTACTTTCCTGTCCCCTGCCCGGTAGGAAATAATTTGTGAAATAGTTAAACGAATACAAGTACCTACCAAGAACCACGTAGCTATATATCACTCACTTCTCCATAACTTCAACGCTCAACTTTATATTAAAATATTCAAATTCCTAAATATAAACACTGTTAGATTATACATATAAATTGAAGAAAAGTTGTAAATAATAATATTTATGCTGACTGTTAACGGCCACTATCCCAAAGTCATAAAATTAAATAAATAAATAAATATTAATATAAAAATATTGGAACAAAGTATATTATTAAATATAATTTTAGAATATATATTATATTTTCGTGGATATACATGAATATATAATGTAAGCCATATAATTAAGGGGGTGAGGCGAGACCCCCTAGGTACGACCCTGCTATTCACAATTCATATATTTGTTTTATGAAGAGGGGAAATTTCTCTCAACAGAGTTACGCCATTGGTAAATACTAAATACTAAACTTTGTAAGCTAAAACAACGGAATTTCAATTAATTAATTAAAATTCTTCTAATCTAAATTGGAAACATTGAAAAACAAATTGCTTAAACATTTAATTTCTCACCAGATATATCACATTCGTTAGTATTTGTAGGCCGACAACAGAGATTTTGACCGATATCTCTTTCTAAGCGATAATAAAATGCATTCTCGTGAGCTAAATGATTGGCCCAAGATTGAGCGAGGCTGCATAACTATTAGAAAAACAAAGAAAAATAGTTGTTAAGGATTTGTCTTGTTCAAATTAACTTTAAAGAAGATTAGAACGTACCTGTGGACAAAGGGTTAAGGGTTGAACTCCGTGTCTCGTACGATAAATATTGTGCCAAAGAAGACATTCCATTATAAATTCGCTATCTTGCCAATCTGTCTCTGGCTCTTTGTTGCCTTCTATGATCAATCGTCGATTTGTCAGAAACTAAAAAAAAAATTCAATAATAAAAAACAAATCAGTGAGTGAACATAGAATTCTTATAACGATTGAGTTTATCTGTAAATATCATGTTGTAAACCATAATTGATAAAAGAATGTGTAAATATTATTTATTTATTTTTTAATATAAATTAAATAAATTCATATCTAACTTATTTAAAAGACGAAGTTTCTATGTAAATTGGCTAAACACTATGCTAGTCCTTTTGAACTAAATGAACCAATTACTCATTAGACATGTAAAAATCAACTACCTAAATGGAAGGAGAATAAAAATTGTACACCCTTTTTCCGATGTGAACCAAAAGTTGGTGATAGTCTTTTGGACTCTTCGGATATAGTGGTGAAAATTTTTAAAATAGTGAGACAAATTATATATAACTCAAATCCCTATGACCATCTTGACCACATTTTACAAAATAGTTAGCTAGTCTTTAAAGCTCCAACGCCTGGACTGTGGTTCAATTAGCAGCTCTGTACGTTAATAGAAAGTGTTCATAAACATAGAGCATCGAATTTTCCATGGAAACTACGAAAAGCTCTCCGTAAAGGTGACGTTGGTACATTGGGATGTTGTGAGGAAGGTTGTAGGATCTTTTAGTTTTAGGCCAATCTTTCACAAATCAAACTTAAACCATTGCTTAAATGTTAACTCCAAACCAATTTTTAAGGTAAATTGTATTTCATAAATGATACCTACTTAGGATGAAAGCATGGCTTAGTTTACTTAAATTTAATTTAATTAAACGAAATTTAATTAATATAATTAAATTCAATTCAATAATTTACCTTAAAAGTTGGTTTGTGGTTAATCTAACTGGTACCTTAGTCAGTAAAATCATCCGTTAGGGTTTCGTCGAGGAATTCAAGAACATCCTCGTAGGTGCAAAGTGCTGTCGGACATAAAATTATTTTTTAAAGGAGGATGAATGAAATTGCTTCTTTCCAATAATTTTAATTTTTTCAAGTGGTTTATCCAAATATTTCAGGAGCACAACGGCATCTCTTCCTCAGGAAATTGCAGGAGCAGAATAACATTTTAGCCTTTTAAATTTCTTTTTCAAAAAATCATTATTTTTTAATTAATAAAAATCAATCACGTCTGACCTGTCTATTAATGAACACATTTCTCCCTTTTTGGTCTCTGAGATTTCTATTATCTACATTTCGAAAAACACAAATTCATAAATATTTATTGTATGTATATATGTGGGATTTTATTCTCCGCTCCTTTCAATGTAAAATGCTTTTGAAAATAAAGATTTGTTTTCTCCTTGAGAAAGGCGTTTGCTTGCTGTTTGCCGGTCAGAATCCTTCGTAAAATTGACGGATGAGCAACAAGGACACGCCCCTTTTATATCGAGAAGCGAGCGCGCGAACATTTATGCATACGTCACCTAAAAGGCACGAATAATTAACCAATCAGCTTAATTGGTAGTTAGAGCCAGGGTTATAAAAGGAGCTCGCTCCTCGACGCCAGTTGTTGTCATTTGTCAGTTGTCACTCAGTTGTCATTTGTGAGTTGTCAGTTGTTGAAACTCATTGAATGAGACAGCTCTCCGAGGGGACTGATCACCTGGGAACGATTTGGTAGAGACGGCTTGTGTCTAAGAAGTAATTTGTATACACGTTCTGTAACGAAGAAGCAATAAATGCGGGCTTTGTGCCATTATTTTAAAAAAGCATATTTTCAACTGCCTAGTGCAAATTCTTATTTTAGAATAGCATTTTTCTGGCTTTAACGCCGCCAAGAGAGATTCTAATCTCTGAAGATCGTCTCCCATCCGAGCCCGGCGAATCTCCTTCCAACTAACCCTTCGAGCCAAACATAATAAAAATCATCCATCATCTTAATCATTTCCTATATATATGTATAAATTATCATGATTTTAATTTTAATTTTTTTGCTATTAGATATTATATCTATTGATCCTAGACTTTCAATAAGAGAGGCATTATTCTTATAAATTAAATAAATTTATATAATCTGAGGGTTACAGCTAAAAATAAATGTTCCATGTCATAGTTTGAGATCGCAAGACATGTTTTACATTGATTGCCCGAGATCAAACTAAATCATGGCTTCACTCCTAAACCGAATGATGAGCATATGTAATGTCGTGTTCATTGGCGTTGACGTTAACAATTGTTCTCTTGTTAGTGTTAAGAAACTGATGCTGGGTATATAGATTATACTGTTATTTAGTAGTCTGATTTGTAATTTAATATGTATATGTATGCTGATAATATGTAAAAGGACTTGTTCCGTTCCAATAAATAAATAAAATAAAAAAATAAAAATATAAACTCCCGAAGATGGGCGAATAGCCTGAAATAAGTAGTTTTCATACTTTGTGTATTTTTTCTATGAAACGCCACAAAAACGCTTCTCTTTTTAATTAACCAAATGTTTCACTAATCACCATATACCAGGAGTGGCCACTCTATGGCGTTTTCGCATTAAAAGCTTACAGCTGGCACATTTCATCAGTTATTTTTTTAGTCCTCTATGAAAAGCAGATTCTACCCTTGTCCCTATTTTCCAACATCGACGTTATTGTAAGATGGTAGAAAAGGTTTTGAATTAGTTATATGGCGCATCTGAATTGGTATGTGAAAAAATTGGGGCATGGAATGTAAAAGGTTGCTATATACCAACAGACCAACACCCCATTCCCTTGGTTAAATTGATACATATAATAATATACCTGTAGGGTAGGCTTTGCCGAAGCATGGAAGGAGTTTCGGTTTCATACCCTGTAGGCTACAATCAGAGGCTTCACTAATCAATTCTAATTCAATAAAATAAGTAATTCGAAATTTTATAGTTATAAAATTTTAGTAACGATTTCACACTAATCTTTTTCCATGAATTCTTAATGATTTTTAAATTAAATGGTTCCAAAGTAAGAGGACCGGTTATACATTGAAAACGACTTTGTTTATTTATAGTGCGAGAAAGGGATATTTAAATTAAATTTAAAAAATAGCATGTTTAATAGGAAAGTACCTGGGGGACCGAGAGTTGTTCAATATTTTTTTTTGCTTTAGTTAAAATCGATGTATTTATATTATTTTTTATTTTATTTTAAATTCGGATAATAGGGTCGATTTTTATTTAGAGTTCGAATTAAATAAAATTGAAATAAAATTTAATTTTTCGCCAACGTTTTGACCCAATCCGGCCATCATTAAGGAATTAAACTTAATTACAATAAAAAATAATTTTAATATACACGGACAATGTTTTTTTTTGTATCGACTATATATGTCAAAAGAAAATTCCTCACTATTGACGAAATAGCATTTCATGTTGATTCAGTTTTTTATTGTTTCTTTCATCAAGATAAATAAATAATCATTACTTGGACACTTCATGAATATTCAACAAGACTTGAGTTCGATAGAAATAACAGTCCTATTTTTGAGGGCACCCTCCCTTGGAGGGCATCAAGATATCCAACCGAGTTGAAGTGAAGTGACATTCGAAGACAGTTCATTCTCCATCGATTGAAACATTTTAATTAAAACAATAATTATCATCCAGGGACCTATTTTAAAGATATAAGAAGATTTATAGATTAAATCTTATCCCATGATGTACAATTAAAATGATAGATCATTTTTAAGAAATATAAAAGATAAAAAAAAGAAGAAATTTAAATAAACTAGAGGATTAATCTTTTTCCATTTGATGTATGTATTGATATAATAGTCTAAAAAATTTGGTTGAGTTTGGTTAAAAGGTCTAGAATTTCAGGGTATGGTCAAGTATTGTAATCGTGCATGAAAAAGTGGCTTTTTCCTTCTTTTTTTTTGAAATATCTCAAAAACGACTGAAACTATTTTAACTAGAAAAATTGAGCTAAACCATGGCATTTCGCTTTACAAAAAAGCTATAATAAGTGAACATCGAAAAAATTATATTTTTCGACATAATAATTGTTTTATCAAAATGTCTGTTAGTTAGTCTGGTTGTCTGGTTGTCCGTTAGTCTGTGCGTTACCAAATTTTTGTGGACGAGCTAGCTCAAAAACTAGTGTGAATATCGAAACCAAATTTAACACGTAGTTTTGATCTATTGAGGTTAAGAGTTGATTAGATTTTGGTGCTGCTTTGATTGTCCCCAACACAAACTTT
The DNA here is from genome assembly GCA_024734495.1 of Forficula auricularia. NCBI lineage: Eukaryota > Metazoa > Arthropoda > Insecta > Dermaptera > Forficulidae > Forficula > Forficula auricularia. The sequence continues at coordinate 15,956,160 of JALMQS010000149.1, forward strand.
AAAGCGAGACTCATCACTCCAATGGACACTATTCCATTCATCACTCGTCCATTTAATGTGACTTTTAGCCCATTTAAGCCGGTTTTTCTTTTGTTTAAATATCAAGAGTGGCTTTTGCTTTCGCCTAAAAAAATTAGTAAAATTAAAAAAAAAAAAAAAAAATTGTAATGAGTTGCAATAAAATTAACTTGTAAGTTTTAAAACCTAACCCAAGGGCTTCTCTATGCCACGTGGATCTTGAAACACTTCGCCCACAGCATCGCTCAAAGAGGCAGATAATTCACCATAGTTCGAACGCCTGGTTTTTCTAATAATCTTCTTCAATGCCCGTCTACCAGCATCTGATATTTTGGATTTCGACGCATACCGAGGTTTTGTAGCTATTGTACCCGTTGTTTTATAAACTCGAATAATATTTCTGACAGTAAACTTTGATAAATTAACTAGATCGCCAATTTCCGAGTTTAATTTTCCCTTTTTAAATAAATTGATAATAATTGAGCGAATTTGTTCATCAACAACCTTTCCACGAGTCATTTTTACTAATAATAAACAAAAAAAAACTTTCTTTTGTTGGAAAAAGGCAAAGCCTACTTGATTATTACACATATTCAAAGATTCTTAAAAAAAAATCGTGAAAAGCAAAGAACTATTTTTTATATAAAAACATGTTTTTAACAATTAAAACATAATTTTAAGTTAAATGTTACAATAAAATGTTTTAAATTGTTTAAAATGTTCCAAATGAAAGATAAATATTTAAATTAAATTTACCGTGAATTAGCATAATTTTATTTAAAAAGAAAAAATATTGGTGGGCCAATTGAGATGGGACGGGGCTCGTATATATATGTTTTATTTGATTTTCCACCCTTTCGTTCACTGATCTTGACAGCGATGATTTGTTGGCTTTTTCAATAGGAATCGAAATTTCCTTTGTCCTGTTTCTTTCTCATTCGCACTGACAGTGATCAATACGTGTAAATGTGCAGAGTAGTTAGTGGATTTGCTTCTCTCACCTCCTTTTCCACGCACACCTAAGCTATTTCTAGAATCTACACCTCACCTCGCCTTCGCTCTCGATTTTCTTGTCATTTTAATGCAATCTCGCTTTTATGAAAGGAATAAAAAAAGAGCAACCTTCCTTTTTCATTAAATTGGATTGATTGAGAATACCAATCTGGCTGAGAATGAGTTAATTGAAAATCGAAAAGACATTCAATACTTGGTGGATTGAATTCAATCATCAATTATGTAGTTATTTTAGAAGAAATATATTGTTGTAGAATCGATACCTCTGTGGTTGAGGTGTTTATCAAGAAGAGAAGTTTCAGCGGAAACAACCTAGATTAATACAATATTTTATTTATTTATTTATTCCATTTATAATTTCATTAATAAATCAAGAGAGATAGTCTTTTATTAAATTCAAGCTGAGATGGATAATTTTTGTTATATGTCGAAAGGGTTGTATTCAATCCCTCGGGAATGAATCCAAAGTTCCAAAAATGTAATCTGGGCTAAAAATGGATAAGGTGGACTTATTTCACATATATATCATGCCAAATATTGCACCCAAATATTTAATTGTGTCCGGTTATAATAGAATAAAATATCTGATTATTTCTTAATAAATTTTAAGTTAAGATTTTTTTACCGGTAAATATTTATAGGTCTAGTGCGAGAGAGCCAATAGCTTTATTTTTTTATTAAACATGCATTGAAAGAAATTTATTATTTTCGAATTGAATGATTTCTTATTTCGATTTTCTGCCAGACAAATCGCAACTACTCCGTCAGTAGTCTTCTCATACTAAAATCTGATTCATAGTCCTATTATGTTTTACAATATTATAAAGTTCATATTTAGGTCAGTAAATTTCTCAATTAACTATAGCATATTGTAAAATTTACTATAATAAATTTGAGTTAAGTATATGGTAATTTTTCTTATACTAAAACTAAATGCTGAATCGCAGTTTTAGTAAATTTTACAATATAGTAAGTTCAAATATTTATTTACATCAGTATGTTTCTCAATTTCTACAGTATATTATGAAATTTACCACATTAAATTTTAGTTTAAATTTCTCTCACTATAGTAATTAAATAATAATGGGATTATTATTATTTTTACTTTGCCATACAGGTCTAAAGACCAACTCTTCTGTTGGCCCTGACAATATTCCTGGCATTCTCATTAAAAAATGCGCCCCTGAACTTGCTCCTATACTATCCAAATTATATAATCTCTCCTATAACTCCGGAATATTTCCGAGGCCTGGAAATAGCCAGAATCCAACCAAAAACGCCTTCGATATGGTCTGGCACAAAAATCTTCTTGCCAAATTGACCTCCGTCGGCCTTGCACCAAAACTCTGTAATGTTGCGACCTGGGATGGTTATCCCACTGCTGCGAACAATTATGTTGTGCGCCAACCCTAGCTTGTAAGGTTTGGTGCGGGTTTGAGCCCTTCCGAAGAATAGCTCAGGTAACGTGAAGAGGGATGAGTCCTTCTGCCCGCGCTCTGGTGTCAACAGTGTTGGTGCCCTGCTGAAGAACGTCTGTAGGGGTAGTTGATCAAAAGACGGTATCGGCTTTACATGGTAGTTTATTAAAAAGGTTCCGAGGCTTGGTGCCTCGATTACATCTGTCTACGGAGAGCGACTCGCGGAGATTGACCTGGCAAAGGTTTTGGGAGTCTACTGGTTACTGCAAGCAACGGCCACTCGGCCACTGGCCACCGACTTACTGGCTAATGACTTACTGCCTCCTGGAAAGGAGAGGGGTGCTCTTTTAATGAATGATTATGCAAGCTGGCATCTTCTTTTTTCGATGTTCACTTATTAAATATATATATTAAATATAAAAGGGCCAGGGGTATGGTAAAGTCATGTGGATGACCACATCAGTTTATTCGAGTAAGAGAATTATCCCGGTATGGACCGAGTCACATATCTGATGATTTAGTTGGTATGCAGATTGACCCGAACTGAACAAATTTTGCCCTAAATCGGTTTAATCATGATAATTGAATAATACATATATTTATCCATGAAAATTAAGGATTTTCTGCTGATCTAATATTTTATTACGAATGAATCGTAAAAATGTAATATAAAAAATTTGCAGATTGTATCTCTTTTAAGCGAGTTCCGCCCTTCGGCTAATGCACAAACCCTGCTTTTCTCCACTTTTCCCTTACCCATCTATTCTACCCTTTCAACTCTCTCCTCGTCATCTATTAAATGTCAAAAGAAAATTAATACCAACCCTTCGGAATTTATTATTATAATTTTTATTACCATGTTATTTTTATAGCACGCAAATATTCACCGTTTTATCACGCAGAGATTTAATATATTTGCTATCTCTTAGAAGGGATTATTTCAATCATCCGGTTTGGAAATGATAGAAGGGTGAAGAAAACAGGAAACAATTTTTCGAATAAAAATCTGGAGGGACTTGAGTAGATCAAGTAACTTTACCCTAAACATGCTCCGTCGCGTATTTTATTTCTATAGGTAATATTAGTTATAGGTATTAGTCAACAGAATAATATATATCAATTAATAATTGTAATTATATAAAAAACTGGTGTTTTCACTTTCAAGAAATATCTGTCAAAGGGTTAGAGCTATTTGAATAAAAAAATTAAACAAAAAAAGATATTAAGGCTCACGAAAAGCAAACGTTGCAAGAGATTATTTAAGAAAAATATAAAGAGATAACTTCAAGAATGAGTGTCAAATTTTAACCAATCTTTAAAAAATATATCAAACAACTTGAGTGTGCACATCATATGACTTTCATGTACAGTCTTTCCTTCTTTAAATCATTCTATCAAGTTTTCCCTTTCAAATTAGTTCATTACTTTCCTTAGATTGTTTCAAGATAAAAAAACCTTGTGTTTTTAACGATTAAAAAAATCTTAGTTATGTATCATTAGATATTTTTTAGCATAGCATGAGATAGGTATCCATGCAAATAAATATAATTAGAATATTTTTTTGTAACAGGAATAGTAGGAAATTGGATAAAATTAAAAAACACAGTTTTTTAATTAAATAGGATCCGAACGTTTCGTCACTTTATTTTAACTTCCTCAGTGGCTCATTTTGATCAAAGTGTGATAAAATGAGCCACTGAAAAAGTTAAAATAAATTGACGAAACGTCTGGCCCATTTATTAAAAATCTCTGTATTTTTAATTTTATCCAATTTCCTACTATTCCTGTGTACAAATTTATCATGGATCCGAATGTTTCAACATTTTTTTTTTATTATTTATTTAGCTTAAAAATCCATTTTTAGATGATTTTTGTACTTATCGGCGTTTAGAAATGGCTTAACTTAAAATTAAATAAATACCATAATTGGCTCATTTTTATTCTTATCAATGACAAACAAGAATGAAATTAATATCTCATGTATTTTGAGGCTTATAAGGTACGGAAACCTACTAAGGTCCGACTAGCAGGTCAATACATGCCGTGTAAGATATAATAAAAAAATCATTCATAAAACCTCATACAGTAGAACCTCGATAATCCGGAACACTTGGGATCTGCCGATGCCGGATTACCGAGTTTTCCAGATTATTGAGGTCATTTAAAAAAAACTTACTTGAACAATGAAATATAGTATGTCAGTAATAACAATTTAAAGAGAAAAAACGTGTACTTTATTTACAAACTAACATAAGATATAAACAGAAAATGTGTATTTCACTTCAAATGAGTCTTTATAGGCACTTTGGCTGAAATTTCAATGTTCAATCACCGATTTCGTCTGATGATGTGGAGGGGGTCGCTGGACTGGAATTCACGGTAGACAGTTTAGCTTGGATTTTTTCCTGAGCTCTCTTGAACATTGTAGGGATATTAACTTGCTTCTTGGATTGAGCTCTTTTGAGCAAGCACAAAATCTTTCGAATTTAGTTAAAAAATCGATTTCTGGCGTTTGTCGGACTATCGAAGGCCGGATTATCGAGGTTCTACTGTATTTTGCAAATAACCATCTCTCGAAATTTTGTTTAAAATAGTTTAAGCGGTTTTTAAGATATTTCGAAAAAAAAACTAATCAAAAACATCAATTTTCTCCCTACAATTACAGCCCTTTCCCATACTGATATACCTACGTATAGTTAAGTTAAAAAAAAAACTACATCTCGAATAAAAGAGGGAAAATGTTTAGAAAAAGAGAGAAATAAGCAACTTGAGGACAAAACGCAAAAGTCATGAATCAATAGCAGCTCTCGCTCCCCTTGTTCCATTGAGTTAATTAAATTCATTGCATAATTCAAATCGAATAGATGCAGAAACTAAGTATGAAAAATGTTAAAACATGCAAATGAAATTACTCCACTCCTCTACGCCTTTCTCATCCCCTCTCCAACTCTTTTACATTTGTTCTCATGTTTGTCATTTACATTTTATATATATGGATCAAAATTATACCTATATAAATTAATTTTAATTTATTAAATGAAAGATAATTATATAATTAATTAAGAAAATAACATTGCATGGGTAAACTAAGTAAGAAAAAATGCTAAACATGGTTTGAAGTGTATAATCGCTTTCTTTAGTATATAAAAAATGTACGAAGTGATCAATAAAAATACTTAGAAATAATGCATGGGTTTCGGGTTATTTCAAACCTTCATGAATGCAATGTTTCATGATAATAATTATATGAAGTAAGATATAAAACTAAATAAGGCCGATTGAGTGGATTTGTTTTTAATAAATAGGCTGATTTGTTATATAGCCCCAGAGATATTTCTCTTGAAATTAACATTTGGGGACATTGTTTGAGTAAAACGTTAAACATATTTATCCCCTTTAATAAAAAAATTAACCTTCCATATATTTATTTTTAATCCTCTTATAGTCCAGTAAACGGTAGGCGAATTCAGCTCTACCCCCCCCCCCCTCCAATTACAGTTTGCTTAGATAAAAAAATAATGGGTTTATAAATCATATCCTCTATACAAGTCATATCGGTTCAGTTGGGTTATATCTAGTTTGAGCCAATTTTGGAAGGATCAGGTTCGCGAAGCATGAAAAAAAGACAGGCATAGTTGCCAAGTTCAAGTAGATCACTTAGAAAAAAGAGAGTACCGACGTCAGCTCCATAAAGTGTCTATTTCATGAGAAATATCTCTGTGAGCTATATAACTAATTAACCAATAAATGGACCGTTTATTTTGAAAGTGGTTTAAGTCCAGATTTTTGTCATTTCGAGATATTTGTACAGTGAAACCCGAGGGGTGAACCGAGACCTAAAATCATATACACCTACTTCCACTTTCATTTCCAAGTAGAAGATAATAGATGACAATAGATTATCTAATGAATTTCGAAGTAATTCCAAATAATTCCAAAGACGGTGTACGCCTAATTCCAATTGCGGTTCACCCCTCGGTGAAACCCCTCAAATTCAAATTCCGGAAATCCGAAATCTCTGGAAATCCGAACGCAAAAAAGAGAAACTTATTTATTTAGTCATAAAACAATTATGTATATATTCTACATTATAATCTTATTATACATAATTAGTTGAAAAATTAACAAAGAAGTACAGTTAGTATACCTTTACAAAGTGTAAATGTGTCATCCAGGATTGAAAAACGGTAAAAGTTGGTTATTGAAATTCTTTAGGTTAATCACTTTGCAGAAACAATGAAATAATAATAGAAACACAAAAAACATCACTTAATCTTTCACTTGATATCAGTTATCTTCAATTGTCGAAGCTGCTTTCGCCTAATCCGAACAAATTGAAATCCGAACAGGCTACAGCCCCAATTAGTTCGAATTTGAGGGGTTTCACTGTATTTATATTTTTATAAATGCATATATGTACTATATTTATATATATTTCGGTATTTTTATTTTGACGAATTCATGAGCATATTGTACTCCATTGACTGGAATATATTATAAGAAAAGAAGATATCTATGTCTAACTAAAACTGACATTAACTCATTTTTTTCAAAATTGGACTTACACAACTTTCAAAATAAACGGCCCAAATCAAATTTTCGGCTTTGATTTAAAGGTGAAACCCATTTAACATCCTGAATGATTCCACGGATGAAGGTTAAAAATAAACCGAAAGCTATGAATTGTTTCTGATTATTTTTTTCATCGCATCGTACCTAAAAATTTGCTAATTTATAAAAAATAATTAATTCATTAGGAAAAGAATTACCCTTAAAATTTATTAAAAATAATTGTATGAAGTAAGGGACTAACTAAATAAAGTGGACCAGACCGTTTGAAATGATTTTTTTAAATAAATAAATAAATTTTTTGGATTCCATTTAAACATAAAACGAGATTCTATTAGTTTTACTGAATCTAAAACCTTAAAAAATTGATTAAAAACTAAAGCAAAATCGCTAATTGATACGGGGTGTGCACCCAACGGCTTTCACTTAGAGCTTCCTCTTCTTTGAAATCATTTTCACTCTCATATATTCAAAAAATCAAGAATACGAATAATGATTGAGTCACACGACTTTCGCTCTTTCTTCTTTGAAATCTAAATTCAAAATCCTGATTTCAAAATATTAACAAATTATGTTTTAAATCTTTAAGTGTCCAATAACTTTTAAGGAGTTAGGTGTTGGTTCTAGGTGAAATATTTTAATATAATAATAAAACTTGAGCAAGATGCAGAGGTAGGTTTCACAAAAAAGAAATAAAACAAAATTGAGTTTTGAATTCGATATATTTCGAGGGTGAGCCCATCATCAGGAGTCAAAGAAGTTTCTCCTGATGATGGGCTCACCGCCAAAATATATCGAATTCAAAACTCAATTTTGTTTTATTTCTTTTTTATGAAACCTACCTCGCATCTTGCTCAAGTTTTATTATTATACTTTAAGTGTTCGTTTATTTTAATTTTTTTACTTTTGAGGGTATATTAAATCATAAATTATATTTATATTGGATAAAATTAAATAGATTTTATCCGTCGATTAAAATTAAAAGATTTATTAAGTTACAGAAAAAAATATATTCCATGTTTTGAATCAGATATTAAGAATATTTCAGATATATTGTTTTGATTCATTAGTATTTCTTATTTGATTTGTAATTATTTATTTACTCGAGGGTGAGTTTTTTTTTAATTCAATCTAAAATTAGAAATGATTTATTCCTTTTGATTGCAGGTGGGTAGACGCCCACGGGTTAGAAGGCTGAATTCTGATAGGGACCTCGGGAAAGGTAAAGAAGCTCAAGCAAGACACCTAAACGGTGCTTAGTCACGAAGCAATTATCTTTCCTGGCCTCTCTCTTGGTTGGTTCAAATCAAATGCGATTTGTTTTCATGTATAATGAAAAGAAGTCCGTTTAGAGAATCCACCAGCAAAAAAACCAAAGGTCAAATGTTCAATTAACATATGAATGGAAGACTATTTGTACGAATTTTAATTCCATTAAGGAAAATTAATGGAATGGATATCGATATTTTATTAAGTTAAACGGATTTAAGAATTAAGCGATCAAAGTATTATATAGGCTAAAATATTTTATTTTAAAACCTTGGGAACAAATTACATTTAGCCAGTGCACAGGTGTTACAATGCACTTTTTATGTGTGTATGCATACAGGGTAAATTAGTGTTGGAGTCAGATTATTTATTGGCAAAAATCAGCAACCCCTAGAGGCGCCTGTGAATAGTGAACAACAACATTTCTCCCCATAAGAATATGTTTGTTTGTTTATTCATTGTTAACGAGTGCCCCAAGCGGCTGTCAATATGCTAGGGGTGATTTTGCATTGAATTGTTATATATCTTGAAAAGATGTCATCTCTAACGTGATATCAGTCAGTTGCCGGAAAACTTTTGCAGCAGGATGCTCTCAAGCCTCCTGTTTTGAGAGCACTCAAAATATTTTTCTTGAAACACTCGTTGCTTCTTTATGCCTTTCACATGTCAACACACGAAAATATCAAAAAGAAACCTTTTTCAAGACTCAATACGTTCGATCTTTGCAAATTTTGACTATTTCATACATTTTTGTCATCAAATAGTTTGAGTTAAAAAACTAAAACTTAGCTTATAGATGTAGCTTAATAATATATTATACTTATGTGTCTATACTTTCTCAGTATAGCCAAATATACCTAGGCTTCAGTGGTTTTGTCTTCCTAAGATTAAAAGTTTTGATTGAGACCATATAGAAGAGGGTTTTTTTTTTTAATTTCTAACACAATAATAAATAGCATTTTGAATATTAATTTTGGATTAACTTGCGAAAAATTTTAGAAAAAATTATTATGAGTGAAACTCAAAACTTGTCAGAACAAGGCGTTAGAGCTGTGTTTCATGTCATTTCAAGATGACTTCATTAGGACTTGAATACAACTCTGTAATTAGGAGTATAAAATTTCTCATTAAAAATATTTAATCTATGCGGTTTCAAACAAAACTCTTCAACATATAAGCTTCTTAAATAATTTATTGTTTTAATAAATGAGGAAAAATATTTTAAGAGGTAATTTCTTGAATGAATCACGCCGACAGCGACTTAGGGGCTATTCTTAATATATTGCCATGCTAAGCAGACAGCAACTTAATCTTCTATGTCCTACTTGAATATGATTTAAAGCCTTAAGAAAACTTAATTCAAGAATTATAAGGTTTTAAAAATACAGTTAAATATAAACTGAGATCCCTTTTTAGATTATTTTTTATATACTTTGATAAAGCAAGGGTACCTCCCTCCAGCTTCATGACCAGCCCCCGATTTTCATGAAAAGTACCCCCTTGTACATTATATTTTATTCACTTTTAATGATTTAGAAGAGGTTTTTATTAACTTTTGGTGAAGTTAATAACTTAAGGGTTTTCATTTTTAGCATATAATGCTAATTTTTCATCAATTATGACTCCCCCCCTTCACAGAAATTTCAACGACTCATTCTGCGTCTTAAGATCCCCCCTCCTCTCGGCACACCTGAATAAAGGGAGAATTGCTCTCGAAACGTATTTATTATCTATTATATTGAAGGAGACAATAAAAGAGTGTGTCTTCTGCTGGAATTATAAATTTTATTTATTTATAACGAGACTATAGTTTCGAGGGCTTTGTCCTCTTCATCAGTCTATTACAATTGATTCACAGGAATTAATTTATGAATTTATGTAATAGACTGATGGAGAGGGCAAAAGCCCTCGAAACTATAGTCTCGTTATAAATAAATAAAATTTATAATTCCAGCAGAAGACACACTCTTTTATTGTCTCCTTCAATATATAAAAATTCTGCTACTGTCGGTAAAAAAACTTTCAATTTATTATCTATTAGTTTAATTTTCTAAATGTATATATTTTTGATTCGTTTATTCAATATACGGATCTACCCTATTATAATAATACATTATTCTGTTTAATATTTTATGTGCATAAAATTTCACGTCCTCTAATTGCACAAAGACATATAAAATAATAATATTCTCTTGAACAAGTGAAATTGATTTAAAAATAGGCGAAATGAAATGCAAAATACTGAAAGAAATAGCCATTGATATTTGTTTGCTATTTTGTAAAAATATTGTTCGATTTATGAGACTTGACCAATGATTTTGATAGTTAAAACTATTTACCTTATGAAATTGACTCACTATATGAAATTGATAGTGACCAAAAAAAAGGGGTGATGGGGGGTAAGATTTGAAAGAGAGAGTTCGCCTGTGTGTTCTAGGTTATGCATTCAAATCAAACGCTCTGAATTGCGGGTTGCATCAATAGGCGTTAGAAGCGTTTGAAGAGAGAAAAAGAAAATTATTGGTTGTATTTGGCTTTAGAAATAACTAATTTAAATTTATTAAATAATACCAAGGACGTGAAAACATAAAAAATATAAGTTCCTGATGCATCCACAGATACCTTCGACTGCTACCCAATCCCTAAATCTCTCCTTATCTTCACGATACAAGGGTCCACCACGGACTACAGAGGTCGTACCTTCTTGGTGCAACTTCTTCTTGTATCAATATCATTATAAAAAAAGTTGTAATTAAACAAGGAAACGATTTGTAAATTAAATTATTATGATTTAAGAAAGGATCTTATTTTTAAATTTTGAAAAAAGGAATGAGGGGGAATTGGTTGGTTAAATTAAAAGTAGTATTTAATTTGCATTCAAGACCATCTTATCTCCAAGAAAATATATAGCATTTTCAAAATATTTATATGTTTATAATTGATTTGAAGGTTGTTCATAAAGCAACTACATATTTTTGTCAAATTTCAATTGATAAAGGAAGAATTCACATATTTTTCATTCATATTAAGCCTTTTTTTTTCTTTTTTTTTTTTTTTTGTTTGTAAAGTACGTGCTTACTCAACAGGAGACCCGGGTTCAAGCCCGCCTCGTTGCAAATATATGACGGGCTATAATTTGACACTTATTTACAATTTACACACAATTACACATACGTAAAAAGAAAAATAATATTATCACATACAAGCTGACTAAATGGGTTTTGTTCTCAAAATAAAAAAAAAAAATCATAGGGTAACTATTTTTCAATTGAGAATTTTTCCTAAAACGTTTTGAATTCTTATTAAGCGTTTTTCGATTGTTTTTATAAAGGGACAATTCATAAAATCCCTTAGCAAACAGGTGGAGGGAGGGGGTATTGCGACCTAAAATCGTGTACACCTACTTCCACTTCCACTTTCATTTCCAAATAGAAGACAATAGAGGACAATAGATTATCTAATGAATTCCAAAGACGGTGTACACCTAATTCCAATCGCGGTTCACCCCTCGGGTATTGGTTAGCCTGATAAGGGTCTAAGGAAACGTGAGGTTCGCAGTTATTTAATTTAAATTTAATATTTTTCTTAACTTGTTTGTTTTTTTAATTTTAATATAGGGGTCTAGCTTTTGTGACGGTATATTTGATAGGGGGGTTCCAGAAAATGTAACGCAGCGTGACGTTGGGGGTCCAAAAAGGCGAAATTTTGTGTGACGTATTTTATGAATGGCCCCAAAGAATTGTATTTATTTCATACAATATTCGAGAAAGACCGACAGATGAACAGATGGATATGTAAACAGAGATGATATGTTAAATAAAAGCATGTATATATCAATTTAGATGGATAAACGTTTCTGGTTTTATCGAGAATGTTCTCATTTACCTTGTGCACTAAAGGCGCGCGGTTGTCGAGCGCCGAATGTTTGACAGGCGCCTGGGCAGGCCGCACTTTCTGCAACCTCGATGCCTCTACCCGTTTTTGTAGATTTTCAATAGCCTGGGCCTCCTCCCGTTTCCTGCTCGGCTTGGGCGCGTTCGCGCCGCAGCCGGGCGCGAAACTCACCACCGGCGGGGTTGGCACGAAATCGGACCGTTCGGCTGCAAGCAGCCGACGGCTTGCAGCACATCGTCTAGGGGTAGAGGGCGCCGGTTCGAGCGCATCCGCCCCCGGCTGCTCCATCGCGCCAACTGCGGCGCCAACGCGCAGCATCCGCACAGGTCGATACCCGTCCGCGCGCACCCCCTGGAGCACCCCCCGCAACACACACACACTCTCATATTTATTACTATCCCTCCCTTAGCCAGTCCCTTTACTCCACTATGTTTGTCCATTGAATAGCAGTGGCCGTGGAGCTATTGGTGCAGAGCAGGTCAAGAACCGGCTCCTTCATCCAGAGCCACTTGCGACGCGTAATATCATCCAAAATACTTTTTACTTTACCATACAGGGTATGGTCAAGTAATGTAATCCTGCATGAAAAAAGTGTTTTTTCTTCTTTTTTTCGAAATATCTCAAAAACGGCTGAAACTATTTTGATTAAAACAATTGAGAGAAACCATGGCATTTCGCTCTACAAAAAAGCTCTAATAAGTGAACATCGAAAAAATTATATTTTTCGAGATAATAATTGTTTTGTCAAAATGTCTGTTAGTATTTCCGGTTGTCTGTCCGTTAGTCTGTGCGTTACCAAATTTTTGTGGACGAGCTAGCTCAAAAACTAGTGTGAATATCGAAACCAAATTTCACACGTAGTTTTGGTTCATTGAGATTAAGAGCTGATTAGATTTTGGTGCATATCGACCCAAAATTAAGGGGGGTCGAGGGGGGTTAAAAATTAAAAATCTAGGCTATTTGAGCAAATTCAACCAAATTTTGTATACATAATCAGTGCGACCCCAAAAGTCTAAAAATGCAAAAACTAACCGCCCAAAATTGGTGGGGGAGGGGGGTAGGGTCAAAAAATGAAAATATAGGCTCTTGTTCCAAACTCAACCAAATTTTGTATACATAATCAGTGGGCACACAGTAATCTAAAAATGCAAAAACTAACCACCACCTACATGATTATAAATAATTTTATTAAATATTAAATATAAGTGAGAGGACAGGTTGTATGGTAAAGTCAAGTGGATGGCCACATCAGAACACGTCAGCTTATTTTCTTTAAAATTAGCCACATAAGAAATTGATTTAACCCGAGGGGTGATCCGCGATTGGAAGTAGGTGTACACCTCTTTGGAAGTATTTTGGAAGTACTTGGAAATATTTGGAAGTACTTGGAAATATTTGGAAGTACAAGTAGAAGTAGGTGTACAGCATATTAGGTCACGGTTCATCCCTCGCTTCAAACCATCTCTTCCCAGCGTTGCGTTCACGCAACACGAAGTTTAACTTCACAAAAAGCAGTCAAAATTAACTTATTATATAAAACTCATCATGCATGTGTTAAAAGGCACAAGCTATCTGTCTATGTGTTTTTATTTCATAATTAGTCTAACATTTTGTAAAAAATAAAATAAATACTGAATACTGTTTTCTTCAATATTTTTCAGTAATTTATTTCAAGTGTTAAAATATATTTAGTTCAACTTTTATGTGCATATTCTTGAATGCTATATATGTGGGATACAGATGGATATTTTGGCTTTTATGTAACTTACAAGGTTCCTATGATGTTTTTCCGGTTTAAAATTTGTATTCGAATTTAAATTTCACTTGTATTTTCAGGTAAATATAAATATTTCAAATTTAATATATAATATATTATTATTTGTATAAATGTTGCATGAATTTTTATTATAAAAATTAAACAAGAATTTTTTATTAAATTTTTGTAAGATCCATAAAATAAGTGAAATTATAACATTTGAGCTGTATAATATAATATTTGCGTTTTTCCAAATTGATTATCAATAATGGGAATGTGTGTAAAAATTTATCCAAATATAATTATTATATATGAATATGTCTCTATAGTTAATTTATACAGAGACATAGACAGCTGTTTAGTGAGAACAGGGGGCACCACGAGTAGGCAGCTGCCACCACCCCCACACGGATAGATAAATTAATAATAATTAAAGGGAGATCATTAATATAATTTTGAACGCAAATTACATAATATACTCATAGAGTGATAATTTTAAAATTTTAAATATGTATTATCTTTATTTTCAAATGTATAAAACACTCAGAAATACAATTTGAAATCTGAAAGCCGAAAATAATGAAAATCTCAAGAGTAGGCGTATTTTGAAACAAATAGGAGACATTGTATTTGTAGCAAAATACGTCTACACTTGAGATAAGTAATTGTTAAAAGACCTTTTCCGAAACAAATACCAGTACAATGTCTCCAATACTGCAATTTGTTCAGAATCAAAGTCTTAAACATTCAAAATTTTGTATAAAAATTTTGTCAAATATTTGTATTTAAGAAAAAATATAAATAATTTGTAGATCTGAGTATGATGAGAGAAACGACTTATGCATGAGATCAGATTCAGAAAAAAATTAGATTGAAGTTTAGAGGCAAACATTTAAATATAAGTGGATTATTTTTAAAAGTAAATTATTTATTATTTACTCTTGAATGTTATTTTTTAAACAAAATTGATCTTGTATTATCTATCCATGTGAAATAATTTTATTAAACTGAAAATATAAAAGGGAAATTGTTTCAAATGAATATCTCAAATTAAATTTTGAAAAAAGAAAAAGATTAAAAATTTCATATGGATCATTTTTAATTTTAAATCATTTATTTATTTCTACTTAATCATTTTAATCTAAATGTTAGTATTAGTAGGACGAGCACCTACCCAGGGCCGTCTCAAGGGTATGTGCCCTGGTGCAAGATATAATTTGCCGCCCTTCCTCATCAGAACATCAATGTTATATTCCGGCAATAATAATAATAAGTGCGTTGATTTAAAATTCAGATTTAAATTATTTAATAGCTGCTTAAGAAATAAAACATTAAAATAAAAATGATAAAGGTAACTTTTTATGAACTTTATAACTTGGTATAATTTTAAAAAAGAATGTATAATATTTGAAACAAACATAATGAAACAAAATTAATTGTTATGTATTATTATTGTTATTAATATCATTTGATTTGTCAATATAATTTTTTTTCTTTATAATCTTTAAAAATATGTAATGCTCAATCCGACAGGGGGCGCTGATGCGTCGTTACAATTGTGTTTTGAGCCCAGATAAACAGGAAGTACACGCGATTGGCTCAGTAAACCTATAATCGGAGTGGGTGCTCATACCAGTATCTTTTATCTATGGCTCATACTTGAGAACGATCGCAGAATAAGTCGATCGAAACGTTGTATTTATATTGTAATTATTTGTTTCAATAAATAATTATAAATTAATCATGTGTGATTTAAATAAAAATTCAAACTTTAAACATAAAAAAGATAGTACTTTCATATAATCCTTAGTTATAACAAAAAGAAGTACCTTACCTTTATACATAATTTTATATTAATCTTTTATTCCTTATTAGCACTGTTTAATGGCAACACGGCGAAATAATGTGGGATAGTTTAGGTGTGTTGATGGTAAATGCAAAGATCATATATGAGAAAATATGTACAATTTATTGAGGCGAAAATTTCAAAAAATATTGAATCTTGTGGTGAATGTCTCCCTTGAAGGCAGGGCGAATTTATGAGAACACTGTTGGGTATTGTTCGGCGAAGGCGGTCTTGCGATGATGGCAAGTAAGAAAGGCGGAACACTGAGGGCGGATGGCGTCACAATAAAAAACACTTGGGCGATTTGGGCGAAAAGAGTTTTTAATGCGTATCAGCTGGCGGTCAGTGCAAGAAGAGGGAAAAAATGACCGGGCCCTTTGCGATGCGAACGATGAAAAATCCGGCATCAGTTAGACGAGGAGCACAGATAAAGTCGCGAGGGAAACCCGAATCGATTAGTCCAAATCGGGTCCAGTCGCGACCAAACAAGAACTTTGAACTTAGATGCGTTAATAGTTATAGATATAAACTAAACTAGTAAACTATACTGAGGTACATACATTGTAATTATTGAAAGCGACTTTTCTTGCTTTTATAATTGCAAATTCTTTAATTAAATCTGTCATATTTAATCTTTCTCAATGCTTATCATAGCCAAATTTGTAAGCCTATTCTGGTTCATAGCAGATCTCAAATAGTTTTTAATTATTTTTAATTTTGAAAAAGATCTTTCACCATGAGTAACAGTGACAGGCATCGTTAAAAAAATCCGTAAAGCTGCACATAAGTTGGGAAAAGTATTAATTAAATCATTAGTCACAAGTTACTCTAAAACATCCTTCGCCGAAATCGCATAGGCTTTATTACAAACTAGCTGCAAGGCCCGCCTTCGTCGGCCCTCTTGCTGCCCAAGGGGCACACCTCCTGGACCCCCAACTCATGAACCCCATACCCCACTCCCACCCCCCGCACCATGCACCCGTTCCCAACCACCGCCCCCATACCACCACCCCACTACGCCTCTGGACACTCACCTGAACCCCTCACTCCACCCTGCACCACCCCACTCTACCATCCCCCGGACCCCAACCCCGCGCCCTCCACCCCTACACCACCCCGCGCCCCAATTTCAAAATATATTCGCTTTCACTCCAAATACGCATTCACACACACGCGTAATATTGGATGAAAATCGATGGATATTTTGGAATGTAAGTCAACATGGAGTAACCGGGCGGATCCAACTTTGGCTGATACCTCCTCCTTCATCTCGGTATACTAGTCCAGTCAAAGAACGCTTAAAAACCCCCTTAGGGGTATAGAAAACATTGAAGAGGAGATAATTTGTTTCTTATGGAATGTGATTGTGGTAGTTAGGAGGTAAAAATACTAAAAGTCTCCAGTCCTAGCTACCGGGCTTAGAGTGGAATGGGGGTGGAAATGTTCCGTTTTTTGGTTTTTTGCTTATATCTCAAAAATGCTAAGTCGTTTGGAAAATTTAGTCTTAACAAAATAAAAGCTTATAAAATGTACTACAAGATTTCTTTTATTTAATTTTTCTCTATTCCTTATGGTTTTTGAGATATTTGCCGGCGAATATCGTTTATGTATGAAAAAAATAAAATTTCCTATATTTTTCGTCAAACCCCTGTCTCTATCACCTCAGCCTTTCGTTTTACAGCAAAAGTCCTCAGAAAAGAAGCTGTAGAGCATTCAATTTCCTTTAAAATGATATATATATATTTACGATTTTATCTTCAGATCGTCTGGAGTTATAGCAATTTAAAAATTTCAGGTCGTTTTATACATTTTGGTAGAAAACCCCGCAATATCCCAGTATATAGGGGGGTTTCATCTTACATTAATTGCGGGAAAATGTTTTTTTCTAGGATCGTTTGGTATGGTGTGGGAACGCCAAATCTAAGTTTGCCACCTCGAAAATGTGGGGGAACAACTTTTGGTGGCCGAAAAATCTCGAAATTTTCGGACATTAACCCAAAAACTCGCACTTTTTTACGATTTTTTTCCTATTTCGACCATGATGGAACACGTTTTCGACAAAGATCATTCTATACATTTTAAAACTAGATTAAATTTACTACAATTTAAACAAATTTTCATTTTAATTGGAAAATGGTAACCCGTGCCGCGATTAGGTTGAAGTTATGAAAAACTGGAATTTTTCCAAAAAATCTGTTTTTCCTTAATGAAATTAAAAGCACTCATCTTAGAAACTTGATTTCTATCTCATTCTCTAGGAAATCTTATGGCTTGAATATTTATTTAAACCACTTTTTTGATTAAACTCTTAGATTTATAGATATACAGAATTTTCCGGACAGGACCCATTCCGAATCTTCAAAAGTGTCATGCAAAATACTGGATATCTTTAAATCTAAGAATTTTATCAAAAAAGTGGTCAAATAAACGTACAAGTCAATAAAATTTCCTAGAGAATAAGACAGAAATCAAATATCTAAGATTAGTGGTTTTCATTTTATTAAGGAAAAAATGAGATTTTTTTGAAAAAATTGATCATTTCCTGTCCGGAAAATTCTGTATATCTATAAATCTAAGAGTTTTATCAAAAAAGTGGTTTAAATAAATATTCAAGTCAATAAGATTTCCCTGAGAATGAGATAGAAATTAAGTTTTAAAATTAGTCCTTTTCATTTTATCAAGGAAAAACTGAGATTTTTGGAAAAAAATTGCAGTTTTTCAAAACTTTTAGCCAATTTCGGCACGGGTTACCATTATCTAATTAAGATGAAACTTTGTCTAAATTTGTTTAAATCTAACGTGCTCCATTATGGGCTAAATGGGAAAAAATCGAAAAAAGTGCGAGTTTTTAGGTAAAAGTCCGAAAATTAGGAGATTTTTCGGCCACCAAAAGTGGTTCCCCCACACTTTCGAGGTGGCAAACTTAGATTTGGCGTACCCACACCATACCAAACGATCCTAGAAAAAAACATTTTCCCGCAATTAATGTAAGATGAAACCCCCTAGATACTGGGATATTGCGGGGTTTTCTAACAAAATGTATAAAACGACCTGAAATTTTAAAATTGCTATAACTCCAGACAATTTGAAGATAAAATCGTAAATGTATATATCATTTTAAAGGAAATTGAATGCTCTACAATTATTTGTCTGAGGACTTTTACTGTGAAACGACAGGCTGAGGTGATAGAGACAAATGTTTGACGAAAAATATAGGAAATTTTATTTTTTTCATACATAAACGATATTCGGTGGCGAATATCTCTAAAACCATAAGGAATAGAGAAAAATTAAATAGAAGCAATCTTATAGTGAATTTTGTAAGATTTTATTTTGCTAAGAATAAATTTTTCTACGACCCATCGTTTTTTGGATATAAGTAAAAAACCAAAAAACTGGACAGTTCCACCCTTAAGCCCGGTAGCTAGGACTGGGGACATTTAGTATTTTTACCTCCTAACTACCCCAAACACATTTCATAAGAAAAAAAGTCTCTCTTCAATGTTTTCTATAACCCATTCGTTGAGTGGACTATACTTGTGTAATCTATATATACAGGGTGTCCCAAAAGTCAAGGATCAAACGTGAACACGAGATAGGTGAGTTCAGGATTGTCCAAAATAAAAAAAATTTTCAAATAAAACTCTCTTAGTTTTCGAGTTATGGGCATTTTTTGAAAACCGCGAAAATCGCTACCCTGCTCTAAATATTTGAATGCTGTTGCTACAAATTTTCATATTTTATAATTCTAATTTTTGTTACGGAATCGAGAATAATACTGCTATCGATCACAAAACAGAAAATAAATAGGAGTATTATACTTTTTGAGAAAAAAAATATTTTTGTCAGATTCATGTGTCAAAAAATTTTAATGAGTAAACTTTGACTCTTGATATCTTAAAAAAAACTGTGTCAAACAATAATGGCAAATTATCTAAAAAATTGACGCATTTAAAAAACAAAAAATAACAAATTCAAATTAAGGGAACGAAGAAAAGATTATTTTTATTACAGACAAAAGGATCAGCCGGGGCTCGAACCCGGGAAAAAATAATATTTGTATTTTTATGCGAAAGAAACTAATTTCAAAACACAATTCGTAATTGGCTAAAGGGTGGAATTTAACATGAAAACTAGTTTAATTTATTAAAATATTTTTATTCAATTAAAGATTTTTGAAAGAATCTTAAATGGTTGAATAAAATATTTATTTATTTATTTATTCAATTAAAGTAAATGTTCAAAATGTCCGTCACGAGCACGAATGCACATTTTACATCGTCTAAGAAAGAACCGCCTCAAGATTAAAAGAAAACGTTTATTCAAAGCGAATAGATAACCTAGCCCTACTTAAACAAAGAATCTCTGAAGCAAAAGAAGAAATGCAAGACTCGTGTCAGGCGGCCCTTTCTTAGACGATGTAAAATGTGCATTCGTGCTCGTGACGGACATTTTGAACATTTACTTTAATTGAATAAATAAATAAATAAATATTTTATTCAACTATTTAAGATTTTTTCAAAAATCTTTAATTGAATAAAAATATTTTAATAAATTAAATTAGTTTTCATATTAAATTCTACCCTTTAGCCAATTACGAATTGTGTTTTGAAATTAGTTTCTTTCGCGTAAAAATGGAAATATTATTTTTTGTTTTTTTAAAAAGTGGAATGTTTTATACAATTTTGAAATCTTGATTAAATGCGTCAATTTTTTAGATAATTTGGTATTATTGTTTGACATAGTTTTTTTTAAGATATCAAGAGTCAAAGTTAGTTGATTAAAATTTTTTAACACATGAATCTGAAAAAAATATTTTTTTTCTCAAAAAGTATAATACTCTTAGTTATTTTCTGTTTTGTGATCGATAGCAGTAGGTATTATTCAGGATTCCGTAACAAAAATTAGAATTATAAAATATGAAAATTCATGGCCACATCATTCAAATATTTAGAGCAGGGTAGCGATTTTCACCGTTTTCATAAAAATGCCCATAACTCAAAAACTAAGAAGTTTTATTTAAAAAAAAAAATTTATTTTGGAAAATCCTGAACTCACCTATCTCGTGTTCACGTTTGATCCTTGACTTTTGGGACACCCTGTATAAAATTAAGGTTTTGTCTGTACATTGCTCCAAATCACGCCAAATTTTGGTTGCACACGTTTCAAGCAAAGTTATGAACGAAAACACCCTCAACAAAATTCCTGTCTGTATGTATGTCTGTCTGTTTCAGTGGTTTCTGAAAAGTTGCTCACGATTCACGTAAAAACTGCTGAAGGGATTATTATGAAATTTCATATTTGCATCAGATGTCTTCTAACCTACGATTTTAGCTATATAACATTTTGATATTTTGACCCCAGAAGGGGGTTTGGGGGGGGGGCGCACGAATCAAAATTATCAAATAACTCCTAAACTATTAACCCTACAGCAAATTTTATGATAAACAAAGTTGTAGGGGATGTGATTACTGACAACTTTTGTTTAAAAAACCTCCCAAAAAGGGGGAGGGTGAAAAAATGTAAATTCTTGCCCTTGGAACAAACTCAACCAAATTTTGTATACATAATCTGTGGGTCACACTAGAAGGCTAGAAATGCGGAGGGTGGGTGCGGGGGTGGAATGGGGGTGGGGTGAGTGTGCAGGGGGTGGTGCGGGGTGGAGTCCAGGGGGCATAGCGGGGGTGAGGTCCAGGAAGCTAGGCAGGTGTGTGGTGCGCAGGATTGGAGGGCGCGGGGTGGGGTCCGGGGTGGATGGGGTTCGGGGTCCGAGGTGGGTGGGGTGCGGATGGTGGTGTGGAGGCGGGGGTTGGGGGCGAGGGGGATTAGTGGGTTAGGGTGCGGAATGGAGTGTTGGGGTGGTGGTGTGGGGGGTGGGGGGTGATGGGTGGGTTTCGGGGGGTGTGGTGGGTGGGAGTGGGGGGTGAGGGTTTGGTTCGAGGGCTGGGGCCCAGGGGGCGTGCCCTGGCTAGCAAGAGGGCCGGCGAAGGCGGGCCTTGCAGCAAGTTTATATATATAAAAATGTGTAAATTTTGAATATTTTAAATCTAGCGCATTTTAGAAACGAACTCTTTAGAAGGTAGATGGCAGCCAATGTGCTTCTCCATTTACTGATTTTTAAACATTTTTTGACATGCCAAAAATAATCATGTTTAATATTTTTTTTTAATTCCTATGAAAATACACTAATTCATGATGATTAGAATTACAAAAGCACCAATTGCATGGGATCTTTTAAACGGTGTTGTTTGTCTTCATAAACCTGAAGATTTAATGTTAAGACGACTCCGAAATGTTATAGAAGTTAAATTATGTCAAGGTAGTTATTTCACATCTATCAATTGTTGTTGTAAAATATAAACTAATATTAAAATTGATTCTTTTTATTAATGTTCTAAACTATATTCATTATATATTATTATTATTATTGATAAGGAGAAATCAATTAGGTTGTCCTCTCCTTGATGCACATAAACATATATATATGAATAAACATATATAATGCATAAATATATATATAAAATTTATTTGTTAGAGACTATAGTTTCGAAGGGCTTGACCATCATCATCATTCTTTTTAATTTGAATTATTCTATCTGCTATTTCTCATGGGTTCAAATACCAGACTGGATGAAGTAAATTCATTTTGTTGCAATAATAAGCTGGTCACTTAAATTGTCATTCGGTTGTTGAGTGACCAGCTTATTATTGCAACAAAACGAATTTACTTCATCCATTCGGGTATTTGAACCCATGGGAAATAGCAGATAGAATATTTCTAATTAAAAATACTAATTATGAAGTTTAAACCTTTGAAACTATAAACTATATTCATTATATATATAAATATGGATTTCAAATAAACGTTTAAAGGTACGTTTTGCTCTGTGCGACTATCACGATGATCGTGCAACGATTTTTATTGAACGATAAACGTTGAACTATCAACGATGATAGTTACCAATTTTGCTCGGAACGTCAGCAGTTTATTCATTTTTAGTTGTTTGTTATCATTCACAGTCACATCGTTCTAAATTTAACAAAATGAGTTTTAATTTGAGTAGAGGTAAAAGATTATTACTCAAATATCGTTTGATTGAGGAGATGCAAGATGGCGAAACACTTCTTTATACGTATGGGATGAAAAGAGCCAAAAAACACCGTATGTTTGAGCTCAAAAATAAAGAGGGACTGTATCAAAAATTAGTTGCTGACCTTCTGCGCGAAGACAACAAAAAGTTCTCAGAATTTTTGTTGGTCATTGTAAAAAGCATGTGATAGCTGCTATAGTGAAGGATGATTCGCCGGAAAAAATGTTATTTCATATAAAGTCTTCATCATTAAACGGATTTCTTCAAAGAAAATGAACTAAAAAAAAATAGAATCTTATTCGGAAATCAGGATAATAGAGAGAAATAAAATAAAAAACTCTTCAAGAAAAGAAAAATGAAATTAATCCTCAAAACTTGGTAAAAATCGTTATTTCATTTAAAGTCTTCATCATTACATGAATTTCTACAAATAGAATCTTATTCGGAAAGCAGGATAATAGAGAGAAATAAAATAAAACCCTTCAAGAAAAGAAAAATCGTGTAATGCTTTATCCCTATGGAAAATTATAAAAATAACTAAAGGTACGTTTTGCTCGGTGCGACTATCACGATGATCGTGCAACGATTATTATTGAACGATAAACGTTGAACGATCATCGTTTACCAATTTGGGTACTTACGTATTAACGCCACCGCAGCTACAAATAAAATTTGAACTGAAATTGGGTTTATGGACTGTGATGTTTCAAATTGTCTCAAGTGAGCGCCAGTGGGCGTTGGCAATTTTCACTTTTAGAACTTTTCATAGGTTCGGTTCTATTCATCATCTCGGTTCATTTACCAAAGATAAAAAAATGGGTTCCTGAACAAACTTTGGCCAACTAAAGCCAACCTAATAGCCTAAATGCCAGCCCGAAATGAAGATATACGAGCCGAACTGAATATATCTTAAACGAACCGGCAACGACTTTTACATATTCGGATTTTTTTGGGTATTTACTAATTATTTTTTAATTAATATTCATTTTCTAAAAGAATCCAACATCAGTAGCGGCGCTTAAAAACCGTCAAATCTGTAGCTGCAGTGGTGTTAATACGTAAGTACCCCAATTTTGCTCGGAACGTCTGCAGTTTATTTATTTTTCATTAGTTGTTTGTTTTCATTCCCAGTCACATCGTCCTAAATTTAACAAAATGAGTTTAAATTTGAGTAGAAATAAAAGATTATTACTCAAATATCTTTTGATTGAGGAGATGGAAGACGACGAAATACTTCTTTATACGTATGGGATGATCAAAATTTTTTAATAAACAGTTCAACCACTAAAGCTTTAAATAAATAAATAAATATTTATTCCTCGACCTGGCTTAGAGGTCCTCGGGGTCTAGGTCCTCCAAACATCAATACAAATTAACTACAACAATTTAACAAATAATAAATTTAATTTATAATCACTCTACTACTTTGAACAAGAAAATCTTTGCAATGTCTATTATTTTTAAAGTTTTATTTAAAAATATAAGACAGGGTTGGAAAATTGTGAGGTTTTTCGGAATGATGATTATTTACCAGGTGTGTAGTAAAAATTATTTTTAAATTGAGATTGGTGTGAAATCAATTTTTAATGTGTGTTGTGATGGTTTACCTAGATGGGCTCCCACTTGAAGATGTAGAAGAATACATTTATCTAGGCAGAGTACTAACTATGTCAAATGACCTCGCTCCAGAACTGCAGAGAAGGAGGAAAGCTGGCTGGGCCGCCTTCGGGACTATTCGCACCGTAACTGATGCAACCAATGATTCGCGGCTTAAAAGTGAATTATTTAATTCAACGGTACTGCCTGCACTAACTTATGCCAGTGAAACTTGGGCTTTAACAAAAGCCCATGAAAACAAAATCAAAACAATCCAAGAGGCACTAGAGCGAAGGCTCGTAGGCATAACACTCTGGACTCAACGATTACATAACCTACATTACACTGATAAAGAAGAATGTCCGGAGTGAAATATATGCTGGAATTTGTCAACGAGTCGAAGCATAAATGGGCTGGTCATCTAATGAGAAGAAATGACAAGAGGTGGAACACATCTTTACAAGAGTGGACCCCTCGCCATATAAAAAGACCTCCTGGAAGACCGCCAATCGGATGGGCTGATTCCTTGGACTGCAGGAACTCTGTTCGACTTCCTGATGGTAGAAAATTGGGGGTTCATTGGAGCACAATAGCGAAAGATAGAAGAGCCTGGAGGAAAAGTTGGGACCCACTTGCGTCAAACCGCAGCACAGAGGAATGGGTCGAATAAGTATAAGTAAGTGTTGTGATGGTTGAGTGGATTTAAAACAACTTATAAAACCAAAAAGAAAGTGAAGTTTATTTCTACCTAACACAATTTGTTTCAAATTAAATATACCTTGTTCAAGTAAGTTTGAATGCAATAATAAAGTCTATCTAGACAATTTATTACAATGTTTCAATCCTAGAAGATTTCTATGAACTCGCTTAAGCATTGTGTTTTACACCATCACCACACATTAAAAATTAATTTCACACTAATCTCAATTTAAGAAAAATTTTTACTAACTTGGTAAATAAACATCATTCCGAAAAACCTCAAGAGTTTTCCAATCCTGTCGTAATGTTTTAACGGAATCATGGTGTGATTTTTAAAGGTAAATCAGAGAGAATGTCCTCTACTTGATCCAAATAAACATCCACTTATATATCGTCAGCTTAGAGTGTAAAACTGCTAACTTCATTTTCTATCATAAATGAGATATTAATACCGTTCGAAAGATTCTGAGTAAACCTTCGAAAATATAGTCTCTAACAAATAAAATTATATAAATTCGTTTATGTATATAATCATTTAAATAGTTTTATTTGCATCAAGGAAAAGACACCCTCATTTTCTTTTATAATTATTTATATTATGCCGAAAAAACACTCGTTAAATTTTAATAAATAACTTCTCCCTTGGTTTGTCTAAATATTATTGTCGTAAATATAGCTCTGAAATATTTTACTTTCCTAAAATTTTAACTTTTTAATATATAAAATATATTATTTTCAGATTTAATTTAATGTTAAATTGTTTTTTTGTTTTTTTTTCAAAAATTTATAGATTTGAATGAATTAGAAGTTCGTCCACCGAAAGATTATCTGTATGTTAATGAATCTCCATCGAATAATCTCTCTATTGAAGTGAAACCAAGCTATGCCGATTTACCTCAAGTTGTTGGTCCTAGATATATTCCTGAGGACTTAAAATTAAGATTTGCAAATAATCTAGGATATTATACCAGTGGAATTTTACGTATGTATTGCAAGAAATCGTTTCTTGAAAAATATTTATTATTCATTTCTTTTTTTTTTTTTTTTTTGTTATTTTACTTTTAGGTATTAATAACGGAACAAAATTTGCTAAAAAAATGCAAGATGCCCAATGGCTTAGAACGTATCACGTTAAAGGAAAATTCGGCGAGGCTTCACAGAATTTTTATAAAGATGGGAGAATAGTTGAAAAGTCTAAATATCATTTTATAAAACGAGAACATTTAATGAAAGTTTTATCCTCGTTAGAAGCTTCTCATCGGAGCAAAATGTTTGAGTAAGTTTTAATTATTTTTTTAAATCGTTTATTTATTTCTTTAGTGACCTTTTTAGGATTCCAGTTAAAAAGTAAAACGGTCTATCAATTGTATTGTAGCTCGTAAACTAAAGAGAATATAAACTTGAAATTTAGAAGTTATACATTAAGGTGCTCCTTATTTTGGATATTTTCTAATATTTACGCTGACAGGGGATCATATAGTTAGAAATAAATAAAAAAAAAATATTCCCCAAGTTTCAAGTATCTATCTCAATTTTAACCTAGTGCTACACAGCGATTAAGTTTTCCATCTAAATAACATGGGGTTTTTGGCATTGAACGATCAATTTTTTATTCCGGCCAAAGTAATGGTTCAAAAAATTTGAAACTCTATAGACTTTAACCTTATAATAAGTAGCTATCCTTCAGAATTTTTAGAGCTTTTTCGCTATTACAATTTTGGAGTTACATCTAGATAAAATACTGTTATATCTTAGTATTAGTAAGTTATAGACTCCAAAATTATAATATCTAAAAATATGTAAAAATTCTGATGGATAGCTACTATTATAAGGATAAAGTCTACATATTTTCAATTTTTACTTACTTTACTTTGGAATAAAAAATTGATCGTTCAATGCCAAAAACCCCATGTTATTTAGATGGAAATCTTAATCGCTGTGTAGTACTAGGTTAAAATTGAGATAGAGCCTTGAAACTTGGGGGATGTTTTTTTTTTTTTATTTCTAACTATATGAGCCCTGTCAGCGTAAATATTCGAAAATATCCAAAATAAGGAGCGCCCTATTATACATACTAGTATATTCATTTTTCTGCAAATCAAAAATCTTATTAAAATTTTAATTGAATGAATATTTTTGGTAGGGTTAAATTTTATTTCGGATCACAAATAAATAAAAATATTTTTTATCATAGACCATAGTGTGAGGTATAAGTCTTGATTATGTCAGTTCAAATATTTAATATAAACATATCTTTTCATGTTTCAGTGTTTGTGGAGTCAGTGCTCAAAGTCAAGCCTCTTTAGAAATGGCTTCCCAGGGTCCAATTCGGCCTGCTAATACAAAATTACCTGTGATATATTCAATAAAATTTGTTGATTTTAAACTTCCTTACTTCACTTTAGGTAATTTTATCGATATTAATTAAATTTTCTTGATTATCTTATTTAATAGACATAATAACAATTTCTTTATCAAAGCAATCTGAATACTGTTAATATAACTTCAAACGATTTACGATGTTATCTTAATCAATGAGTAAATTGTTTGCTGGTTTTTAAAGTGTTCGCAAGAAAAATAAAATTGCTGAGTGGCCATAGGATTTCGGTCCTAGAATATGATTCTATATGGAATGATATATTAAAATTTTGTTCTCGATAGATAATTCAATTAATTGAATATATATTTTTTTATTATATAGATACATTACAGCTCTGATACTAGATATTAATTAATTAAATTGAAAAGATTTTCTTGCTGCTTGATGTATATATATAAACCAGGGAGTTCGACAAGGGTGCAGTCTCTCACCCACTTTGTTTAATTTATATATAGACGATCTTCTTAGAACCTTGAAAAATAATGTGAAAGATGGCATACTGCTAAAAAGAAATATATACCTTAACACCTTACTATTTGCGGATGACCAGCTCATAATCCAGGATAGTGAAGACAAATTGCAACGATCCGTACATATATTCTCACAAATGGCCAGAGAATATAATCTTAATCCTCATCAAAAACGAAAATTATGGCTTTTAGAGGTAAACATCTTATACGATCTAAGATTGTTATAGACGGATCAATAATGGAACAAGTCAACCAATTCAATTAACTGGGATGCGATCTGAGTCCAAGGGCGGATCCAGGGGGGGGAGGGGCGACCCCCCCCCCATAGAGGCCCTTGTCTGAGTCTTGTGTGGGAAATAGATCTCGATAAAAAGTTAGCCGATTTCAACATGTGTGCGGCACCATAAGGAGACACTTAAAGGAAACATCTATGGAAGCTCAAATAAAACTATAAAGTCGCCGCCAGACCAACGCTCCTGTACGGAACTGAAACCTGGTTCACGACCAAGAGAGAAGACAGCCGAATTACAGCTGCGGAGATGCGTTTCCTTAGAGACGTCAAAGGATATAGAAGTCTAGATAAAATAAGAAATAGTCAAATAAGAGAAGAACTCCAAAACGCAGGGATATATAGTGTTAGGGATAAATATAAATAAAATTGGATTGACCACCTCGAAAGGATGGAAAACTCAAGACTGCCAAAATATGCCCTGAACTATAAACCCAAAGGAAAAAGAGATCGCGGACGCCCTAAAGGACGTTGGCGGCATAATGTCTTAGCCGGAAAAGGCTTAGCGGCCTAACCCTTGACTGCAAATGATGATGATGATTTTCTTGCCAAGGATAGTAGAGTTGTTGATTTTTTAGACGAAATCAATGTGCTTGTCCTCTGCTTGATGCAAATAAACATACATCTATATATAAATGTATAAATCTATATCTATATATAAATGAATAATATATACCTAAGTGTATACTTATATATATATATATATAATTTTATTTGTTAAAGAGTAAGTATATATGTATAGTTTCTAAAAAAAAAAAAAAGATGAAGGCCAAGCCTTCGAAAATATTGTCTCTATCAAATAAAATTATATATAGTGGGTGAGTTTTTTATCTTGAGACAGTCTTATAACTCAAAAACAATGCATTATATGAAAAAAAGTTTATTTATCTCGAGGGGGAAACTAAACTAAGCTATTGTTTGTCGACCTAGAACAAGCTTTCAAGGGTATTTCAAGGTCAACTTCTGTTTTTTAAATGGAAACCTATATATTTCTTTACGGATCCTTAATCTTCAAAAAAAACTGAACAGCTTTCATAAGAATTATTTTTTTATCCAACATCAAATAAACAAATGATTAAATCAATTAGATCTCAAAAAAATTTATAATAATTATTTTGAACAATTATTCAACTTAATTATCAAAAAATAATGATTAAATATTTAATTATTAAATAAATAATTTAATAATAATTAAAATTTTAATGATTTTTGGACATTGGTCTTTGATATTCCAGAGAGTTCCAAGTCTTCTTGATGAATTCCAGTTCCAATTTTGTTATTTTGGCCTGTTGGCCTTTACACTTTCTGTTTTTTTTAACAGATTTACAACACGATAAATTGAAGCTCTTGAGGGTGTATCCCTGCTCGGCATCAATTTGTCATTTCAATGGCGCCTCATGGAACACTTCTTCCACATTCCCCATAAATTAAGACCAATCCAATTCTGTCTTCAACAAAAAATGCTCCATTTTTATTATGGTAATACAATATAACTATCTACTGGATTGACACGATAAATAAACTTTTTTAAGGACAAGAATTTTAAAAAGATCTATTAAGTAGAAAATAATATCTTAAATCTGAGTATAACGAAGTTTTAATATCATTATAAACACTTATTTTCATTGTTGTGACTTTTCAATTTAATAATTTTTTATTTAATAATTAATTATTTAATCATTATTATTTGATAATTAAGTTAAATAATTGTTAAAAATAATTATTAATATTATTTTTGAGATCTAATTGATTTAATATTTTGTTTATTTGATCTCGGATAAAAAAATAGTTCTTATGAAAGTTGTTCAGTTTTTTTTTGAAGATTAAGGATCCGTAAAGAAATATATAGGTTTCCATTTAAAAAACAGAAGTTGACCTTACTCTTATTTCCTTTATGTCTTCTAATCTTTCTCTACTTTTTTTTCTCTTCTTCCCCAATAAAATTTGTGTATTGGTGAACTCTTTTGCCAAATTTGTAAAATATTGTTGCTAAATTATGTATAAACACTAGGTGGGACCTAAGGTCCTATGTTTGTATACTTTGTTAAATAAATAAATTTGCATCAAACAGAGGATAACCTCTTCATTAGGAATACCTTCCAAGTGGGACAATAGATTTGGGAAGTCCGAGGAATCGATGAGCGCCGGAACAAGCCACACGGCCTAATTCTTGACGAGAATGATGATGACTTATATTTATATCTAGATGAATATATTTTTTTCTAGCTGTTTCTGTATCTAGATACTAATTTTTATAATAATCTGTATTTGTTTCTAGATACATTTTCGATTTGCACGTATTCATATTGTTTTTATTAAGAATTGTATTTATTTCTAGTAAATTATTACCTTTATTAAAATATTTTTTATTTTTTTGCAGAGATTGAAAGTATAAATGAAAGAGAAGTTTATCTATGGAGCTTAATCCATGAAATTGGCTTAATGCTGCGAACAACAGCCACTTGTTACGGAGTTAAATGTATCCGTTATGGACCTTACACACTTGAAGATGGTTTAGTTAGAAATTATTGGACATTACAAAATATAATAACCGGGATCATGGAAGTTAAAAGAAATATCAACTCTGGGAAAAAAATAGGGCCTCTTCTAAACCCACCGGCTAATCTTTTAGATTTTTCAGACAAAATGCTTTTAGAATCTGGAAATACTTAATAAATATTTATTAAATATAGAAATATATTGTTTTATTTAAAACCCTTAAATTAATAGACTACTACCTGGCGGACCGAGCGTTACTAGATAATTTTCAACCATCAACAAATGATTCATTATAAAATAGAGACCGGATTTTTATGCTGTAAAAACTGTCAAAATATGCAGTTAAAAATGCTGAAATATACAAGTAATATGCAATATAATACGTTAAAATATGCAAAGATATGCAGTAAAATAAATTTTTTATGCACTAAAAAATTAAAATGGAATACGAAAGGATTATATATTATATTTGGAGTGCTATGAAAGGAATAAAATAATAAAGTAAGCTATAGACACCAAGTGTCAATTAAATTTGAATGTAATTGTGAATAATGTATTTTTACAAACAAGTATTTTCTGTAAAGAAATGAGTATCTATTTGAGAAAGAAAGATTTAATTTTTCTCAAAATCAACTTATGATACATAATCAATTAATTTTACGAACATGAATTTACTTAGGTCGTATAAAAGATATTAATAGATATGTTTATATTGCTCGGGAGTCGAACCCAAGCAC
This sequence comes from Forficula auricularia, assembly GCA_024734495.1. Taxonomy (NCBI): domain Eukaryota; kingdom Metazoa; phylum Arthropoda; class Insecta; order Dermaptera; family Forficulidae; genus Forficula; species Forficula auricularia. Next base: position 15,987,705 of record JALMQS010000149.1, read on the forward strand.
TAGTAAGCTTTCCGGGCAACTAGTCAGACCCTTGAGACCATCACCTCCAAACATGCAACATAATTGACCCACCTACATATAAACATATCTATTAAAATCTTTGACCTAAATTCATGTTCGTAAAAGTAATTTCTATTTGAAAAGTTTATATTTTGCCAAGATTAGCAGAGTTGATTTATTCAAAGTATGTATGCTCCATTGATTTATTAAGAGAAACAAGGAGGTTGTCCTCTGCTTGATGCTAATAAACATACACTGGCACAATTCTGACTGGCTTATCGGCTGAGTAAGAGCAAAAAGATTTGTCAATATCCACGTGAAACTGACCCTATGAAAAATAATATTTATAATTAAAAAAGACTGATGATGAAGGCCAAACCTTCGAAACTATACTCTCAAACAAATAAATAATATATATATATTTAATATGTTTATTTGCATCAAGCAGACCTCTTTGTTTCTCTTTATGAAGTATTTTCTAAATTATCTTCCGTAAAATTATGTCTTCGGTCACTTAAAATTGATTTATTTGATAAAACGCTCCACATACACAGGTGTAATGGGGGAAATTTAAAGGAATTTAAAAGTTTAGGGTCCCACCGTCCCACGAGTCAATATCATTTATTTCGGCGTCTTCCTCGGCTAGAAGAATTCTATTGATAGTTTGCAATTTTGTTAACCCGAGATTTTTTTTAGTACATCATCTTTATATAATATTCAACATGTATTTGTAAAAATTCTTTAATTATGCGATATTCTCCAAATATGCATTATAAAATTTAACCCATAGTATCCTAAACGCATGATTCGGATAGATAATTGATCTCTTGGTTCGTATGTGGCGGGAAACAAAATATGCAATTGTATAGAAATCCGGTCTCTAATTATAAACAAGGAATAATTCTTGCTTAAAATAAAAGAATAATTATTTTTTTAATAAAATTAAAAAAATAGTAATAATAGCCAACAAATTCGTTAGCATCTTTGTTTAACCACAAAGATAGACTAGATGCGAAAACGCGGACTGGCACTGTCTACATGATTGAGTGCTTGGGGGACGGTGTACTGGCATGCAATGGAATATATATCGGCCAAACAAAACGCCACACTGGTGAGAGATTACGTGAACATGAGCTTTCGGTTTCAAAAACTATTAAAAACAACACGGCTTTAGCAATTCATGCCCAGGAAAAAAAGCATAATTTTAACTTTAACAATTGTAACATTATATTCCAAGAGAATAATTATTTTAAAAGAAAAATCCTGGAAATGATAGCTATAAAAAATCTCTTGCCACGTGCCGTAAATTACAGAACGGACATAATAGACCTGAGTATTTGTTGGGACGGCATAATTGCTGATCTAAAACTTGTATAATTAAAATATAACAATGTAAATAGATAATATGTAAATAATTGTAAATAGTAAATTCGTAATTTTATTTTAAACACTTGACAAACCTTTTTAAGATTTATGAGGGGAGAAAAAGGAAAAAAAAATAATGAAATAAGATAAATAAATGAATGATTTATAAAAAGTTTGTATAAATATATGTAAAGTATAATTTAAAGTAAAATACATATTGTGGTACTATATAAATAAATAATTATGCGCACAACTGCTTTGCGCAGGGTTTATCTGAGAGGGGATTGTGGCTAATGATATGCACTTATATTAAAAAAAAAAAAATATTTCCAAATCATTATTACATTATAATTCTGCTGAGAATGAAATACAAGATATTATTGTTACTGCCACTGAAAGAGGAGACAGAGGGGAATGCCGCATTGGATTTCCTTCACTGACTTTTCAAAGTGAGTAGAATATTATTGATTAAAAAAATTGTATTCCATATAATTATATATTAATTGTATTTATATAAAAAAATAATTTGTAATGATCTTGATTGTAATGATGGCCAAATCCCATTTTAATTAATTACAGACCCTGAAGAAGGAGGGAATAGCCTCCGAAACGTCGGTTTTATGAATAAAAAGATAGTGTAAATTATCTTCTTTCTTTTTTGGACTGCCTCATCAATATCCACTTAATAGTAATAATAACTTCAAAGATTTGCTAAAAAGAATAAAATAATGTATTTATAATAAAAAGTATTAAATATTATAATATATTAATAATAATTTTTGAATTAAAGAAAAAAGTAGTTATTAGAATTCTTTAAAAATTTGGATCTTTTCCAAATTAAGTTAATATAAAAAATTAGAATTTTAGAATGTCTTTATTAATAATTTTATTAGATCTGTATGATGGTTTATCGGAACTCGGAAGAGCTTCCACTACTATTAGCTGATTAGAGTTTTTGGCAGATGGATTCAGGATGCGAAGGCAAGCGCTTCCGAAATATATTCATATATGATCGTATTATCTCCATTGTCAAATTTTAATTTTAAATTACAGTGAAACCCCTCAAATCCGAACTAATTGGGGTGTAATGTAGCTTGTTCGGATTTCAATTTGTTCGGATTTTCCGAAAGTCCGAAAGGTTTGGATATCTTATAGAAGATAATGGTTCTCTTTCTATCCTTGAGAATCGGAAGAAAGTTACAATAAAAGACATTATTTACTGGGTTGCAGAATCGTGGCAAAATACACGTGTGAACTTACTGCGGAGATCTTGGAAGAAGCTTTGGCCTAGCCTCGAGTTCGAGAAAACACCTACCCAAACTTAAATTTGTCAAAAAAAAAACTAGTTGGTATTTCGGATTTCCCGGGTTCGGATTTGAGGGGTTTCACCGTATTAATATCTACTTTCAAGATGATATAGCTAATTTTTCTTTCAGACCTCTTTTGATATTTATATAACATTGTCAGAGATTTTACAATAAAATTAAACATTGTAAATTGACAATTTTGATAATAATTGGAGGAAGAAGAGAAAACTTTTTAAAAATTTGTTACGCACTTTTATACCCCTCTATTATGATATGAATTAAAATCTCAATGAAATCATGTAAAAATGATGTTTTCTGCATTTTTGAACCATAATTTTTAAAGCAAAGGAGTCCAAAATCTAATCGGTTCTTCGCATTGAAAATACAAACATTTTTTAACAAGAACACACTTTCTATGACTTTCTGTTCTTGAATTATCGTGGGTATAGGAATCCTAACACAACACAAACAGATATATGTTAAAGCAAATCATTGGTAAAAATTGTTTTTATTCAAGTTTCAGAAATTTGTTTAAGTAAATAAATAATGTTTTGTTTGAATTCAATACTTGGGAATAATTTGTTTATCAAGGCGCTTCCGTAATTAAAATAAGAATATTTAGACTGTCTCTGATTCATGGCATCCCATAAATGTCAGTTTGTCAATCAATAATAATTACTGGGCTATGTAAAATGATCAGATATGTATCAATGGAATGTACTGTTGGTTTCCAGAAGAGAATCTTTTTGGCTGACATTCATATAAATCCCAGATAAGAATCGCAAAATCTAGTGCGTGTTGGGAAGGTTCTCATTTCTATTAAGAACGACGGATGATTATAAGCTATTTAGAAGTATATTATGAAAACTATTAGGTAGTATTTAAAATTTAATAAAATTGATTTGTCGTTTAAAATTTTTTCTATTTTCCCTCTAGTTTCTAGTGTATGATGGAATTTTATTTAAGAAACTAGCTTCGGCGGGCCTCTTGATAACCAAGGGCCTACGCCCCCTGGACCCCCACCCACCCCAAACCCCCACTCCCCTGACTTTGGTTGTGTTTGGTCGAAAGGTCTAGAATTTTTAATTTTGCCCCCCACCCCCATTTTGGGTAGTTATTTTCAAAAAAATTTTAAACAAAAATATCAAAAATACATCCTCTAGAATTTTGCTTCTAATAGAATTTGTCGTATAGTCAACAGTTTAGGAGTTATTTGATTACATATTTCCAGGGGGGGGTGACATATATTATATAAATAAATATATAAACAGACACAGTCACAAATTCCCTTTACTAGTATGTGATATGTATATTTGTTCAGCAAAGTGGCACACACCATAGGACCAACTCTAAGGATCAACAGACGTAAGCTAAAAGAGAAAATAAAAATTAATCCATATAAATCTTTGCGATCGCCTATTTTGTACATAATAATAATATCTGATAGTTTCCATTGGGTTAGTATTATTTTGGGTAGTATTATTTAGTTAAATAGTAGGTAACCTAAGATAGTTTAATAATAATTTCTTGAGCATATTTCAGTGTTTCATTTTTGATGCTATCTCCTCCAGAATATTTATTCCGATTAAGGGGGTTCGGGACTATTTATCATTTTTATAAGAATTAGTTATTCATAAATGTAAAAATAAAAAGTCATTTGCAGCCAACAGAATATAACAAAAGCACTAATGTAGAATTCCAACTCTATTTCTTGAAATCGTTTTTGTGTTAAATAAATGGTTTTATAATGAGAAAAAATTTATCTCGAAATTCTTTTTATTAATATTATCAAAACAAAGATTTGTATTCGAAATTAACCTCATTATTAACAATTTTTTTTATTAAAAAATTAGTAGGCAGGCGTTGTCACTTTGTAGAAATACAAAAGATTTTTTTAGAAGATCAACGAGATAGATAAGCTGTCTCGAACTCCCTTAAGTTTATTAATTATTATAGTTGAAATTTCAGATTCCAGGATTTCTCTCTGTCTTCTTTTATATATGATTTGTCGAGGGGTGAACCGCGATTGGAATTAGGTCTACGCCGTCTTTGGAATTATTTGTAATTACTTTGGAATTCATTAGATAATCTATTATCATCTATTGTCTTCTAATTGGAAATGAAAGTGAAAGTGGAAGTAGGTGTACACGATTTTAGGTCGCAGTTCACCCCTCGTGATTTTAATTAAATTTTTAGTTTCGTAATTAACAAAATTAAAGATCAAATAAAAATATTAAACTTCAATAATAATCATCATAATATTCAAAAACAATCTTAAAACCATACAAAACTTTTAGTACTTAGTATATAAATTGTATTGGAAGGCTATTTGATCATTCAAAGTGGTAGCGTCTGTTGGGGGTTGTCTAAATACATCTACAATTGTTTCGCGTTAAACGTACCTAAAGCAAGGGCGGATCCAGGGGGGGCGATCGCCCCCCATAAAGGCACGTGCCTGGCGGGAGTGCAACACGTGCAACACGTGCGCCAAAAAACGGCGGCCAAATCGACAGGGAATTTATAACAATTTTTTTTATTTTAATGAACTTAAAATATGAGATATGAAATTTTTAAAAAAATTTGTAAAAAAAAACATTTATTTTTTAAAATAAAGTTCCATGTGTGTTGGGGCAGAAACCCCCCCCCCGCTTGGACAATTCGATCGCGACACACTTTCGAGATAAAAAGTAGATCTTATATACATCGGGCACCTTATATACATTCTCTCCCCCCCCCCCCCCCCATAAAAAATTCCTGGATCCGCCCTTTACCTAAAGATTGCGTTTCATGAAAAAATGAATTTGAAAATATAGATTTTTAATAAACTTGGCCTGGAAGGATTTTATACATTTCTGACAAATGTGAAAAAGTATAGACTAAGTCCCAAGAGTAGATTAGTTCTCCGTTTATTAATTTAATTAGTAGTTCTTTTTTTTTAGATTTTCCCTGTATACGAAACTCTTCTTTCTGATGGGTGTCAGCTGGGCAACGGAAATGTTATCCTCTCTCTTCGGTGGACCTCGCTATTATTATTATTTAACAGATATTTTAAATCTACTTCGCGCTGTATTTATCTTTGTTCTTTTCTGCTGTAAACGCAAAGTGTTCATTTTACTTGCTGATCATTATGGCGAAATAATTCCCATTCTCAAACGTTTCTTTCCAAATGAAGGGAAAATGTCCAAATCCACATCACATTTGACCGTTTCAACTGACGAACATACAATGCGAAAGAACGAGGGACAAAACGAGACAAAATAAAATCTTCTCTTAAATGAAATATTCATTTATATAAAAAGAGAAAGAATTTAATTTTTAGGACAGATTCTAAGATATTAATAGAAATATTATTAAATTGCGATATCAGAGGGGATTCATCCCCCCAGGAGTCGAACCTGAGAACTAACATGCTTTCCGGCAGTAAGATCACACCCTCGAGACAAAAAACCTCTCTCTGAATCGCATTATTTGATATAAGCATAGAAATACTTCACTCCATTAATATATAACGGAAATTAAAAAATTTAGCTTAAAATGAAAAAAAGTTTTTCATACAAGTCCTCCTATTTTAATATAAAAGTAAAGATTTGAGCATCTTATTTTTGAAAATAGTTGGAATGTTTTTCAAAAATATGCTCGGGTTCAGATTAACAAATCAATTTTTAAAAAGAGAAAGAATTTAATTTTTAGGACAGATTCTAAGATATTAATAGAAATATGTTAGAATCTGTCCTAAAAATTTTATTATTTCTCTTTTTAAAAATTGATTTGTTAATCTGAACCCGAGCATATTTTTGAAAAACATTCCAACTATTTTCAAAAATAAGATGCTCAAATCTTTATTCATTTATATATTTAATGAAATTGAAGATTATGTTTATTAAAATTTTCTCAAATATCACCTAATAAGAAGCCAGGCCAGAGTTGCAGACTTTGTATAAAGTCGCCGAAATATTTGCATTTAGATTCCTTTATAGTCCAGGCAAATTAGACCGAATAAAGAACGTTCTGATCAATAAATATGTACAAGCTGGAAATAATTTTAATCGACGTTAGGCATTCCAAATAAGAGTTACATCAGTTTTCGACGGATTCTGGATGGTGCTAAATTTTTCAAGACCTAAAAACCACAAAAATTTTCAACTTTTTTCATATTTTTCCTTATAACTCAAAAACCATGCTTCCTATTACCAAAATAAAAGGGCATAAAATTTTGCGTCGAATAACAGTGAAAAGTCAAAATCGCTTTGCCTTTTGGCCACAATTGATCGTCAAATATAGCCAATTTTTAGCAACTTGGCAGGGAAATGAATTATGCTAATTAGGTGGTCACAAGAAATCACTCTTCGGATTTTTGAAGTGCTGATCGCCATAATAGTTCCCAATTGGCTAAAAAATGAGATTGGCAAAAGTTTCATTTTAATTGGACGACGGTGGCTCGTGCTGCAATGAGGTGGAAGTTTTTGAAAAACTGCAAAAAATTTATAAAATAAAAATTTTTAAGAAAAAAATAAAGTGGGTTTAATGAAAATCAGATTGTTGGAGGGGTATTTTATTTGGTTGGTGGGTGTAAACTCAGGGTTAACTCTCTTGGTGCTTATTTTCTGAAATTATATCTACTGACTTTACTATTAATTGTTTACTATGAAATAAAAAAATAAAAAAATGGATTAAGGAAATTGAAATAAAAATTAAAAAAACAAAAGGAAATTGGATGGACAAGTGGGATTTAGTAATTTTCAATAATAATAGAGATTATGTTGGAATCATTTATTATTGATAATGTGAATTTATTTAATCGCCGCTTGATATCAGCAGATATAGATGTTTGTTAAAGAGAAAATACAAGATGGTGGTTATTCTCCTTGTGATAGAGGCTGTATAATATTAGCTTGCAATCTGCTGGACTCGAGGACTTGCTCTCCTGGTATCCAGTCTCGTTGATGGCAATCTCTCAGTGTCTGGTTGCACGAGATAGGCACCTTCGATCAGGTTTGTATCGAGGAGCCGATATAAATATATGTGTAGATACGTGTTATCCACGAAAGCTGGGTACGGGCCGAGTCTTGTAAGCTGGACTAACGCCACTAGGACCGCGTGGAAGTGACTCCTCGCCGGGCGGCTATGGCGATGGCTAACAATGTGTGTTATGAGGTGTCTCCTTCAATGAACGCCTCGTGAGAATATGTATGTGGTGATGTATCATCAACGACTGTCCCGGTTGTCTGTTATGTGTACATCTCTAGAGGTGTGTTCAAGGACTCTGTCTCGATTGTCTTCTGCACCAAATGCCTAAGGAGGAGTAATCTCTCCCCTCTTCTTCTCTCTGATTTCTCCTTCTATTGTTCTCAAGCAACGACTTTAATAATTCACACTATTATTCCTTTAAAAAAGAAAATACATATAAATCATTCCTAAGAGGTCCATCCCCGCTCGCATTGCACCCCGTTCCCTGTGCGAATTTAAATTTAAATTTTATTATTTATTCTCATTATTGTTGATATCTATTTTTAACTCAATCTGTTAAAAATTATATTAAGTTATTTTTTTTATACTATTTATTTTTAATGAAATTTATATTTAGCTATAATTAAGCAAATATTATTTTTATCCTTCTTTTTTCTAATCTGCTTCTCTTTGCAATCTCTTATTGCAATATATCATTGGATATATTGTAACCGACTCCAAAAAAATTAAATGCAACAAATAAAATACACTAAAAGGTATAAAATAATTATTATCTTATTTAGTTACAACTAAACGACGAAATATTAACATGAAATTATTTTTGAAGTCGGTGCCAAACAAACTATACCTATAAGCGAGCGTACCCACCAAACGTACTAAGTAAGATCCTTCGAGTGCGATTTATAAAAGGTATATGTTTGGCACCGACTTAAAAAAAGTAATTTCATGTTAATATTTCGTCGTTTAGTTGTAACTAAATAAGATAATAATTATTTTATACCATTTAGTGTATTTTATTTGTTGCATTTAATTTTTTGAAGTCGGTTTTATTTTTCTTAAAATTTTTTATTTTTCTCTTTTTAGTGATGTTATTAATAGTGATCATATCATCAGAACTTGACCAAATTAATATTGTACCATCCCTAAGATACCCCCTTTCCAATAAAAAAAGAATCATCGAAATCGGCTCATAAACAAAGAAGTTAGTCCTGAACAAACCTAACAAAAAAGGTCTAATACCTACGGAAAAAAAATGGGACCAATCGGAACGTAGACTGGACCCAATGCAAATTTTTTTTTCAAAATCGGTTCACAATTGGCGGAGATATGAGGTAACATAGGCACAAAAAATTAAAAAAATAAACTGCAACGGATCGTTGCTAAACTTTATCCAAATTCATTTGAAATATTAATATGTTCTTGAGTAAAGTACTTTAAAATATAATTTTACTAAAAACTTTATTTAACCTTTTTTGTGGTCCCCAAGGTACTTAATTAGGATATTAAATTTCCTCAAAATTGGTTAGGTCATTTTCAAGATATTTAGAAAAAACTAAAAAAGTACTGAAATAAAGTACTAATGTTTGTGGACCGATATGTACCAAAAACTAATCAGCGCTTCATTTTGTTAAACTAATGGTAGGTTTTCAATATCATTTTAATCAGCGCAAAGGTGTGGAAAAAATCGTGGGCCAAAAAAACGATAACACACATACATCCATCCGCACGCACTTCCAAAAATAAACTGCAACGGATCCTTGCTAAACTTTATCAGAAATCATTTGGAATATTAATATTCCCTAATGTTACCTAAATTTAAAATTTGTTATTAATATTTGTATTTCTTTAATATTAATCAGATATCACTGACTATTTGCAGTTCATGTTGACTTAAATTACAAATAGCCATCGATTTTCAACTTATATAACATGTGTGTGTGTGAATGTGTATTTATAGTAAAAGCGAATATATTTTGAGGTTTCAATAACTCAATTAATTACCAATATCTGTCTCATTAAAAAATCAATATAATTCAGGTACGTTCATTCATTTTTGGGCTATGTAAAATAAACTAATTTTTAGTTATAAATATTTTTTAATCTATTTTAATAAATTTTTATCATTTTTTTTATTTAAATCTTTTATTAGTTAAATCTAGACAAGAGAATCAACAATTGAATTAGTGAGTGATTTTCATCGGTCTTTATGAGTAACACTAGTACTTTTAAACACTACTAAATAATTAGTAATGATCAGTGAAAATAGAATAGAGTGCTTTAAACACAGTTAAAAAATCAGTAGTAATAAGTGAAAATCGAATGGCGTGGGTTAAACAAGGTAAAATAATTACAATACTAAGCAGATTAAAATTATCACGGAAGATAAGCTAAGAATAGCTTTCACTAATTGTTCACGAAGGGTATATAAGAGTGGGGGAAATTGGCAGAATGAAAAGTGGGGAGAAGATAGGGACAGTGAGGGGGGATAGGGACAATATTTTGGAGAGGAGGAGATAGGGACAGTGAGTAGGGGAGATAGGGACAATGGTTTTGGAGTGGGGAGATGGGTAAGTATATAAGTGGGAGTGATAGGCAGATTGGAAGTGAGTATCAGCCAGTGACGGATGAAACATCAACTGTGAGTATTACAATATACCTTCTCCAACTTCATCCTACCTCTCAGCTGACTCTACACCTCAATAATAAACAACTTTACATGAGTTATATTAAGGAATTTGAGATTACGAATAGGTTTTCTTATTTTATGGAAAACCAAATTCATTATCAATGGGTAACGAGTAGGTGTGTACTTCTTTGTTCTTTTAGATAACAAAAGTACAAACCTACTTCAGGGCATGGCATCCCTGCCCACGTGAGCTCATGATTTTTTTATCAAGAGAATCATGTCCTATCCCTAAACCTAATTAACTTGAATCCATGTTTTCACAGATCCTTATTCCTCAGGTAGTTGCTAAGTACAAACATAATTCAGGGCATGGCATCCCTGCCCACGTGAGCTCATGATTTTTATCAAGATAATCATGTCCTATCCCTAAACTTAATTAACTTCAATCCATGTTTTCACAGACCCTTATTCCTCAGGTAGTTGCTCGTCCTTCTAATACTAACATTGAGATTACGACTAAGGTTTTCTTATTTTTTGAAAAACCAAATGCTTTATCAATGGGTTACGAGTAGGTGTGTACCTCTTTGTTCTTAAAATTATTGGATAAAAATACTTGGTAGGTTTCACATTAAGATATAAAAAAATAAAACGAATTTATTTTTAGAGAATCTTTAATCTCGATATATATATTTCGGGTGACTAACCCATCTTCAGGAGATACAGGAAGTAACTGATCTGAATAAGTCGAAATTAAATACAAGTCAATGGTAAAATTTATTTTTTTTAAGAAAACAAAAGAGTAAATATTTAAAATTAGTGGAGGGAGAAAAGGTAGGAGGTCTACTTTGGATTAATTTTGAATGGCCTTTTGAGAAAAGAGGATTTCAAATTTGAATACAACTCAATGCTAAAATTTATTTTTAAGATAACAAAGGGGTAAATATTTAAAATTACTGGAGGGAGAAAAGGTAGGAGGTCTACTTTGGATTAATTTTGAATAGCCTTTTGAGAAAAGAGGATTTCGAATTTGAATACAACTCAATGGTAAGATTAATTTTTAAGATGACAAAAGAGTAAATATTTAAAATTCGTGGAGGGAGAAGTCTATTTTGTTTAATTTTGAATGGTCTTCTGAGAAATGAGAATTTACACACAAAACAAATTTGCAAATATTTAAAGAATGTAATCAATGATTGTACTTTTTTTAACTTCTAATTGATTATTTAGTATATTCGTTTTATTTGAGAGAGCTAATTTTATTTCAGTTGACTCTAAAAAATCTAAACGTAAGCCCTTTCTTTCGAAATGTAACGGAACTAGGTGGCTAATAGAAGAGGTGTGTTTATTCAAATGTAGATGATTGGCGAAGGTAGAAGTTGATTCCATATTAATATCATCTGATCTGCTGAGACTATTAAAGGCTCTTTCATGTTCCGAGTAGCGAGTTCTAAAAGAGCGTCCAGTTTGTCCTATGTAGATTGCGTCGCAATTATCACAAGTCAATTTATATACCCCTGATTTATCTAATTTATGAATTTTGTCTAATTTATTATTAATTAGCTGTGAACCTAAAGTGTTTTTATTATATAAAGCAGGAGTTATACCAGACGTTCTAAGATTTGAAGCTATAGGGTTTGTAACATGGTTCGAAATGAAGGGGAGTCTTTTAAATATTTTAACAGTTCCGGAATTTAGTGAGTGTGTATGAGAGATACTTATTTTTTGATTAATTTTTTTGTAAATTTTATTAATTATCAGTTTGTTGTAGCCATTATTCATAGCTATATTATAAATTATATTTAGTTCATTGTTAAAATCTGAACAATGAACTAAATATAGTTTATAATATAGTTGAATAATAATAGCAACAAACTGATAATTAATAAAATTTACAAAAAAATTAATCAAAAAATATAGTATCTGAACAATGAACTAAATATAATTTATAATATAGCTATGAATAATGGCTACAACAAACTGATAATTAATAAAATTTACAAAAAAATTAATCAAAAAATAAGTATCTCTCATACACACTCACTAAATTCCGGAACTGTTAAAATATTTAAAAGACTCCCTTCATTTCGAACCATGTTACAAACCCTATAGCTTCAAATCTTAGAACGTCTGGTATAACTCCTGCTTTATATAATAAAAACACTTTAGGTTCACAGCTAATTAATAATAAATTAGACAAAATTCATAAATTAGATAAATCAGGGGTATATAAATTGACTTGTGATAATTGCGACGCAATCTACATAGGACAAACTGGACGCTCTTTTAGAACTCGCTACTCGGAACATGAAAGAGCCTTTAATAGTCTCAGCAGATCAGATGATATTAATATGGAATCAACTTCTACCTTCGCCAATCATCTACATTTGAATAAACACACCTCTTCTATTAGCCACCTAGTTCCGTTACATTTCGAAAGAAAGGGCTTACGTTTAGATTTTTTAGAGTCAACTGAAATAAAATTAGCTCTCTCAAATAAAACGAATATACTAAATAATCAATTAGAAGTTAAAAAAGTACAATCATTGATTACATTCTTTAAATATTTGCAAATTTGTTTTGTGTGTAAATTCTCATTTCTCAGAAGACCATTCAAAATTAAACAAAATAGACTTCTCCCTCCACGAATTTTAAATATTTACTCTTTTGTCATCTTAAAAATTAATCTTACCATTGAGTTGTATTCAAATTCGAAATCCTCTTTTCTCAAAAGGCTATTCAAAATTAATCCAAAGTAGACCTCCTACCTTTTCTCCCTCCAGTAATTTTAAATATTTACCCTTTGTTATCTTAAAAATAAATTTTAGCATTGAGTTGTATTCAAATTTGAAATCCTCTTTTCTCAAAAGGCCATTCAAAATTAATCCAAAGTAGACCTCCTACCTTTTCTCCCTCCACTAATTTTAAATATTTACTCTTTTGTTTTCTTAAAAAAAAATAAATTTTACCATTGACTTGTATTTAATTTCGACTTATTCAGATCAGTTACTTCCTGTATCTCCTGAAGATGGGTTAGTCACCCGAAATATATATATCGAGATTAAAGATTCTCTAAAAATAAATTCGTTTTATTTTTTTATATCTTAATGTGAAACCTACCAAGTATTTTTATCCAATAATCATTTAAAAAAAAAAAAAAAAAAATGTTTCCCAAGTACCAACACCAAATTCCTTAAAAACTCTTTGTTCTTTGAGATAACAAAAGTACAAACCTATTTCAGGGCATGGCATCCCTGCCCACGTGAGCTCATGATTTTTTTTATCAAGAGAATCATGTCCTATCCCTAAACCTAATCAACTTCAATCCATGTTTTCACAGATCCTTATTCCTCAGGTAGTTGCTCGTCCTTCTAATACTAACATTGAGATTATGACTAAGGTTTTCTTATTTTATGGAAAACCAAATTCATTATCAATGGGTAACGAGTAGGTGTGTACTTCTTTGTTCTTTTAGATAACAAAAGTACAAACCTACTTCAGGGCATGGCATCCCTGCCCACGTGAGCTCATGATTTTTTATCAAGAGAATCATGTCCTATCCTTAGTCCTTATAATACTAACATTGAGATTACGACTAAGGTTTTCTTATTTTATGAAAAACTAAATTCTTTATTAAGGAGTAACGAGTAGGTGTGTAGTTCTTTGTTCTTTTAGATAACAAAAGTACAAACCTACTTCAGGGCATGGCATCCCTGCCCACGTGAGCTCATGATTTTTTTTATCAAGAGAATCATGTCCTATCCCTAAACCTAATCAACTTCAATCCATGTTTTCACAGTTCCTTATTCCTCAGGTAGTTGCTCGTCCTTCTAATACTAACATTGAGATTAAGACTAAGGTTTTCTTATTTTATGGAAAACCAAATTCATTATCAATGGGTAACGAGTAGGTGTGTACTTCTTTGTTCTTTTAGATAACAAAAGTACAAACCTACTTCAGGGCATGGCATCCCTGCCCACGTGAGCTCATGATTTTTTATCAAGAGAATCATGTCCTATCCTTAGTCCTTATAATACTAACATTGAGATTACGACTAAGGTTTTCTTATTTTATGAAAAACTAAATTCTTTATTAAGGAGTAACGAGTAGGTGTGTACTTCTTTGTTCTTTTAGATAACAAAAGTACAAACCTACTTCAGGGCATGGCATCCCTGCCCACGTGAGCTCATGATTTTTTTTATCAAGAGAATCATGTCCTATCCCTAAACCTAATCAACTTCAATCCATGTTTTCACAGATCCTTATTACTCAGGTAGTTGCTCGTCCTTCTAATACTAACATTGAGATTATGACTAAGGTTTTCTTATTTTATGGAAAACCAAATTCATTATCAATGGGTAACGAGTAGGTGTGTACTTCTTTGTTCTTTTAGATAACAAAAGTACAAACCTACTTCAGGGCATGGCATCCCTGCCCACGTGAGCTCATGATTTTTTATCAAGAGAATCATGTCCTATCCCTAAACCTAATCAACTTCAATCCATGTTTTCACAGATCCTTATTCCTCAGGTAGTTGCTCGTCCTTCTAATACTAACATTGAGATTACGACTAAGGTTTTCTTATTTCATGAAAAACCAAATGCTTTATCAATGGGTAACGCGTAGGTGTGTAATTCTTTGTTCTTTTAGATAACAAAAGTACAAACCTACTTCAGGGCATGGCATCCCTGCCCACATTAGCTCATGATTCTTTTCCCAAAATAATCATTTCCTATCCCTATCCCTAATCCTAATCAACTTCAATCCCTGTTTTCACAGATCCTTATTCCTTCGAAATCGAAATGATTCGCGAGTATATTTATATTTATTCTCTAGTGTAATAGTGTCTTCCTGTGGGGTAAGATAATTCCAAGTCCAAGCCACGAGAGTTTGGCTGATAAGGTAAGATATCTTTATAATAACCTTTTCTATAAATACTGTAAATTTTTCAAGTACTTTATTCTAGTTTCAAAAAAAGATCAATTTAATAAATAATATATTACATATAATTTTATACCGAATATTTCTATAAAAAATACATTAAATTCATTATATTATTTTAGTAATAGTATGTTTTTTATTTTTCCAGATAGGTGCTCTACCTTCTAATACTAACATTAATAATAAGTCTCCAGTTTTCTTATCTTTATGGAGAAACAAATTCTTTATTTTTGGGTAACGGGTAGGTTTGTACTTCTTTGTTCTTTTTGATAAAGAAGTACAAACTTACTTCAGGGCCTAGCATCCCTGCCCACGTAAGCTCATGATTCTTTTACCAAGAGAATCATGTCCTATCCCTAAACCTAATCAACTTCAATCCCTGTTTTCACAGATCCTTATTCCTCAGGTAGTTGCTCTTCCTTCTAATACTAACATTGAGATTACGATTAAGGTTTTCTTATTTTATGAAAAACCAAATGCTTTATCAATGGGTAACGAGTAGATGTGTACCTCTTTGTTCTTTTAGATAACAAAAGTACAAACCTACTTCAGGGCATGGCATCCCTGCCCACGTCAGCTCATGATTTTTTTATCAAGAGAATCATGTCCTATCCCTAAACCTAATGATGGAATTTTGGAGAGGAGGAGATAGGGACAGTGAGTAGGGGGGAGATAGGGACAATGGGTTTGGAGTGGGGAGATGGGTAAGTATATAAGTGAGAGTGATAGGCAGGTTGGAAGTGAGTATCAGCCAGTGACGGATGAAACATCAACTGTGAGTATTACAATGTACCTTCTCCAACTTCATCCTACCTCTCAGCTGACTCTACACCTCAATAATAAACAACTTTATCATGAGTTATATTAAGGAATTTGAGATTACGAATAGGTTTTCTTATTTTATGAAAAACCAAATTCTTTATCAATGGGTAACGAGTAGGTGTGTACTTCTTTGTTCTTTTAGATAACAAAAGTACAAACCTACTTCAGGGCATGGCATCCCTGCCCACGTGAGCTCATGATTTATTTTATCAAGAGAATCATGTCCTATCCCTAAACCTAATCAACTTCAATCCATGTTTTCACAGATCCTTATTACTCAGGTAGTTGCTCGTCCTTCTAATACTAACATTGAGATTATGACTAAGGTTTTCTTATTTTATGGAAAACCAAATTCATAATCAATGGGTAACGAGTAGGTGTGTACTTCTTTGTTCTTTTAGATAACAAAAGTACAAACCTACTTCAGGGCATGGCATCCCTGCCCACGTGAGCTCATGATTTTTTTATCAAGAGAATCATGTCCTATCCCTAAACCTAATCAAATTCAATCAATGTTTTCACAGATCCTTATTACTCAGGTAGTTGCTCGTCCTTCTAATACTAACATTGAGATTACGACTAAGGTTTTCATATCTTATGAAAAACCAAATGCTTTATCAATGTTTAACGAGTAGGTGTGTACTTCTTTGTTCTTTTAGATAACAAAAGTACAAACCTACTTCAGGGCATGGCATCCCTGCCCACGTTAGCTCATGATTCTTTTACCAAAAGAATCATGTCCTATCCCTATCCCTAATCCTAATCAACTTCAATCCCTGTTTTCACAGATCCTTATTCCTTCGAAATCGAAATGATTCGAGAGTATATTTATATTTAATCTCTAGTGTAATGGTGTCTTCCTGTGTGGTAAGATAATTCCAAGTCCAAGCCACGAGAGTTTGGCTGATAAGGTAAGATATCTTTATAATAACCTTTTCTATAAATACTGTAAATTTTTCAAGTACTTTATTCTAGTTTCAAAAAAAGATCAATTAAATAAATAATATATTAAATATAATTTTATACCGAATATTTCTATAAAAAATACTTTAAATTCATTATATTATTTTACTAATAGTATTTTTTATTTTTCCAGGTAGGTGCTCTACCTTCTAATACTAACATTAATATTAAGTCTTCAGTTTTCTTATTTTATGGTAAAACAAATTCTTTATTTTTGGGTAACGGGTAGGTTTGTACTTCTTTGTTCTTTTTGATAAAGAAGTACAAACTTACTTCAGGGCCTAGCATCCCTGCCCACGTAAGCTCATGATTCTTTTATCAAGAGAATCATGTCCTATCCCAAAACCTAATCAACTTCAATCCATGTTTTCACAGATCCTTATTCCTCAGGTAGTTGCTCTTCCTTCTAATACTAACATTGAGATTACGATTAAGGTTTGCTTATTTTATGAAAAACAAAATTCTTTATCAATGGGTAACGAGTAGGTGTGTACTTCTTTGTTCTTTTAGATAACAAAAGCACAAACCTACTTTATGGCATGGCATCCCTGCCCACGTGACCTCATGATTCTTTTACCAAGATAATCATGTACTATCCCTAAACCTAGTCAACTTCAATCCCTGTTTTCACTGATCCTTATTCCTCAGGTAGTTGCTCGTCCTTCAAATACTAACATTGAGATTACGTTACCTCTTTGTTCTTTTAGATAACAAAAGTAGAAACCTACTTCAGGGCATGGCATCCCTGCCCACGTGAGCTCATGATTTTTTTTATCAAGAGAATCATGTCCTATCCCTAAACCTAATCAACTTCAATCCATGTTTTCACAATTCCTTATTCCTCAGGTAGTTGCTCGTCCTTCTAATACTAACATTGAGATTATGACTAAGGTTTTCTTATTTTATGGAAAACCAAATTCATTATCAATGGGTAACGAGTAGGTGTGTACTTCTTTGTTCTTTTAGATAACAAAAGCACAAACCTACTTTATGGCATGGCATCCCTGCCCACGTGACCTCATGATTCTTTTACCAAGAGAATCATGTACTATCCCTAAACCTAATCAACTTCAATCCCTGTTTTCACTGATCCTTATTCCTCAGGTAGTTGCTCGTCCTTCAAATACTAACATTGAGTTACGACTAAGGTTTTCTTATTTTATGAAAAACTAAATTCTTTATCAATGGGTAACGAGTAGGTGTGTACTTCTTTTTTCTTTTAGATAACAAAAGTACAAACCTACTTCAGGGCATGGCATCCCTGCCCACGTGAGCTCATGATTCTTTTACCAAGAGAATCATGTCCTATCCCTAAACCTAATCAACTTCAATCCCTGTTTTCACAGATCCTTATTCCTCAGGTAGTTGCTCATACATTCTAATACTAAGATTGAGATTACGACTAAGGTTTTCTTATTTTATGGAAAACCAAATTCTTTATCAAGGGGTAACGAGTAGGTGTGTACTTCTTTGTTCTTTTAGATAACAAAAGTACAAACCTACTTCAGGGCATGGCATCCCTGCCCACGTGAGCTCATGATTCTTTTACCAAAAGAAACATGTCTTATCCCTATCCCTAATCCTAATCAACTTCAACCCCTGTTTTCACAGATTCTTATTCTTTCGAAATCGAAATGATTCGCGAGTATATTTATATTTATTCTCTAGTGTAATAGTGTCGTCCTGTGGGGTAAGATAATTCCAAGTCCAAGCCACGAGAGTTTGGCTGATAAGGTAAGATATCTTTATAATAACCTTTTCTATAAATACTGTAAATTCTTCAAGTACTTTATTCTTGTTTCAAAAAAAGATCAATTAAATAAATAATATATTAAATACCTCCTAATACTAATATTAATATTTAGTCTTCAGTTTTCTTATTTTATGGAAAAACAAATTCTTTATTTTTGGTAACGGGTAGGTTTGTATTTCTTTGTTCTTTTTGATAAAGAAGTACAAACTTACTTCAGGGCCTAGCATCCCTGCCCACTTGAGCTCATGATTCTTTTATCAAGAGAATCATGTCCTATCCCTAATCCTAATTAACTTCAATCCTTGTTTTCACAAATCCTTATTTCTTCGAAATCGAATTTTTTTTTTACGAGTATCATAATATTCAAGGTCCATGCCACGAGACGTTGGCTGACAAGGTAAGATATCTTTTTAATACTCTATTCTTAAAATTGATTAAGTAATAAATACTGGAAATTTTTCAAGTAATTTTTTCGAGTTTCAAAAAAATTCAATTAAATATATAAAGAAATAATAAATTAAATATAATTTTATACCGAATATTTCTATAAAAAATAATTTCAAATCATTATATTATTTTAGTAATAGTATTTTTATCTTTTTTCAGGTAGGTGTTCGTAATAATACTAGCATTGCTATTAAGTCTATGGTTTTCTTATTTTATGGAAAATCAAATTCTTTATCTTTGGGTAACGGGTCGGTGTGTACTTCTTTGTTCTTTTTGATAAAGAACTACAAACTTACTTCAGGGCCTAGCATCCCTGCCCACGTGAGCTCATGATTTTTTTATAAAGAGAAGCATATCCTATCCCTAAACTTAAACAACTTCAATCCCTGTTTTCACAGATCCTTATTCCTCAGGTAGTTTTTCGTCCTCCTAATACTAACATTGAGATTACGACTAAGGTTTTCTTATTTTATGGAAAACCAAATTCTTTATCAATGGGTAACGAGTAGGTGTGTACTTCTTTGTTCTTTTAGATAATAAAAGTACAAACCTACTTCAGGGCATGGCATCCCTGCCCACGTGAGTACATGATTCTTTTACCAAGAGAATCATGTTCTATCCCTATCCCTAATCCTAATCAACTTCAATCCCTGTATTCACAGATCCTTATTCCTTCGAAATCGAAATGATTCACGAGTATATTTATTCTTATTTTCTAGTGTAATTCAATAAGTAATAAATACTGTAAATATTTCAAGTACTTTATTCGAAATTTTGCGTATAATACGAAACATGACGTTTGATTGTAGCTTAGTTGATCAGATCTTTTTTCTCTCCTGGTCCAGATTTAAGACTCCACAGACTTTAATAGCATAATCCGAAATAGTCTCGTGATAAAATATCTTTTTCAAATAAAGCGCTGTCAAAACACTTCTTATTGATAGGTCAATTATTCTTTGTCATATCAGTTAGAAAAATTATAAAAATTTACTTTATTCGAGTTTCAAAAATAGATCAATTAAATAAATAATATATTAAATATAATTTTATTCCGAATATTTCTATAAAAAATACTTTAAATTCATTATATTATTTTAATAATAGTATTTTTTTCTTTTTTCAGGTAGATGATCTACCTTCTATTACTAACATTAATATTAAGTCTTTGGTTTTCTTATTTTATGGAAAAACAAATTCTTTATCTTTGGGTAACGGGTAGGTGTGTACTTCTTTTTTCTTTTTGATAAAGAAATACAAACTTACTTCAGGGCCTAGCATCCCTGCCCACGTGAGCTCATGTTTCTTTTATCAAGAGAATCATGTCCTATCCTAATCCTAACCAACTTCAATCCCTGATTTAACAAATCAATATAACTTAAGTTGTACCAGGCCCAGTTTGGGCATAGGCCTCTCCTAATTTCTTCCATTCTGTTCTTCTTTTGGCTATTCTAGTCCACTCATTGCCCGCTATTTTCTTGAACTCGTCGTTCCACCTTTTGAATTGTCTTCCTCTTTTCCTTTTTCGTTCTATAGGCCACCATTCCGTTAATATTTTGGTCCATCTTTCATCTTTAAGT